>JACTOM010000014.1:999192-1267192 GCA_015832385.1 Elymnias hypermnestra | reverse complement strand
AAAATACCTTATATATAAAACAAGTATATATTTTTGCAAAAACGGGCGTGAGTGTAGAACTGAGATAATAATAATTTATTTATTTACCAAAAATACAATATTTTGTTACAAAATTGTTTTCTTACTTTTGCAATATCGCTGCTTGCTTGATATTACTTGGTAAAATAAGATATACGAGTGTATTTTTTGTGTGATCCAAACTTAAATATTTTTCTAAATACACTACTGGACGCTAGATGGAGCTATATGTCTCATTCACTTGCATTCAATTGCTTTTTCAGTGAACTTAAAAGCAATTGTCAAAACGCATACAGTATATAAATATAAATTTTATACTTTATTGAATATTATAATTAATTAATACCTGCGCGTCCTATACGTCCTGTCGATCGTTTTTGTTGATAAAATCCAGATTAGTATTTTTGATTTACTACTACTACTATAGACTGCCTCATTGGTCTAGTGGTTAGCATGTTCGACTACAGACATGAGGTCCTGGGTTCGAGTCCCGGGACAGGCTAATTCGAAATGGATATTNAATTTTTAAGTCTTGTTATTTATACAAATCTAAAATTTTAGATTTCCTAGACTTTAGAGGGAGAGAAAATTTTAAAAGATATTTTAGGAATATAATGAATTAATTTTGAAATCTCAAATGAGATATTGTAAATAAAAATGCAACTTGTTTTTGTGAACATTAGAAATTATTAATGAAATTTTGTTTTTGAATTTGAAATTTTGAAAAGAGAATTTATACTAATATTTTATATTTTATGAAAAATTGTATATTAAAGGCCACATGTTATTTGTAAGTATTAAAACTACCTAACCTTCAAACAAATTACCATAAAATAC
The DNA here is from genome assembly GCA_015832385.1 of Elymnias hypermnestra. Lineage (NCBI taxonomy): Eukaryota > Metazoa > Arthropoda > Insecta > Lepidoptera > Nymphalidae > Elymnias > Elymnias hypermnestra. Next base: position 1,266,337 of record JACTOM010000014.1, on the reverse strand, counting down.
GCTGTACATCTGACGCTAATCACGCTTTTCACTTATATCCCCTTCATGCTATCAAGATTACCCTCATGCGCCTAAAAAAGTTTCACTTCAAAAACATATTTTCACCCACAAAATTATACATTATTCTATTTTACAAAAAAGCGCCATTATTGTACAGACTAATATACCCTAATTTCTTCTAACTTAAGTCATAAAATTTTTGAGTTTTTCATCTAATATGTATTTATTTTTGAATCTATGTATATAATAGTAGAGTAAAAGTCATATTTAGAAAACTTAAAAATTATGGTTACTGTACCGTACTTGACCGGAACCTCCACTTAACCAGGTTTAAGCAGGTTACATTTTGATGTTTAAAAATGATGATCTATATAAAATCAAAGATATTTTTTTTATATAAATATAATAATAAACTATGATTTCCTTCCTATGATGCCTTCTTAAAAATGCTTCAAAATTCCTTTGTACTCGCTTCGGCTGTATATAATATACTAAAATTGGAATTATACAGAGAAGTTTAGCATGGCCCCTGTGCAAGGAAGACATGCAAAATCGTGAAGCGTTCCAATTTTTTTTACACCGCCAGAGGGGGTGGGGTATAAGGCAGCGCTTGTCAGCGGAAGTCCTACTGTCTTCGAGAATTATCAGTCGGATTCATCCGGGACACCAGAGATGAATGCGAAAGTTGAACTCCTGGTGCTGATGGATGGATGAAGAGGGTTTTAGTGGGTATTGCGAGGCCTTCTTGTTCGCAGAGTCCCACACTCCTTGTAATGTCCTTTTGTTTTGGGTATAGAGTTGTATTCTTCAGGTATTTCAATTAATTATGACATGTCAAATATTGTTACTCATATCGCTTTTACCACCGCCATGAACCCCCCCCGCACGCCAAAGCTGGAGATCAGGCAGGGATATGGTCTATTACAGACTATCATAGACTAAGTACAAAGTTCACAGATACGTAACAATTTCGTGATGTAACGAAACTAGTTAAAAAGCAACCTGATATATTTTTACTTTAAATTTGTATATTAAACCTGCCACGTTTCACTATGGCACAAAGCGATTACTTATACACCTGGCATTTCCAACCTCATATAAATCTCCGAATGAAAAGTAGTCTGCCTTATAACAGTCAGCTATCTGTGTAAGTCCCATCAAAATTTATTTCGATGTTCCGAAAAATGGCGAGTATAAATTATTTTTCATATCTGATCCCTTATTTATTCAATTATTGTAATATCGAAAGATATTCCACATTGAAATTTGTGTAGACAATATTTCGATCATCACAGTTCCGCAATGGTCGTGAAATAACCTTACCTAGCTATTTCCGGTGGTGTTTTCTGCGTACTTCCTGATTCCATGCGGATGTAGAGAAAACCGTATAGGGAGACCCTCTTTATTGTAAAAGAAGTCAGTTTGTTTACCTTACCTTATTATATATATATAGGGTAAGGGTTTTTAGAGCATAGACCCATCACGCTGCTCCATTTCGGATTGGCAGGCATAGTACACAAGTGCACTCTCTATTCTTTCACTCTCATAGTTCGATGTGATGGGAATCGGACACGATCGGAGAGGAAACCTCTCCGAGACACGGGGTTGGAACACACCGCCAACTTCCCAACTTCGGGCAAATATTGACAAAATCTTAAGATAAAAATTAGCCGAGACTAGTTTAGTAACTAAAAACAACGTTACCATATATCATGGGAATACCTAATAAATTGATGGATGAATTTTTTTAATGAAATCAATACTATAACTAAACATACTTTTATCGTAAAACTAATATAATAATTTCTTGAGGCGCCCTTAATGTTTAAAGAAATCTCTAAGAGGCTATTTTTGGCGTAGGAAAAACATTTTATTAGGAACTGTTGTGATCTTGCAGTTGTGGCATAAACATTTATAGCTATATGACCTCAATTTATAAACAGTTTTCATCAGTGATCTGGTTTCCTTAATTAATAATAAATTAATGGCAGACCGGATATGTCAACTTGCAACTATTTCTATTAACACCATCTTAACACACTCTTTTTGTAACTATCTCGTTCAAACTTTCGTTCGTTAATGAATAAGTGTTATTATCATCAACTGAAGTTGGTATTAATAGGGATAAGTATGAACTTACTCTATATTTTTAAAAGGGGTTAAACATCAATTATCTATCTCGGTTGTAATATAAATTGTAACCATACATGTAGGGCCAGTGATTTCTATATTTGCTAGTTAGTGTTGTTAAAAAAAGGACATTTTTTCATATGTATTAAATTCATTACTAAAAATACGAGTTTAATATATTGTGATGTCGCTTTTTCTTTGTTTTGGATTTTTGATGTACTAGGCTTATAAAGTTATTATTAGAATTTTCATCATTTATATGGATTGAGCCCGACATATGACAATTCTTAATATAATTCATTATTTTTGTGCAAAAGAAATTCTCTATTGTCTTCTTTTTGGTTTAATATATTAATGGACATATCTATTCAAGGACATGTCAATTTTAAAATTATGCTAAAAAAAGTAAGCTTAGACCGGTACTTAATATGATTTTTCATTAAATATATAATAAGAAACCTTTTTCTTTAATCCAATATATAAAAAGTAAAATATCGTGTGAACATAGCTAGTCCTGACGGCTATTGATAATATTATTTATGATTTCCCGTAATCTTGAACAGTTATAATTAATTAATACAGATTTATCAACGAATATTTTGATTGTTTGATATATCATACTTGAAAATAAAACCAGCATTTAACTTATATTATTAATTTATTATCCAGTTTTTCACACAATGCACACTCTCCTTGCATAATTTTAAATTTCTCACAGCACGAGTCACACTTTGCTTATATTAATTTAGACAGTGAGCTTTTATCACATCTTTGAAGTGATGAAAATTGTATACTATTTCATATCACTAACACGTATACAACGCAAGTCTTTGAATATAATAAAAACATTATATTATGAACACTAAATTAACTTAAAGCTAGTAATGGTTCTTCAGGGTCGTGTTTTTGGCTAACATATTTTGAATTGCTTTTTTTCCATTGCTCCTTTTTGTGAAGCATTTTTTGTTTAGTTGCCTCCAGTTTTGATTTTACTTTTGACTTCTTTTTGGGCGGGCTTGCTATTTCCAGTTGCTCTAATGTTTCAATAATGTTTTTAGGTTTTGACAAGACATTTTTGGTTTCTTCACTAACTTCGTCTAAAGTAGCATTTTTGTTTGCATAAACTACAACATAATGCGAGTAAGCTGAGTTGGACGGTGCATTAATATCGGCAAAGTCTCTGAAATTAGCGAACTGATCTTGGTTGTAATTTGGCCGTGGGTTTGCTATATACCCGACATTAAGAGACGGTCTTCCGTGTCCATTATTATAGTAATTACTGAAACCTCCTCCAAGTTCTGAGGAATCTTCATCATTTTGCGCGAAAAATGTACCGCCTCTAATAATACCGAAATTACCAGAACCGAGGACCTGTGAACTCGCATCAACTACAGGTTCAGCGGCTGCAGTACTTTGTTTTCCAAAGTTTTCTAACCCTTTATAACCTCCGAAAAGAGGATAATTTAATAAAGACCTATATGAATTTGGCCTTTGACTATATGCTCCTTCTTGACTTCCGAAACCGAGTCTGAAGTTGTTTTGCTGCCTTGGTTCAAATATGTTGGCGAATGATGGAAAGAATGTCTGTGAGTCGCCGACAATCTCTATCGAATGATCTGTTTGATGACCAGCTGCGGTTGTTTCCGGTGCTACTTGTCTTTGTACATTTGATGGTGGAGGTACTGCTTCTGATATGATTTCTGAAGATTCCGCGGCAAGGTCTCCTTGCTCATCTGGAACAAATATAAAATATATTAATATATTTTCATAAAATTTAATTTATTTAAATTTATTCAATTAAATACATAGCAAAAAAAACATTTTGCAAAATGCTTATTATGTACAATTTTGAATAGTCACAATATCAAAGTTTTAACGCTTTACTATTTCAGTAAAACTAAATATAAACAAGAAGGTATATGTAATTTTTGAAGTTATAAACTTGAAGTTCAATGGGCCGTTGATTAAGTAGATACATAGCTCGACCATTAACAGGTTCCTCAGGTTAAATATTTTATTTATTTAGTTATATATTTCGCTTATAATGTGGTAATTTTCATTTTCGTACATATGGTTTGTGATTTGTCTAACGTATACGAGTATACATTTGCTATTCATAAAATTCGCAGTAGTCCTTAGTATTTCGATTATACTTGTAAATGAAGCTTAACGGGTTGTAGGCGTAAAAGCAGCATGAAGTACGAATACGAACAAATAACATTGGAATTCAAAAGTAACTGACACATGCATGTAACTATATAGTCGTACTATTGTCAATTACTTGCTAGTTGCGCTGTGCATGTGTCTTACTAGTCGTATGAAGTGAGTTCTTCCTGTTCGAATAAGTAATGTGCTGTGAGGTAATAGAGGAAAGCTAACATGAGATAATTTCCGTATTCTCGTTGTCTATTGAGAAACACTACTAAGTCGCGATTTTGTGGTTTTTAGATTATGTGACTTGTTTCCATTTGAAGTTTTTTGTCACATGTTGATTGATACTAGCAGGAACATATTTTGAATAACTTTCAGAAAGCTTTTAGGTAAGTTAACCAACGCACAGGACAGCAGGTGACATTTTCAACGTTATTCAATATTAATAAAGTCTTGAACTGATATACTTGTATCTCGAAGAATTACTAGAAACTATTTAAAGATAATGTCATGATGATGGTCTCCCTAGTATGTAGCTTTAGGTCGAATAATATAACTATCACCAATAGTCAACGATTCAAAATCGTAAAGGTAGATAAATTAAGATTTTTTAACTTTGAGAATGTGAATGAAAATTTACTCTGTGCAAAGTGCTTCGCAGAGCACCGGAAACCATTGAATCTATACTGAACTTTCTCCAGTCGTGTCGAATTGCGGTTCAATCAGATTGTGAGCATGATAGAATTGAGAGTTCAATCTTATCTGAACTACTGCTACGAAGAGTATAATTATAATTTGATATCAGGAAATCGACTTTTAAATTTTATGTTTATGTATTCAATTCTTATTTATTTTTATATTTATCTATTGTACACCATATTTAGTAATTGCAATGAAATCGACTTATAAAGACCGTAGTATCCCTTATTGGGATACTCCAGATGTACTCACTGAGTTACCATGAAAAATGCTGTTATGGTAGCTTTCTTTAGACCAAAAAGCATATTCCTATAAAACTTCAAGAAACAAATTCGTTATTCAGAAGATATTAAAGGAAAGGATTTGAGTTAAACCACTACACGAGGTCATAACTGGAATTTTAAATGTATAAAAATTTACCCACCCTGTATAACCTTGTGTTTAAAGATACTTTTATTTAAGTAGTTTAAAATAATATTTGAAACAATATGAGTATGTAGACAGGTTGGTTGGAGCTAGAATGTGTTACATGCAACATTATTTCAAAAGAAATGTTTTTCCATATACTTAAGGTGATAATGTAATTCTTTAACTATGCAAATTTGTAGCAATATTGTTATGCAGATATAAATATGCAAAATGAGATTTCGAATCCATTTTATTGATTGAATTTCATAATATATTTTATCTTCGTTGTAATATGTTACCAACTTCCTTCTTAAAATCATTTATGAAATAATATATATCTGTATTGTGATGTGGAAATTCTTTTTTATCCTTATATGAACACTTTTTAAAATTGACTTTTTAACTTTTAACATGTATAAAAATCAAATGAAATGAATTGTTGGTTTGTGACTATATTAAATTATTGGTACATAACCTTACTAGCATATATTTGCAATTTTTTGAACAACGACTTCTTAGACAAAACATTAATCAAGCTTAAATGATCAACGATTCTGTAACACAACATATTTGGCATTAACAAGTGTCCTCCTAAATTTGCGTTATCGGACACAAAGTTATGTAGTTTATCTCCTGACGATGATATTAACGCCTACGTTTATTATCAACTAAGACTGAAGAAATGTTTAAAGTTATTACAATGTCTTTGACGATATCTTCGAAAAAATAAGGAACACAAGGAAAAACCATGAATGTATTCGAATATATTGTCATAATAGACACAAATTTACTTTAAAACAAAATAACAATCGTGTCTTATGTTATGTATACCATAAATAAGGGTTAGGTTATTTAGGTCGCACTGTCGGAATACATGGAAGAGAGAGATGAAAGTTTAAATCCACCACGCTGCTTCAATGCTGCACTGCTCCCAGAATGTTCCTCGTGATATTTTTAATGTCGTATATCATAATGATTTGTTTAAACAACAATGTACATAAGTTTTTTTATAAGTGCAGGTAGTACGGTTTTGTTTTTCAGCAAGAATCGACATGTGTAACTGCTAAGGCCAATGATTGGATTGTTGCGTAGAGCAATCAATGTGTTTATCTAAAATAACTTTGTAATGTTTGCATACCATCATACGTTTTCACGTTTTCTTCGTCATTACTCATAATTATACCCAATTATGTATAATATTGCGTCAAGTTGCTAGAGAAACTTAGCTCAACTTTTAGATAATAACTATGTCTACAAATTTAAAGGCGTAGGCACAACAATAGACTGCCTCACGTTTTGAATATTGGATCCTGCAAAATAGAAACTGTTGTAATACTCACGCTTAATCAATTGCTTTTGAGTAAGCCTTTGTGTGAGTTAGTCATGTATGTAGGTCACGATTTGCGAATCACGAAATGAGTGACATATACAAGTTCATGGACGTACGGAATAAATATGTACCCTTTCTAAACAGATTCCCTTGGTAAGTGGATGTATGTATACCTGTTCAAACAAAACTTTAGATGCATTGCTTGCAACGGCAAACTAGTCGTGAATAATATGTTTTGGAGATAGGCCACTTACGATAGAAAAGAGTAAACAATTGTAAAATTCAATTTTTTATGTACTTTTATGTTTAAGTGTGGGTTGAAGAAGACTTTTTGGTCTCAAATTTAATGAATATATAATGGAAAAGGGCCCAAAAATTGGCTCTGGCAGGGGAAACTATTTCGAGTGTAACTGGTGGGACCTTTTGGCTGTAGCTAGTTACAACCCTACAAGCAAAGTAGTGTCTAGTAAATTTGTGTCGTAGAGCGGTGCTATGTTGAAAACGTTATCGGGTAAATGGTTTATCACATGATAATACCAACCTTAGTGCAATACCATCTTAGACTAAGCAAAATTGTATCGCAAACTTGTACTCAAAATTAAAAAATAAAATTCAACTAAACTTAACCTGTAGACTAATTTGTACGCAATTTAAAAAATTACACAGCCTCTAGATATTTTAAATATATCTACATTTAACATAATCATAATAACATAACCATAAGGAGCATATATTTGCACCTTTTCACATAGCTAACGTGATTATATAAGTAGCTCAATTGAAATTGTATAAAAAAAATTGTTTACTGGAATTAATTTTTAATGGATAGGTACGTATTTGTATGTTTGTTTGTTTGTTATGTCATGTGTATTTGTTTTGATTTGCTGGTATATAGCGTACCTCTATACTGCGATTCCTTTTTTATAGTAATCGGTAGGTGGAGTTTGTTATTTCGAGGTAAAGCAAGCGTCCGATGTACTGAGGGGTACCAGTTGTCATATCATAAGTTTGTATTCATACAGATGAGACTCTAACGTCAAAAAAAAATTAAGAACATCGAGGTACTAGGATAATGTGATAATGTAGGGTAATTCAAGACCAGAATGAATTTGCTGTGGGTGCTTCTTAGAACGGGCCGCGAAGAACCCCGTAATTATATATCATAAATGTTCTATAATAATAATAATAATAATTAACCATTTCAAAATGCTGTTAAAGCCTATTTGAATAAAGAATTTTTGATCACATTTTGATACATTATTATCAATTTTCTTTAATAGCTTTACTTTAATAGCTTAAAAATAAAAATTTAATTTTCAACATATTCCGGAATAAATTTTATTCATTTGCTATACCAAGAATTAATTAAATTAGACATCATTACTGAAATGTTGTAAGGTTTTTTTACATAATCACATACTTTTATATAAATTTCACAAACAGATATAAATATATTGTAACTCTTAGCAATTCTCATTCGCAAACACTTATATAAAATTAGTAATAGGTATTTGAGAATAAATTAACTATAAATATTGACCATCATCTAACCCTTGTAACCTCCGACCGACTATCATAATCAATATTTGCATTTCTTAAAAAAAAACCAAGTGTATTTTGAAATCGAGTCATAGGTCAAGAGAAAGTATGGGTTAGTAGGAAATAATGATGAATTGTTTAATGTATCTGTAATACGTGACTGCAATTTGGCTATTAATATTTGGTCACGTATTTATAATGTTACTTTTGAGGCTAATTAGATGATTTCATCGGATTCTGCCCGTTTTTCATTAAAATAACCGTATAATATTGTTGTAACAACAATATTGTGTTGCTATTAGGTTAATTTTGTTGTGAAATAAGATATTACACAGAACTCTTGCTCAATTTTTAGATGCAATAATAAAATTGATTTTTTAAATGTTTCCCCCAATTAAGACATTTTTCGTAAATAAATTTAATATTTATAACTCAGTATTAAGTCATCCCTTGGCGAATATGTAAATTAGATTAAAAAAATGGCAGTAAAAACTTTTGTGTGGAAAATTTTCTAGGTTATTACTTAACTGCTATATCTATGTAGCACGTCTAAGCCATATGCGGTTTTTTAATAATAACAAAATTTAGTAGGAGAAAGCTAGATTCTAACCATACTTGTTACTAGATGACCCAGTTCTATAATGATGTGTTATCGTTACATTACGACATTTTTATATAACATTTCTCCTCGTAGGTATTAAAACAAATATGTGACATATGCTGTAGACACGTACGCAAAGAGATCCTGCAAGTCAACGGCGACCTGTAATAAATATTTGTAAAATTACAAAACACATTCGACAAAGTCGGTAAAACATGCTCATATCTCATATATCATATGTATTTTAACAGTTCGGTAATACTTACTACGAAATTATTGGGATCTTAGAATAGTAATTATATTTATTTGCTTTTTTACAATTGACAAAATTGATCATAACATAAAGGTCCATTCTGAAAGGTTCCTCTAAATTTGTTACTTTTAGATTTCTGAGAATTCCGTTATTTTAGAAAGTTCAATTAAGCAAAAATTTCTATGTTAAATTTGTCTATTTTGACCTTGATTAAAAATATAAAACGAAATCGTCATTATTAAATTGGATGCCAAAGGGATTGGAATTTTTATAATTTGTGTGAAGAAATTTGTTAGGCAAAAGTAATATGCCCTTACGAATACAGACGGATTACTGAATTCAGTAATGATGTTATTCTTTTGCATCAAACATACTAAGGGAATGGAGAACTCCAAGCGCATAAGTAGTGACACATAAGCCTTAATCGTGGTGGAGGTTGCAGTATGAAGTAGTTCTTAAAAAAATAATTTCCTGTAGTTTATAGATTCCACTAAAGTCATACAAAATTCTCAACAAACATCAATAAGTTACATAAAATTTAGTTGCAATGACATGGTTTATTATTACGCAGTTACTTGTCAGTTGTCTCAGAATCATGATGACACTTGATAACCCGCATAATTCACAATTATAACGAAATAGCAGTAAGCAAACATCTTTCAATTTATCTATAACTAGCCGGAGCATGTGGCTTCTTTCACAAAAAAATGATAGTTTAACTGTCTCGTAAGTCTATTGGACAATTTGTTCGGCTTGAGATCCTGTGAATCCTGGATCGCGACAATATTGGATTTTATGTTTAGATATTTGACGGTCTTGCTAGTGCAATGGTTCAAATGTCTGCCTTTACATTACCTGGCTTATTTTACCAATAGTTCCCGTCTTAGTCAAAGACGCAGAAATATTCGTTATGTGAAAAACATAAAGATATTATATTTTTTTGGAAACTTAGTTTGCTAAGACTGGTACAATTCCCGGCTGAGCAAATTTATATAATTATATTTTCTAATTTTTCTTGGTTTGGACTTTTTAGGGGCTTCGTGCCTGTTTATTTACCATTCTACTAAGAAAAATGTGTTATAGACCAAAAAAATACGACGCCGTGTAGAAATTATGAGGCGGTGTCGTCTTCCAGGTTTGCGCGTATCTTAATTAGCTAAGACTGTATCAATCCATGTCTTCAAATAAAAAATATATCCCTGAACATGAACTTTCAACCCCTTTCAAATTTTATATTCATTACAAAAAGTAACGGCAAATAAAAATTGGTTATAGGGAAGATCTTTCAATCGCAATTAATTTTTATTCTCAGATACTAACTTTAAATATCGTTTTCCTATAACATAACTCCTAATGATCTTGTAAGAAAACTTATTTAACTAAACAAGCTTAGATTTGCTCTTAATTTTTACGTTAAGTTTACATACATTGAAAAAGCGCTGCTATTTTTGGGGACGTTAAAGTCAAAAACTTTATGGTTTTTTTTCTGTATGTAATCATTTAAACTTCAAACGATTTGAAACCGTTGACAAGATGCGAAAGGGTAAATAATAATAAATTAGATAAGCAATGGCACAAGTTGTCTGATGGGACAACATAATAATGTAGCCTTAATTACAAGGCACAATACTCGTTGTTCTGCCCGAGGCAGTCAGGAAAACAGCGCAATTTGTTTAAGGAAGCGATTTCTTAGAGAACAACTTGCTACTTTACAAATAATTATGTTATACAGTTGTGTCGCATCTTTGATACACGGAGAGAATATTATTATTATAAATTAAATGATGTATGTTTCGTAATTTCATATTGTAATATTTATTCTCTCGAATAATTTTATAATGTTACAATAGTTTACTTTACAACATATTCTAAGGTTTCCAAGACAAAATAAAGTTTTTTAAGAATTTTTATTGTGTTTATGGCAAAGATATTTTAACTTAAAGACATGATAGACTTTGTTATCATGGATACTGACTTAATGGAAACGTAGGGATACAAAAAAAATAATAATTATAAAGAAAACAAAATATATTTTATTTTGTCATATATGCCTAATAATCTGAAAATAACATGTATTGCAATGGTACAAATAAAATAACATTGTTTGTTCTCGTTGATGCTATCCGCGCAGTTGTCGATATCAAAGAATATTCGGGAAATCGCGTATTAATCGCGTTGACTTGTCCATACAAACCACTCTTGAATACGCACTAAACATTTATCAAAAAACGTTCAGCTATTTAGACAGAAGGATTAAGTTTGAGGTATATCCTAACAGAAGAATTATTTAAATAAATATAATATGTGCAATCAAAATGTGAGACATCTCGACATCTCCAAGACTATCAGGAGCTATCGAATTTTATTACATATAGAAATATAGCGAATTTACTAGTTATAATAAACAACGCATCAAGAATGAACTTAAGTGACATATACACATTACTTATAAAATATAGAATATTTATAAAGTGTCGTTACAAGGCAAAAGTTATAATTAATCGCAAGAAATGCGTGCACAACGTGAACTGATTTCAATAAAATGTTGCTTATTTCTATTATTACTTAATGTAGACTTGACAGACACAATCCTTTCAAATACCGTCTATTCTTCTAGCATTTTTAAAAAATATGCGTTGTTATATATCTTTATAATTTTTTAAATAATTTAAGTTTGCAAGTGCGCAATGTGTGCAATTTCTGTTCAAACTTTCATAAAAATTTCTTTAATTTATTATAAGAATTTGTGGTAAAGTACAGACATAAAATAAACGTGGATACAGCAGTTAACATTTTCATTTATTTTAAAGAAATAATTCATTCCGGTTACGTAAGAATTCCCTTGTCTAACCAGTAGGCCATCATAGTTTACATCATGATTATATCTGCATATTTTAATAATCATATAAAAACTTTCTGCTATATTTTTTCGTTGAAGGATTAAGGCCAAAAGTAATCACATAAAATAAAAATGTATGCAAATTGACATAGAATTATATAACGCAATCAGAAGTGACCCTAGCGAGACCTTAAAAATTGAAAGTTACGTAATATTATGGACCCTAGAGATAACACACTTACATTGTTACCTAATAACTCATCTTCTAAAACTGTCTATTGACAAAATTTAGAGCATAACATCGATTGTGTCGACAGTCCATATGTATGTCGATGTAATGGCTCATAAGTTACAGTTGTTGAATGTGTTTGAACGTTATTCTTCTCACCATGTTCATGCTTTTCATTTATGTAATATATTTGCATTGCCTATAATATCTTTTTTGCACATATAAAAGCTAACTTAAATTCAGGTATATACAACATTCTCAATATGCCAGTTGTTTTATATTATTGTTTAATTAAAAAATGTATTCAAACTTATAATTTTTGACCTTGAGATGGACGAAATCTTCTGGCAGGGTTTTTTTTATCAATTATGTTAGATCTCATCTTAATATGTAAATAAAATTAGAATTGTGTAAATTAATTATAGGGAAAAGGCGTGTTTTTTAGTATCGATGAGTATATATTTTTAATAGTTGACAGACTAGCGCTTGACTGTATGATCACATCACGAATCTGATGGTAAGTGATGATACAGTCTTAGATGGAAGCGTGTTAATCTGGTAAGAGGTAATTTACCTCTTAGGGTTTCTACACAACATCGTACCGGAACACAATTCTCTTTGCTTTGTCGGTACGTCTTTGCTGGTATATATCAATAAACTATGGTATTTTTTTCTACTACTGGCTCTTTCCAGTGGTATCACCTGCGGAATCACAAACAGACGTACAGAAAAATCTTTATATATGTAACTATTCCGTACGTGTGTATATCATTGACGTAAACTGCGGGAGCGGTTTTAGGTAAAACTTTTTGCGTGTTTAGCTGGATTCAAGAATAATTTTCAATTACATGTATATATTTTGACGAGATTCGGAATAACGGAGGAAAGATCGCTGGGAAGAGCTATTAATATCATATCATACATCATATATAGGTAAAACTGATATTACTGATTATATTTTTGTGTAGAATAAGATTATAATAAAAAATTACTCTGCATTTTACTCTACATTTATAGCTTCACGAATTATTTGGTATCTATACTTCAGAAAAAGCAATATGGTTATGATCTCACATCCTAACATTTAAGTTTCCAATTGGCAATTATCTCAAAACAGATTTATCATAATTTATAACATTGAAAATTAAAGTATTTTTAATGTATACATAATTAAATACACGTATTTAACAAACGTCAGTCGTTAGTAAGACAATTGTCTAGTACTTCAATAATTGCATGTAATGGTTTAAAATGATTTATATGTTAGTTATTTGACGTGGTGCTCTCAGAATACATTGACCTATAATTTTTAAACGGCTAATTTAAACGTTTAAATTGGACAGAAGTAATTAGTCACTGTCTTCTATTGAAAACGTACACAGATTCAAGGAACCAATAAAATTTGATGAACAATGAAGTCGTGACAACGTATCGACTCAATTTAAATAAGGAAATTATAAGTATACCTTACGAATTTGCCTGATTAGATAGTCACTTGTATAGTAATAAAAGCGAAGGAAACTAATATAATAGAAGGACGAAAAATAATCTCGGTTTTCAAATAACAAATGTCCAAAAATATTGTGCTGGCCTGAGCATAAGTATTTATATATAATAAGATATCTCAATTAATGTAGGACTTAACTTTGCAAGAGTTTAACTTGTAAGTGCACTGTCACCTAAAGCGTATTTTATGCAACATTGCAATTTTCAATTTCAAATCAATTATTTTTGTCTATTAGCACCTGACAGTAATATCACCTAATGGTAAGTGGTGATACAGGCATAGATGTGCCAATGTGGTAAGAGATAAAGGTACCTCTTACGGTTTCTACACAATATCATAACAGATTTTTTTTCTGGCGGTTTTTTTGGTCCACAAACCAGGCTCAGAAAGATTAGAAAATGCAAGTATCTAAATTTGTATACTGTAAAAAGTGGTTATAAAAGAGTAACTAATGAATTTTTTGTCAGGATTTTCACGGTATAATCAACCTTTCAAACCGATGTAGACTCTTTACCCCCAGACAGATTTGAAAATTCAAAAGAGGTGGTTATTTGAATAAAGAATATTTTTATTAGAATTTGATCTAAGAAACTTTTATTATATATATTTTTTTTTTAGATTTTAAGCTTTATTGTGAAATTAGTTTTATGTTATCATGAACGAAAATGGAATTGAAATATGTAAGGACAAAGTGGGCTATGAATTGATTAAAACCGCGAAATTGTTACGTAGACAATAACGCTGATGATCGCCGTTATGAAGTTTTGCGCGTCAGTACATGTACCATTACTTACATAATAGTTAATTGAGGTAATTTAGTCATATACTGTCATTACGTTTATCAGGGTTACCACACAATTTTTGAAGAGAAACCTCTTTAGCAGTTGCGATTTGAAAATTCGATGAAACGAAAAATCGATCCTGAAAGAGCCAAATTTTATTCATAAATCGTATTAAGATAGCGTATAAGTATACAATGTAACCTTAGTAAGAATATGTGCGTATATCAGTGTACACATAGAAGAATACCTTTGGCTTACATAATATAAAATTTGGTATTATTCATAAATATTTGATCCTGATATTTTGTAAGTAAAGAGTAACTGAATAAAGTAAAGATCCAGAACATTAGCATATACATTTCAAGAAATACATTCCTTCCGTAATCTGTTACGAAAAATTTTACCTACTGTGCTATAAACCGTGCTAGAAATACAGTAAGTCGCTTTAACAATAAACCTGATAATAATCCACTCAGATACCCCTGTTGCTTTAAATTTATCTAATTCTTTCGTAGGCTACTTTCCTAAAGTTTGACTTCTGCTGTGTGAATTGTATATAAACACTTTTTAATTTTATCCCAACAGACAATTGAGAAAGGAAACAATGCGGAAAAAGTAACGTCTGGTAAGGAATGAGGAAAATTTGTAATATAATTGGAATATAATAAGAGAGTTTATATACTAATGACAATAAAAAACTGATTTTCAAAAACTTATTGAACTGGATATACATATATACATACATACATACATACATAGCATCACGCCTCATTCCCATAGGGGTAGGCAGAGAGAACATCCTTCCACTTGCCACGATCCTTGCGTATCTCCTTAGCTTCTTTCATTCTCATTAAACCTTTCATACAAGTTCGTCGGTTTAGAGTACTCTTGACCTGGCCGTTATTTAAAATGTCCTGGATTTGGTCCAGGAACGTTCGCCTCGGTCTTCCCCTTCCAACTTTCGCATTCACTCTTGACTCATAAATCCTTTTTGTCAGTCTCCTTTCATTCATTCTCTCTACATGCCCAAACCATCTAAGCATACCTTTTTCAATTTTAGTCACTACGTCTTCTTTTATACCACAACGTTCTCTTATCACACTATTTCTTACTCTGTCACTCAGTTTTAATCCACTCATGCTTCTCAACGCTCTCATCTCTACCGCATTTATTTTACTTTTGTGATTCTTCTGCCATACCCAACTTTCACTTCCATACATAAATGTTAGCACCAACACTCCAGCATGCACGCACTGGAACTGGATATTCTATGTGTTTATTTATTATAGAAATCTTTTTACTGGTTACTGTAAGTCAAATTTAATAATATAGTTCGGAAGATCGTTCTCTAAAAAGCGACAATGTATTTATTGCTTATAAAAGTTCCTGCGTATTCTAATGTAATGTTATAATATAATAGTAGTACTTCGTAAGTAATATAGTACGTAGTAATACTTCGCAGAAATTACATTAACGAGTGTAGATTGACAATCTCGTGAATTTTTATTACGGACTCGATTAGGAACACGTTCGCGTAAGATTACATCATTTTTGAGTTTAGAATTGTTACGTGTTTTTGTTACTGTACATTATTTTCTAAATATAGTAAATGTGTATGTTAATATTTTTATGAAATTTACTGTTCTTCCGTATCACTATAATATATGCAAAAAATATTGATATCTGATACGCGGGTGCTGTACTAAATTAAAATTTGGTAATTTTGCAATGATATAAGTAAGTCTGCGCCTACTAGGTTTTTTGATAGAAACACATTTTTTAGCGGAATTAGGTTCAGGGCTTAGGCTCACCGCATTATAAGTTATAGTCCTTACGTGACTTCTAGCCAATTAAGGCCACATATTTTGTTTCGCTATGAAAGGCCTGACGATGTATTTGATAGGTATCATAATTCTGATTTACGTGAGCTGCCTAAGCCACTATTCCCGAAGAGACAACACGTAAACCACATAAATTGTATCGGTGTTAATACGACTGTTAACACCAACCGAAACTCTCTTAAGATTAATAAATATATTCATATTTCTTTTTTAAGACACTTGTTTCTTCGTTCAATAATTAGTTAGCAAACAACTTTTAAAACTAATGTTAGTAATAAAATGTAAATTAATTAAATTGATCCTTATATAAATACAAATCACAATAAAATAAATTGTATTATTATACTAAGAAGTTATCACACTTAATTAAAATTATATTGAGGCTCTGCTTAAGCATTTTTTGTTTAAAAAATTCCCGGTTCCTATACATCAGTGCATTTTGACCTATACATATTTCACATAAATCATTTAGCATTACATATTAGATAAATCTTTATAGTAGTTTATTATTATAGTACCAAACTACTCTTAATCCCAGATGATAACAGCGTTCAGAGCTATACGGGGGTACCGTAAAGTGCCATGGACGACAGCAACACTCCTGGCAGGTGATCCCCCATGGGAGTTCAGGCTGCCCACCAGTAAAGAGTAGCCGCGAGAACCAGAGGAGAATAACAGGACGCTGATGAGATAAGGAGGGTCAGGATTCTAGCTAATAGAGCCTTGACCCAAAGATGGAAGGAGGATTTCGGGTCCCCAGTTGCTGGCGGGGTCATCGTAGGGGCGATCCACCCTCATCTGCAGAAATGGCTGGACAGAGGACACGGATCACTTTCCTACAGGTTGGTAAAAGTGCTTACCAGTCATGGTTGCTTCTGCAAATACCTGTACCAAACTGTTGGGAAAGCCGTCGGCCAGCTGCCACGAGTATGGTGGCTCAGCGACTCATTATGACGTCGCTTATCGGCACAGGTTTCACTGGCTAGTATTATAGGTGCAATACTCTTCCGCAGTGGGCCTGGAGAGCGGTTGCCTCCTTTAGCGAGACTTTAGATCATCACGCTTAAAAAGGCACGGCAAAGGCAGAGGGTGAATACCGCCGAAATAATCCAGCCCCGACGAAGGGGAGTAGGAAATAGGAGGCGGAGGTACATACAACTTCTCCCCCTGTAGAATATCTGCGAGTGGCCTGAGAGGAATGTTTCAACGAAGCTCTGGCTCCCCACTCACGGTTAATGAAGGGCCCGCTGCGTTTTAGTGGATATTGCGAGTTATTTCCATCGCGGATTCCCACACTCCCGACCCCACAGTCAAGGTGTGTAATTGCATTTCCCAGCGACAAAAAAAGACCTCTCCTAATGTCAGAATATTAAAAATAAATTCTTTCTACTTATCGATATGAATAATTCCCTAAAGAACCTATTAATATATTCAAAGGAACATGGAAAATTGCATACAAATTTGATTTTTAGATTATTACACTTTAGCCGGAACCTGTCAAGAATGACATTAAAATATGTGATTTTATTTCATTTACACTCTTTGATTTAGTTTTATATTTGTATTTATGTAAAATTACTATATAAGATTATTAGCGACACAGCATTTTTAACACTTTTGTTAGGGTAACTGATTAATCTGCCGATATACATTAATTAATAAATATTGATCCTGTTCGTTATAAAAGGAAGTTACTGACTGTCAAAATTGAGCAAATAGGAGTATTATTATTAACAACGTAGAAATATACAGGTAATGCTTACCAAAGTCATTAATTACGTCTTTGCTAATGTAATTGATAGTATATGCCGGTAAAAAACTTTGAAAGAAACGCTTTGTCCGTGATATGTCAAACATTGTAATGATTCATGAGTTTATTGAACATTTGAATACTAATAATACTTAACGAGTCTTGAAAGCACATTTGTAAACAGAAAGCTTATTTACAAAAAAAAAATCATTTTAATTTATTAATAATTTAGATTGATGCGGCGGTACAGTTTCCACAATAAGTTTAAACAATATTGGAATAAGAATAGACAAATAAAAATAATTTTATTAACGATTGAAAATTTGATCAAGATAATATATAAGGAGAGTTTTAACTAATACTTAGAATGTAAAAAATAACTTTCGTTGCTATGTAGAAATAATTTTAAGGTGTTAATAAATAATGCCTTACCAAGATCCTGGATCAATAAAGGGTATCATCATTTATAATTAGGTAAAATTAGAATAATAAGAATTAACACATTTGAAATATATTTGACTATTTTAAATTTTTCATCATTATGCTTTTCGGAAAATCTAAGGCAATTAGTACATCTCGGGAGTAATTCTGAGTTATATGTTACTTGCGGATATTAAAATATATTTAATATAGTACTTACTATTTAATACTTCCGTATTAATCACCCTCAGTTTAAATAAATATTTTAAACCTGAAGTGAATGACGCTAGATATCAGTACAGTTTTTTGAAATATGAATGACCCATTAGCATATTTTTCGTGAATAATTAATTGTTCAGTGTCATCTAATGAAAGTTCACTTAAACTGTTTTCACGTTTCTTTCGTTGATATAAATTTAAGAAGATCGTGCTATATATTACTTGTTAAGGTTTAAGCGTGAATTTATGCCTACCAAGTTGCGTCATTGAATGAAGAGCGATCGTATACTCGTATGTACGAAAGAACGTTCACTTATAACACATTCATAGTTAAGTGTGAAGTCTTAGTATTGTATTATGCAAAATAATAAACATACTGTTTGCTTTTGGCATGCCATGTTTAACAGTCTAAACAAGTTCAGTTAAAATTTTCTTATATTTGTTGTTTTAGCAACAGTCGAATTGACATTGATTTCGACAAATTGTTTATTTGATTGATTTAATATGACGGGGTTTTATAGTTTAAACGTATACGTTAAAAAAGGAATATAAAATATGTACTCGATAATAGTTATTTTGCATTGAATTGCATCTCTGAATTATAGTAATTTTTATGTATCGTGCTGTAAAGTATTGTTTATAACATCATATACGTGGTACAGAACTCTCTCTATTGTAGAACGTTCAAGATTACTTTTACAATATCTAATATTAAAATCAGTTTTTATGAAAAAAAAAATGACTACTGTTACTATAATCATAGAAGGCGCTTAAACTTTAGTGAAGCCTATATAACTATTATTAATATAAAATAAGGGAACAATTGATGTTCCAAAATTATTTTAATCAAAAGTCGTATTTAAATTTAAATACTAAATCTTTATTGTAAATACCACCAAGCGTATGGCTTCAATTTTTCATGATACCTCGGGATCCTGGATTAGATATATGCTCAGACGTCGTCATTGGAATTTATTTTTTCCGTATATTACAGCGTACAAATTTGTTCGTTAGGCGAGACGTTTTTGCTAGGTTGGCATCTAGTCACGGCCGCAAAGTCCCACTAGTCCAGACTCAGACCAATTAGAAGATACAATTTTTTAAATTCGCTCTATCGGGGATAGGACCCGGGACCTCTGCTTACAAAGCGAGTACTTATGCCCGTGAGGCCGTCAAACTATTGTAATATTATAATACACTCTTTACCCTATTTTTGATGACTTTTAATAACACTAAGAAACCGGACCGAACTCAATCAATATATACAATTTTCTAAATTCGACCTATCGGAAATTGAACCCAGGACCTCTGCTAGCGAATATCCAGTAATTGAACCACTACATTAACGAGGCCATTGAATCTAATGTTAAATGAATTCCATCGCCCCTAGGCGAGTTGTAGTGCGATTGAGATGCTTATTAAAAGAGCTGAAATATTTTTTATCCCACACTTTTCTACCCCACATCACAGCAAAATTATGTTTGCTACATCCCGCTGGATTCATTACGAGTTGTAGTCAGTGATTAACTACAGCTGGGCTCTCCCACTGTTACTGCTTAGTATAACACTTATTGAATTAAAAATACGCAATAAAATATTTATATGGTCCCAAGAACAAAATGAGATGAACATTCAATAATACTTCTACAAAAGGCCTTCTGCGCAATGAATGAATGCATAAGATGCTCATATAAAAGATAAGATACGCTTTGCGTGTTGGTAAAACTTAACAATTAAACAAAGCGATTTATTGTGAATTTTAATACCTGTTATATCTTTATTATCTATAAAACTTTATAGCTTATTTATTGCATACAGTGTAATTCGTAAGTAAGTAAATACACATTAAAGCGTATTATATTGTGTGCTTAATTAATATGAAGACAAAGTTGAATTGACATCAAATGGTTAACGAACATTCTCATCTGACATGTTATTGTTAATGTAATATTCTTTAGCAAAGGCTTTGCCCATTCTTAAGCAATTAAAACATCTTTGAACTATTTGTGTAAGACCCTATATTACTCGTTACTTGTTTTAAGTTTAGGGCATTAGACAAATAGTTCAAAGATGTTTTAAGACACGATTGTTTGATTATACAAGGCAGGTTCGATTACACATGACCTATAATATTAGCTCGAACTAGCTACAAAATAAAAATTTCCAGGTGGTCTGTATACGTAAATACATATCTAATATGTTATTAAGCCACGAAAATATTGGTTAAAAATTTAGTAACCTTGCACGAGCTTGATATCATTCCTTTCTTTTAGAAAATATCTAGCTTGTGTAGGTAATTAAAACTAGGCATAAATATTTAAATCTCCGAAGCAAAGGCCTCGCTGGCGCAGTGGTGGGTGTACTGGCTTTAGTCACAGACGCCCCGGGTTCGAATCCCGGTAGGGCGAATTGAGAAAATCGTATTTTCTAATTTGTCCGAGTCTGGACTAGTAGAAGGCTTCCGCCTTGGCTAGTTACCACCACCCTACCAGCAAAGACGTAGCGCCAAACAAACAGATTTGTGTTTCTGTACGATGCTGTGTAGAAACCATATGAGGTATATCGCCTCTTACTAGATTAGCGCGCTTCCATCTTAGACTGTATCATCAGGTGACATCACAGTCATTCTCCTATGTATGTATAAATGTGTCTTTTCTGTTGTATGTATGTTACCTTTGACGAGTTGTTGGAAGTGTAATATATTATAATTTACCAGTAAGCTTTTAATATTTTTGCAAATACTATGCATATTTTTTCGTTTTGTTTATACTTGAATGTTAATTTAATTAAATCCTCCGTTCTACAAAAATAAAATTATAACAACTTTTTTGTGATAAGTCGACTCTCAGGATATCGGACAGAAAAATCAAATAAGATGTAAAAATATTTCAAAAATGACGTATACAGTCACAACATTTAATGGATGGAAGATTTACAGTTTAATAAATTACTGTAATCAGTTTGTTATCGCACCCGTTTTAAGATGGAATCCAAACTAATTTTTTATTTACACCGATGCAATAAATAACATTGTTATTTATATAAAAACTTCTTTCAGTATCTTAAAATGTAACTGGAAAAGTTTTGTTATTGATTGAAGTGCGATGTTATACAATGGTCATTTCAATTGTCAACCTTTATTTTTGGTTACAATAAAAAGATCAAAAAAATTGAATAACAACAACAGTAATATTCAATTTCATGACACGCCAAGAAATAAACGGATCTGTTGTGTACTGAATAAAAGTATTTTTTATAAGCTTTTTTTGACTTAAATAAAGTATTGCGAGATTCTTTATGGCATATGATAATCTAATATAAAATTTCCCTGTCACAATGTTAGTTACCGTACTCCTCCGAAACGGCTTTACCGATTTGTACCAAATTTTATATGCGTATTCAGTAGGTCTGAGAATCGGCTACTATCTATTTTTCATACCCCTAAGTGATAAGGGTTGTTCACTCTTAAATTTCTTTGTTGTAATCTTTGGACGAAATTTTTGTTTTTATATTTTTGTGATACAGCATACATACAACCCTAAATTTTCACCTTTCTATCATCAACCCCTATTTTTAATAGCGATAATTATAAGGCAAAACAACGTTTGCTGGGTCAGCTAGTAGTTATATAGAAATGGGCGAAACTGAAATGAAAAGAGTGTGAACTTATATTAGGAATTTAAAAATGCATGGCAGCAGGATGGTTTCAATTTCAAATATATTTTTATTTTTAATTGTAATAATAAACACCGACGAATATGCTTTAATTTGCTTTTGTTTATAGTTTAACAATTTTCTTATATTGTTTAATAGCTGTTTTTTTTAATTGCGAACAGGTTAGCGCTTGAGTGTTGTCATACCTGATGGTAAGTGATAATATAATCTAAGATAGAAGCGCGCTAATCTCTTAAGTGATAATTTACCTCTTAATGTTTCTCCATAGCAGCGTGCCCGAAGATAAATCTCTTAGCTTGGCGGTCGTTGGTCGTCGGCCGTCGGCCGAAGTTTTCCACCAGTCCAGACTCAGACAATTTAGGAGATACAATTTCCTAAAGTCGCCTTACCGGGGATCGACCCGGGACCTCTGCTAGCAAAGCGAATACTCGCACCACTGCGCCAGTGAGGTCGTCAAGCTGTCGTATTAGGTATAATAAAATAAATATAAGTTATATGAGTTTATATATATCTATATATATATATATAAAGATAAGAATATACAAATGTCTTTAAATTTTTTTTCAATTATATCGTCTTAACCACAAAGTAATGTTCTTTTATCTGCCTTTTAAATATTTCCAAAGATCTAGCATTTCAAATAGATAGTGGAATTATGTTGAGTGATAAATTAAATTAAGCTTCAAGTTTTGAGACTCCCTTATGACTCCCTACAGTCCGATGATTTAAATACATAATTTTCTTTTTAAAAGTAGTATTTAAAGTAAAAAGGCGCTCTAGGATTGAACAGAATACAGTAAAAAATGAAAGTGTATTTAAATTTCCCTAATTTAGACGACTTTTATTAACACTAATATTTAAAATAATTCTTAAATAGTTAATTAAAAAATATGAAGTGCATACTATATACATTAATTTTCTAGCACTTCTTAAACTTATACAGAGCAGGCTCGACTATTTTTTAATACTTCTAATATAAGTTAGTTTCCTCGATATTAATTGAGAATCGATAACTACAAAGTGGTGTTTCTTGGAGATCGTTTACAGAAGTATAATGTTACTTTATCCTTGAAAGTGACCGCACAAATATTTCCGTAACTCTACCGTAGTCTAGATTTTATTGTAGGTCATACTTATTAGACGTGTATCTGAAACAAGTTTAATGTAAGCCTCAAACTGGATTTTATTGCTTCGATTTACTTCTAGGCATCCTATATTATTATTACAATAAGTGACCATAATCATCATGCCTTGTTGGGTATGACCTATCAGACAATTAAAAAATTCTTGAGAGAAATCTTGTTGTGATTACTTATTTATAATATAGTTATTAGTTTTTTTATAATATAATTTCAATATCTGTATTAGTTATGTATTTATATATGCATACACAAACCACGTTCTGGTTGATTTTAGATTTCTCTAAAATTATTCTAGCGTGTTTTGAAATATAATAAAGTGATGCATATAACAGATAACAGATTCACAAATAACAGATTTTCTCGTACGTTTGTCGGTATGGAAGATTCATATATAGCGTATATATTCATTTCTATATATTGATAAGACAGTATTGCACGAATAAAGTTCTGTATACAGTTAAGGATTTCCTAATTGTTTTCGTTTTCTTAAAACTTTTTGAATAGAACTGCAATATATTTGTCTTAATATTGAATACATTTCCAGGGTATATTTATTGCAAGAAGAAAACTCTGACAGTCTTTATAATGAAGAGTGATTGTACGCACTTATTCTATTGAGCAGGTACAACAATGAAAATATGCGATTAGAAAGCTTGTATTCGATGAGTAGATACGCTAACAGCTATGTTTAAAGGTCGTATTATAAAATAACTTACACAAATTATATAAACAAACAATACAGGAAGACGTTGTATGACGAAGCTACAGTATTATTATATGTTATGTTAATGCTTTAATATCTTAGTGACAATTGGTACTGCATAACATTAAAATGCTACATATAAGTAATTGATTATACAGTAACCATTTTATTCCATAAGAATCAATGTAAATCATTCGTAATGTGTTTAATTGACTACTTCCGTGTTAATTTAATGTCTGTGTTAACTGTCGTTGTTGGATAATAAAATCACAATTACATCGTTGAACCGCTTTTGACTTAAATAATTATGAATCACTAATGAAATCATAAACTATCTGCAAAAAGGAAAATAATGCAATTAATCATTAAGGGATGATTACAGTATGTTTATACGTATAGTTAATATAGATTTTCTAGATATTCGAATTGCTTAACAATGATACTGAGAAATTAAATAAATAAACTGAAAAGTATAGTAACTATTCTACTGTTACTAAATAAAAAGAGTATTCTTTAGTTATTCTTGTTGTTAGCACTTAACTACTTGTTTTAATATTTTTATCTGTCTCTCTACAATCTGTCCTCGTTACGTGAATTGATTTTTATTAAAACTGATTTCATAAATATATTTTTTAGTACCAAAAAAAAAAACGATAAAAATACTTGGCGAAGGCTAATTTTACAACCATCGTATATTGCGCACCTAGGGCCGAAAGTATGACATTGACGACCGCGTGACAAAATAGCGGGTGGCATTGTCATACTTTCGTCACGTGGTGCGTATACAAGTTCCCATCAGAGTGGGATCGAAAGTTCGATTAAAATGTGAATAATAAAGTTAGACATAGAACTAAAAGAAGTTACGCATTAATTTAATCGGGAGGCAATGTGGCACTTTGGTCACTCAATAGGGCCGAATATACGAGCTTTCGATACAGGTATTATTTATTTATTTATTAAAGAACAGTACAGTGGTATCTTAAATACAAGGGAACGATGATCCTGCAGTAGTATAAATCGTGTTGGAGTGATCAACGTACTCCCTTATATAAAACACACGTCGTTCCTAATACTAAAACAATTTATACAAATAAAATTGGCATACATGAATATATGTTTATGTATGGGACGGTTTGTATGTGTGTGAGTGCGTGCGTGCGTGCGTGCGTGGGTCTGTTTAACACTTGTTTGCGGGGGTAAATATTAAGGATTTTATTTATGAATGGTATGATGAAACAACATTTTATCTGTATTTCTAAATCTTCCAGCTATTTACTGATTTCTTTTGACAGCCTTGTTATAATTACCAAAGCTAATGTGTAACTTAAATTAATCGCCGATTAAAGAAAAAGGTCAATATTACATAAATTTTCTTGATACTAGTGTAAGTGTGAAATTAATAAAGTTAAAAATCATACTACAGGCATTTTGTGGGAATAAATCATATGAAATTGGTGTAATAGTTTTAAAAGAACAGGATAATAGGCTAAATAGAATACGAAAAACTACTTCTGCTTTGACTACTGCTCCTTAGTTTACATTAGATAGACCTTCAACTTTTCACAATATAATTGATGCTAATTTGATCAATATAATAGTTCAAAGTGATTTTTTAAACCTCAAATACTCGTCATGAATGTTAATTTTTACCATATTAAGTTGGTTCCAGAAAGTCAAATCAGGAAGCTTATTTCGAAATACAATAAAAATAAATTATTCATATGCAAACTTGATGTTTTGTTTGTCATTTCTTATATTGTAATAACTATGTACAACTTTCTCGAATACAAATGTTATATGCAAATATCCATTGTTACATAGATGTTAAGGATATGCATTGAATATGTATTGTTAGAAATACTTGCAAAGGAAAAGCGGAGATTGTCTAAGTATTAGTATTTTCTAAGTTCGTCATGTATTAACACGTTTTTGATAACAACAGATAGATTAAACCTTGATTGTCACCTCACCTAATTATATACCAGTATATGGTACAAATTTAACGCGATAACTTCGCAAGATAATTATATAGGTATTGTATTATTTCGAATGTAATTATAATGATATTAAAGCTCGATTTAAAATTAAAGTTTCGATATCAAAATTTATTACTCTCTTCTACCCAACATGGTACCAAAACAAAAATTAATAAACATTGATAAATTGTTATTTAAATAAAACTTTTCAATGCCCTTCTAATGCTTTTATAAACGTGTGAGAAAACAGCTTTTAATATTTTTCAAGCTTATCAAGGGCATTGTCTTTACATTCCTGCATCTAAATTTAATTAGAATTTCCTTGCTTCACTTTAATTTGCATAAAATGATCTCCTAAAAAATATTTTACGCAAAGCCATAAAGGCAATATATCAAATGATTGAATTATATTATAATATGATATGTATAAGTTGAATTGTAAGCAAACAATTTTTTGCATATTGTAATATAATTTACTCTTAACAGCAAACCAGTGCTCGATTCACTATGGCTTGATGGAATATTACTTTACTTATCAAAATGTGCCTTTTGAACACAGACAAAAATTATGATACATGATATACTAGGAGACTTGGTTGAATGTGTACGGACAACAAAAAAAAACTCAAAAGGAGTAATAAAAATAAGAAAAGCAGTGACAACTGGGAGGTAAAAAGGATAATATATAGTTGAAGCTCTTGATTATATTAAACGTTATAAAAAGTTTTTGCCTCGACCAATTATGAGGCGAGGTTTTATATACTATTAAATCGCAATTTAAAAAAATGTATTTAAATTTGTATTAATATGTTTGCCGTTAGTTTAAACTTAGTAAAAACACTTAAATATGATTAATACTATATGCAAACACCGTCAAATTATTCAACCTTTTTACAATTAATATTTATAATTACTGATATGTGTATTAATTATTTAAATCTAAGCAGTCTAATTTACAACTGTATAGCATTTTTTTTTAATTATTCAAAGTCACGCCCTTGAAACGCAGGAATTTATCTTCACTGCCAATCACTTACACAAAATCGCAGGTTAAAAAAATATTGAATAATATGATATAAGCGGTTTCATAATGCTTATTAAACATATGAGCCTATAACCAAAACTTGCACATATTTATATAATACTAGCCGAATCCGTGACTTCGTCTGCGTGGAATGTTTTTTTGGTATCAATTTCATTAATTTATGCATTTTGTTTTATAAATAAGAAACATGACCTCTATTTGGCAAAAGCAATATTCCTACAAAATTTCAAGTCTCCACGCCTTATGGTTCCAGAGATTTCGTGATGATATATAAATATATATATATATATATACATATTTAGATTATTTATTAAAATAAAAAGCCTAGTCTAAGGTGTTATTACTAAAAGGTAATACTAGTTCTTATCGACTATAAGATCTAAGATCTTTATTGATCAATGAACATTTCTTTGAAAATAAACGAGGTGAGCATACATGCATACATTTTCGAAGGTTAATGGGTGTTACAATGGTGGATCTAGGTCCTAAATTCCTTCTCATTGACACAGGTCTCTTTTTTCATATAAAGCAATTGGACATGTGCGACAATGGAGACTTCATGCTAGTTTACTTGCCTTTGTGTATTAAATATTTGCTTTGCTTGAATGTAGCTTATTTAAATATTCAATTTATTTTTGGCCACCATATAAATAAATGACTTCTATTTGATAAGGTTTTTGTTATACTTGTTACTATTATAGTTAATCTACTGAACGCGATAACTTGAGAAATCATCGATCAAGGCTGTGCTACGAAATTATTTACAACACAAACTTCATGCTTTGATGGGTCACGCAAGTGATGTTCTGATAACAGGCTGATTTCGTCAGTTATTGTAAGATGCTTCATTACATCAAATCTATAACTTGCAATCGTATGTGTGATATTAAAAAAAAGGTATTCATAAACAATATAGCATGTCTTTGGGTGTTTTACGAAATTAAATAGATAACCGGGTTGGAGATAAATTAAACAAATAATGTATCATAATTTGTCATTAAAATAAAAGTCGTTTACGAGAAATTCAAAATTATAATCGAAAGAACCATGTCTTCACTTTGAAATATTTTTAATAGATTAGTTTCATTTCTAGAAGTTCTGAAATATCTGTTCAATCTAAATATGTATACAATTTTTAATTTTTGAATGTCAGTAATGATGGTTTCACCTTTTATCTAAATAATTAGTGAATTATGCAATATCTGAAAGAGAAGTTGCAATCTCTGTACATAAAGCTTCAATCTGAATTTATTTACTCTTTAAAAGGCTGAAAAAACTCGGCAGTGCAATAACGTCAAATAATATGACAGGTTACATCTATTGTATGAATATTTAAGAAACGGTGGACTGTTGTAAAAGCTGGGCTTATTTGAATTGTAAGTCTTTTAAGTTTATCTCTGTATTCTCAGTTCTCATTAACATTAATATCAATCATATAGTTAATTAGGTAGTTAAAGTACAGAAGTCGAGCTTTTATACTTTAACAAATATTTCTCTGTGACAATTCTACATCATTTCCAAAACAAAGCTACTGAATTACTATTCTCCACTTACACCCTTCTGACTACATACTATATAGACAATATTTAATGCCACAATGGCTTGTTTAAAAACCCTTTTGTTCATCTTAAAAAAATTACCATTATAAAACTCTTATAGCGGGACAGATGATTTCTCATAATATATAAAACGTTTTAATTATATATACAATTAGGAAATGAAGCATCTGTTTGTAATATCAAAATAACATTTTTTTCTAAATAAATTCATATTAATATTTTAAATATAACCAAGAAGCGATATTTTTTACATTTAGCTTCTCAGTTTGTCCTCGCTAATTTACGAAACTGCTGGGTCAATTTTGCGGTAAAACGTGGACGGGTAGATAGTTGATATTATAATGAAAATATAGGTTACTTTTATCTCGAATTTTCTAAAAGACCGAATAATACTAGGTGTATAAATAGTATCACTCTCAGTCAAACCGAAGTTAATTTACATATAAATTATTTTTTGCAGCTTTACTTTTTTAGTTCATTTCGTGTTTACTTTTAACTGATAGCTAGATTTTAAAAGTATACACTAGTCTATAAAATAGATTGTTTAAGTTGTAGTATTCGTTAATAAACCTAATAATTAAGTTAATATAACTTAGCCAAAACATATTGGGAAAATATTTCATTGAAAACTCGTTAACGATATTTTTTATGATTGTTTATTATAAAAGTAATTCGATGAAATGACAATGACATCAATTTTGAGGCACAAGAAATATTAAGTCAAGTAAATAGCTAATAAAAACCATAACAATATTGTGTACATAATGGCGTTCCGCGGAAATAGCATAATTTCACTGTTATAATAACGAATTTGTACAGCATAAGCAATATCAATTATAGGTGAAATTGATGTATTAATTGTTCTTGTTTAATAGAAAAGGACACGGATATATCCTAAGGAAAGCACTGGGAAATTCCAGACCATATATATGTAGTGTGACATAGTAATTTTATGGGATAGGATGCTTGTTAATAGGGGTTTACATTTATATCTTAAATTAACTACAGACACGATAAGTAAAGATGTCATATGAAAATAAAACAACATTTCTATGACATAAATAATAAAGTGAGAACCTTCCAGAAACCTAAGATTTCACTTCTTGCCATTTATATACAGGACACGCAAAGAAACATAGGGGAATACTTCATTTTTTTATTTTATCTTTTGACAATCAATACGAAAAAATTAAGTTTACAATATCTTCCTTTAAATATTCGTTCATGACTCTTTGATGCCTCACTTACTCAAAAACATTTGAATGTCTGCTCTTTTATAAGACGAGAACAACTTGACTACTATTCCAAAAGATGAATACAGTAAGAAAATAAGACTACGTTATAGTATGTTAACTAGGCGACACCGTGTTTGTGTTTACTAATACTAGCTGAACCCGCGACTTCGCCTGCGTGGAATGTTTTTTGGGTAGCAATTTTATTAATTTTGGCAAATTGTTTTACAAATAAGAAACATGAGCTCTACTCGGCAAAAGGAATATACCTACCAGATTACAAGTTTCTACGCCTTTCGGTTATTGAGATATCGTGATGTGTCAACAGATACCTGGATGTCTTTTATATATATAAAAGACATCCGCATCCGGCTGAACCCTCATCTTCATCTGAGAAGAATATTTTTTTGGTAGCATTTTAATTAATTTAGGCAAATTGTTTTACAAAAAAAGAAACATACCCGCACTGCACTTTGAGTGAGGAATTTCCTAAAATTTACTTTTGAGAGTTTCCATTATGTCAAAAAAAATTCTGATCAAGTTTTACATACCATAAAAGATATATTTGGCAAATATGAAGTTTGAATTTTTTTTTACGTGAATGTTGAATTTTTCAAATTAAGGCCCTCGCTAACCCCTTGCGGGTGGAATTTTATAAAATCCTTTCTTAGCTGACCTCTACTTGGCAAAAGGAATATTCCTATCAAATTTCAAGTCTTTACGCCTGGTTCCAGAGATATCGTTATGAATCAATATGGATATCTGTTATATATACATAGATTATAAATGCAACTCTGTCGAACGTATTTCATTGAATTTTGCTATTAACACCAACTACTTTTTTCAAGAAAATATAACCTGAATCATGGTCACATTTTAACGGTAACCTACATACGGGCACTATTCATAAAATTATTCTGGAGTTGTTAATATTGTTTAACATTTTGCGCTTATATTGTAACCGGATTGCCTTGCTCATTTGGATCATTTGTATTTCATATGATAAATATTGGTTAGGTAATAAAATGTACTACTTTTATGTAGCAGTAGGCCAGTGATAAACCGGTAGTGTATATCGCTCGCAGCTCTATAACACTGGGTGTAATATTATATTTAATTGATACATTTTGAAGTACCTTGTACTGCTATATGATAATGCGGTGTACTGTACCTGTAAAATGCGAAAAATAAAATTAGTAAACAATTTGTGCGCCATAAAATAAAGAATATATAATTTCTGAAATTATATTAGTTTAGTAAAGTTTTTTCTTATAACCGAAACTTAACTAGTTAATACTCAAAAGTATCCAAAAAAAAAGAAAGAAGATAAGACAGATCTAAAGTAATATTACAAAGAGGAAACATTAGAGTTTTTGTATGTATGTACTTCTGGAACGGTCTCACATAAAAACTACTAGACCGACTTCAAATTTTTTTACTATTAAAAAACTGCATTTCACTAAACGACATAGGCTATATTACTGTCTCAAACAAAAATAGTGATCCCTAATAAAAATTATTTAATGCAACCTAAGGTATGAAAAAAATGGTCACAAAAATCTGTCATCGCGTGCGCTGGGGAATCTATTGACGATAGAACAAAAAAATTTCTACATTCACATCTACACAAGAGATAACATATGTCTAACTACTGTAGTTATGCCACTATAACTACTTTTTTATATTTTAAAAGTTAAAAAAAGTTCCGACAATAATCAAACCATATTTCACCAAACATATTCAACCAATTCATACTCCTGTATTAATTCTTATCCTATTACATGATATTTTATTGACGACCATTTCAACACCTATAGAATACCTTTTAAAATATTAAAATTGGACATTCCATTTAAAAGATATAAGGAATTTTAAAATGTCAATCTAAAGAAAATTGCAGCGACTCTTATAACTGGGCTTGCATCTGGTGAGTTAGCTCATATTCTCTTATAATGATATCCACCGATATGATATAGCTATACTCTTTTTATTTTTGTTAAGCTTAAAATTACTGAAGTGATTTCAAAAATTCTTCTATTACTTCCATTACATCAATAGCTTTTCAATACCTTTAGAGTATTTTTAAATTTGCTAATGTCGGTCATTCTACCTAAATGATGTTACGAATTTTAAAATCTGTATATTGATTAAATTATAAATGTAAGTGTGTATCCAATAATCTGAAAGGAAGTAATTAAAAACTAAGTTAAACAAAAGTTTTATGTTAACGAAAATAAATCTATGGTAGACTTAGTAGACTGTCACTGTCACGAGATCGGTATTCACGCAGGCGAAACCGTGGGGTATTGCAAGTGCTTAATAAATGTATTTAATTGAAATTACCGTTGTATTGTATGTAGTTACTAAGCGGTAAAAATAATGGCCACAACTGTATGGGCCGTAGTATAAGAACGTGTGTATAATTACATGAAATTATGAAATGATATAATAGAAATATTTTAAAACGCTGAACATCACATGCATACTGTACCTTCAAAGTATATACGAGTAATAGGTAGGAGAAATCGGTGCGATTCTAGCTAGTACTATACAATTATTTTAATTACTTGTACATCATTAAGATCTAAACTGATTTTCAACTATCTCAACGTGGTTTTATGTGAAAATTATATTTAGATATAATAAAGTAGTAGTTAATGAATGTGGGAAGGATATTAAGGTGAATTTATAAACTGACACAATAGTGATTCAGTGGATTCCTAAGAACAATAGCAAAATTATATGAGATTTATTTGAATAGCTAAGTTCATTATCTTTTTAATTGAACATGATTTTAGGCCCAACTGTGCGTTTTAATATTTATAAATTAATATTTTTTATAATTGTATATCTTAGTTGCATCTTTAATTTTATTAAAAAAAAAAATAGCATATATGGAGATTTACAATTTTACATAAAGGTATGAAACGGCAATCTTATTACTATAGGCAACTTTTTAACATGAAACCTTGAGTGAAATATATTACAATGAAATTACTATGTATCCATAATTGTATAAATATATATATATAATTTATTACATATTAGACGACAATATGGAGAAGTGCATATATAAACTAACACTAAAATTACTGAAAAAAAAAATTGTATATTTTGATAAAATTAAAAGCTGTTTCGCTAGACATTAAATCTATTACATTAAGAAACAAGATTCCATATCCCGAGTATCATAAAATATCAAAAACATTTAGTTTTTGATTTCAAAATTTAACATTCGTCAAGCCAAAAAACTCTATACTTGATTCATTCTACGTAAGAGGCCTGGAAATAAAAGTCTGTAATTTTCACATATATTAGCTGGTGAGTTAAAGTTTCTGTTGTTGTTACATTTATGATGTAGAAGTTTATTATAAATATTAAGAAGTTACATACATCTATTCACCTATATGCATCCTCATAAAGTTTCGCAATTACAGGAAATAAATTATATAAATAAAGTTATGTTAAATAATCAAAAATAGAGTAACTTGTGTGTGTTAATAATAGCCCTCCATACTAAATCCCTGTAATCTAATGGTAGGGCCGCCAGATGTGAGATGTTACGTAGGTCAACATACATCTGACTGCCGTAAACATCACGAGTTCGTGAGTCGTGGTGAGATTCTTCGTCGAATTCTCAAGCTCCATGTTGGGTCAAAAGGCCATTCATTTTTCGACGACAGGGATTTGACCTTCAATTTCAACGTAAAAGGTCATTGATATAACAGTTAGGCTTTGATTAAATTCAATGAATACGTGAAGTATGACTGCCAAGTCAACCATGCAAATAGCGCGGTGGCCAGTACAAAAATAAAGTGTAAGACCGTGGTGATTTCCGGCTAGAGCCAGCTTCACTATAGTCAGTGACTGACTATAACTACGATCTACCTGATTATTCAATTTCTAATGCTAGATCGCAATTTCCTTATTCAAATTTTCAATCGTTAATAAAATACGATTTTAATAATCCACTCATTTTCACATACATTTTTATTCTTGTAATGTACATTTGTATTCCTTTTGATTTAGAAATAGTTGTTT
Organism: Elymnias hypermnestra; assembly: GCA_015832385.1. NCBI lineage: Eukaryota > Metazoa > Arthropoda > Insecta > Lepidoptera > Nymphalidae > Elymnias > Elymnias hypermnestra. The sequence goes on along the minus strand of JACTOM010000014.1, from coordinate 1,232,266 downwards.
TCAAATTTTTGAAGTTTGTGTTAGATGGCGTAGGTTTTTGTAATGTTTTAACGGTTTTTTACGAAATAACGAAAATGAAATATGTTGCAGCCAAGTAAGCATAATTTAACCTTTTTATCTGATAGTTGTCTTTGTTATATCTCGCTGCTTATCTCAAAGGATGTAAATAATTACTCAAATTGGCCTCACCTCGGATTTTCATAACTACGTAAACAGAAGGTTAATTATTACATGAGTACCTAGAAACCGTTTCTACATCCGATCAAGGTTGTTTTATTGTTTTAGTGAGTGCACAAAATAATAGTGGCTTTAAAGTTAAGAATATTGCAAAAATGTAGTCGAGGGCTCATATAAAATGTTTGGACATTTTATGGATGTTCGTAAATAGAGTTGTAATTTTGTTACTACTGCGACTCTTATTAACTAGGCCTGTACTTTAGTACAAAAGGACTTATAAACATGTATTTTGATAAATATAAATAACCCTATATTCTTTATAATCGTCTTCATTTTACAGTTTTACGTCTAAGGTCTTTTACGTTCACGATAATATTATTAACGACTGTACATCTAATAGTGATGAAAAATACAAATCAGATTCCAATTTACATTTTGATAGTGCAAGTGCCAATTATTATGAGTTGCGGTGTTCGTGCATAAATTGAGTTCGACAGTTTTTTCTACCACTTCTTTTACTGTCTTTCAACCTTGAACTAATTGCTCTGTAGCTTTCTAATTACTAAATAAAACGAATTGCGGTAACGTTGTTTGTTTGTAATCACTTCGTGAATTGTTTTAAGGTGGTTAAACCATGGTGTTTATAGTTGTAGTTGACTAAAAGCACGATGTTAATGGAATGTGGCTGATTAATTATAAATGAATTTAGAGTCACGATATTATAATTGTTTAACTGTGTGTGACATATTGGTGAGTAGTAAACTGCTTTATTAATAGTTTGGAGTATGGAAGTTAAACCAGTTAAGTAATATACATATACTATTTTTAATCTGTTATCCTTACGTATCTTAGTAAAAAATAGCAAAATTTAATTTGTTGATAAAAAATACGTACTGTGTCATTGTACCTTGAAATAAAGAATAAATGCACAAGTTTATTTATTAATTTTAAATCAATGATCAATAATTTGTGAAATAAGCAGAGGTAGTGTTATTATCTGTACAAAAGTAGTTTATGTTGTAATCCATTTTCCTTATATTTTCATTTATACATAAACATTAATATGATAACTATGGATATAAATGTTACTTATGTTATATTTATATTGATGTTATTTAAATATTAATACAAAAATATCATTATTATATTTTCATAATTCAAAAGTATTTATAAATAGTGTTCCTTTTAACAATAAATTTAATTACAAGACAGTAAATCTTACGAAACGTTTTTGTTTGTAACTATGAAAAAAAATTCAATTATTTTGAAATATGATTTCATTTACACTTATTATGTAAAAATCCTTTATCATACACGCAATTTCATTTAGGTATTAATATAACAATTATAAAGCCAAAAAAAATATATTTTACGGATGTTACCTTACCTCGACATTACATAATTAGAGAGCGTAGGTGATTTGATTGACGTACAGATAATAAATGCCAATAGATAATTTACAAGTAAAGGCAAATATGGCCTTGACCGCAGAGAACAATGACAGCGATGCACGGTAGTGGGAATGGGAACACTTTGTTTTTGAGGACACGTTATTAAAGTGACGTTGATTTATAAGAAGTAATGTAAATAATAATAATAATAATCTTTATTTTTCAGGTAAATACCCATTACAGTCACACACGATACAGTTACAGTTCAATGAAAGAAATTATTACAAGAAATTTAAGTAATTTAAATAACTAAAATATTAATAAAAATAAAATAAAATACAAAGTAAAATAAAATAAAGTAAGATAATTCAAAATTAATAATAATAATTATAATTGGAAACTAAATCTAATTATTTGGACTGTGGTGCACGGAATGCCAAAACTTAAAAATTGAGCAATCAAAATTTTCTGTCAACGTCTTAATAATTATGTTGTCGGAGGTTCGTATTCTGTTCCAGAATCTTCCAATGCGCGATCTTATGATTGCATAAAAATCTGGTATTCTGGCATTAGCAAACATGGCAGATGCACTACATGATCGATGTAATCTCATCAGAATACGATACGCATTATTATATTGCACCCTGATGTTATTAACTGCACGTTTAGAAAATTTTGTCCAAATGTCTTTATAGTAACAAAATTTGATAATGGGATCCTACAATTTTTTATTGGTTTTGTTACATGCGATCACCACCTCTTATGAACCGTCTAATAAAACGCGTGATGAAGTGATTTGTTTTTCAAGTTCTACTAATTTGCAATCAATCATTAATACCATACCATAGAAGTGGATAACATTTGAGGTTAATACATTTTTATTTAAATACTAATTTATTATATAAATTTAATTATATCATAATAGTATTTGCGAAAAGTTGTAGAGCACCGTCTTTTGAGAGCTCCTTTAAATGGTTTAGAGGTGTTTTTGCATGTAATGAGTTTAAAGTGTTCGAGCTAGATGATGCAGGAATTCATTTTCATTACATGTTTATTATTCCGATAATGATGATTGAATACTGATTTTGAGGACATGCTCTTGAGTGATTTGATGGGATAACACATCTGTGTTGACTGAGTCACGATTAACAAGTTGTGATGTCAATTTAAATAATAAAATTTGAGACTCATAAATGTAAGAGAGGCCATATATAAAACGCGTGTTGAAGTGAGTTCAGGATAAGGAGAAAAATTTCTGCCAAGGCGAACCTTCTGCTAACGTTATATACTATGCTGCTGTACATCCGTTTCACGTAGCCTTTTATAAATAGGATTGGGTGAAGCACCCGAATCCAATAACCCAAATGAAGTCAGAACTAGTAATTCATCGGTCAAGATGGTGTACTAAAGTGGAGGTCATATAAAATCACAGATAGGCGATATATTAATCTTCATCAAAAAGCTGTCGAAGTTAAAAAACGTTGTTCGCTTTAGCGGTTTCTTGTACAGTTAGATACTCGATTCTACAATATGCGATATTTCCTTAACAAACAATGAGTCAGGCGTCAATATGATTGCTTTATTAGAGATCGTTGGCACTAGTACGAGTAGAGTTTATTGCACTCGTTTGTCAATGGTTAGAATTTAAGCTCGTTGACCTACTTTTAATATCTGAATACGGTTTATAAACAGACACATTTTATTTATCATTGACATGTGAAGTGAAAAGATATAGAAACCTTGAAAACGTGTTTCACTAATTAACGCTTTCTTTGTATCTACTCTATATTTGTTCATACTATTGCCGAGGAATTAAGAGGCAGTGTTGTGTATGCTTTGAAATATAACAGGTTTTTCAATTCTTAATACATTTCATAGTTTAATACTTTTATGTGAATATATATATTATTAGCATTGTTATTCAAAGTGGCAATTAAACCAACCCTCCGCGTACGATTCACCTGATTTGTTTAAATTGATTATTTTTATTATAATATTATAGCTTTGATATTGGTACTGAATGATGTGTGTTTAGTTTTTTAAAGATATTTTATTATATTGAGGCAATTTAGAATTTTTGAGTTGTCGTAATTTAATTTATTAATATAGTATTTACAGAAATCTTATAAATATTACTTACGCAAATAAATTGCACGTATAACGAGTTATTCTTCAGTTATGTGCACAAACTTCTGCGCTAACAAAAACGTTTTTAGTTCACATTAAAGCTATATTAGATCTTTAAAGCATGCGTCTTAGAATTGCTCACAATGGATGTAAATGAACATCTATTTGTATTGAGATTGTATCTAATACAGGAAGGTATATAAATGGTAATGAGGATTTGGTAACTTGAGGATTTAAATAGATTAAAGGATAAGTAAAGGTATGCGGCTGCGTAATAATTACCAGGGTTTTACATCGTTGTAGAATGGATATTTGGTTTGGAGCCATTACTTTTCGTCTATCTCATACTGTAAATTGTTAATTACTCGTTGTTCCCCTTAGTGAAACGGGTGTAGTTCTCGATCCCGTGGGGATAGGACTATAACTGAATACAGTTACTCAATAGAGTCACGTCTAAAATTTCGTAGATCTCGTGGTGAGTGTGTTTAGTGGTCTAAAACTATCTTAGTATTGTACAGCCTTTCAAATGAATTGGTTTGGGATACAACGGATAGATGGTGTCAAAATCAATAAGGGACATCTGTAGATATGTTTTTTTGTGTTTTATATAAATAGATTTAACAGATTGCGATATATAGATTGCGTTATATTCAAAAGTATAGAACGGATTTTCTTTCAATTTTCACCAACAGCTAACAGGATTCTTGAGGAATGTTTATATATATGTCGGAGAATAAGAGAGAAGGAAGCATAAAGCATAGAGGCGTAGAGTTCTCCGCCGACATCGTCTTTAATGGCATCCATAATTCAATTGTCCATACTGTGGGCGCTGGTGGGTAATGTTGGGGCAACTAAACACTTTATTAATTAACTCAGATTATAATGTTCAACCACTTAATGTTATCGATATCAATTTACACAAACTCATTAATCATAATATCTAGGAACACGACTGTTTCATTAGTCTACCGCCTTGGCGGACAGTCACTCAAGAACACCGAGAGACCGCCGGACTGCCACTGTTGACTCTGTCCGACGCCGATAGACAGATGGAGCCAGCGCTCTACAGACTACCGCACTCCGACATATATGATTTTTCAAAATCTTATGTAAATTCGTTAAAATATAACTATAAATGTTGGAAGCGTCGGTTGAAATCAATTCGCCTCGGTTTCCTCGAAAACGCTGCCTAATCCTATTGAGATATATCAAAACAATGTACGAGTATTTTAAGATATTTCTCATTTGAAGATCAACACAGTCCGCGATGGCGTATATCTTATTTTTCAAATATAACTTTCTATAAGCATATTATCTTAAAAAAATTGCCACGTATAATGCGGACATTGGAAAGATGTACAAAGCGACATAGAATTTAAATACTCGTACGTTAGTTACCTTAAACAGTTCATGTATATTTTTATGGTGTTTTATCGTTATAATTGAAAGAAATATCTTAGCAGTTATCATGATATAACATTTGCAATTTTTAAAATATTACAAACGCATTAAAAACTTATTGCGAAAAAACAACGCAATTAGTGTAGACTTATTTCGTAACAAGACGGCATTGTCACGAAGAGCGAATGAAGCGCTTCCCGCGTCAACCGGACTGCTTTTGTGACAAACTAAAGTTCAGTGTACATTTTTCAAATGTATTAAATTAATTTTATATTCGATTTAACAAAGTTTTTATAGAAAGATAAATAACTTACCACGAGACAAAGAACCTATTATGGCAATGAAACATGAATAAAGTATCCTATGTTATGTTTACAAAAAACAATCTTGTTTCATCGAAGTTAACCTTTTACGAAATAATTCATGTACACGAAAAACGGTAAACATCAAGCTTTTAAACATCTATTATACACAGTTTGGCAATATTTTAATTTTATCTATTTAGTACATCTATCAATATTGGTTCAGAGAATCTTCTACAACATTTTTTCGAGTTTTTATTTGAAAATCGGTTATATTGTATATGCAATATTACGGTTATTACGGAAATAAAATTTTATCTTAAGATGTTTGCTATTGATTTTTGAAAAAAAAAAAGATTATCTCAAAAATGAAATCTTTTAACAATTTAGCAATGCAAAGGAATAAGAAGTTAAAGTAGTATAAGTAGTAGTAAATTTATTATTATCAGCAGCATTGCATTTGATAATCTAAACTAGTATTATAAAGAGGAACGCTTTATGTGTTTGTGTGTAAGTATGTATTTATGTATGTATGTTTGTAAAGTTTTCACACAAAAAGTACTGGATCGATTTAGCCAGTTATGAAATTTTTTACGTCAATCTGTTTATAAGAAGAAATAATCTTCATATCTTTTACGATTATTCTTTACAAGTGAATTCTTTCTTGAATAATTATCTCATATCATTGTCTTGATCAATCATCATTTTATCATTGTCTTGTGTACAAAAACTGATCACTTTTGAATTAAGTTTGGGAATAAAATATTTAATTACTTTGATGCAATATTATATAAAAGTTCAAATAGGAAACATTATTTAGTCCCATTTACAACTTCCAGCTTTTGAATGTATTCTTTTTTTGTTTCGTAATGTAATAAACTATGTGAGTTCATATATAATTTAATTACATCCCACAATTGAATACCGACCTTAAGTTGCGTTGACGTCCGGTTATTTAACTGATTTGCCAATGGCTCACTCAAATGTTCTCATACGTTTGATTTTGTTCAACTAACCATGTGAGCTGTTAATAGACTTCTTGAATTATTTTTATTATAAATTATTTCGAATTTAAGATTTTTACCATGTGGGTTGGAAATATTAAAGTTTTTTTACTCACATTTAGGGCATTTTGGTATTCAGTTCATAAAACGGTTTTCCTCTAGGGTCAAGACCGATGTTACTGAAGTTTACAAAAAAATCTGTCTCAAAATCTGTTAAATCCTTTTAACGTCACGGATCAAATCTTTGGAAGGTAACGATTGTTCCTTAACGGTAACTTTAATGATTTTAAGATAGTCAAACCTGTCAATGTGAAATTGCACTGGCCAATTGGCAGGAATACAAACTAGGCTAAATAGGTATGAATACTACCTAGGCTACATTTTATTTTTAAGTTGCACTCATAGGAGGTTTTGACTGCTCAACAAACCTCAAGCACAGAAGTTTCATTAAGTAAAATTTGCTTTGCAATAAATGCTATCTAAATCTAATATATCTGTCTATTACTATTTTTTTTCAATCTACATATACATATCTTTTATAAAACACACCGTACGATGTACATTGTACCATCTTTATCATAATTAAACACCAACCTTACAAGTTCAAAAGAAAGATAACTTAATTCACGTGAGGAATCTATTATTCTTCATTTTAATAAGAATCAAGCAAAGCCAAAGTTTTTGACGTTACACATTCGGATAATAGAAAGAAATTGTTAAGAGAATATTTTCACGTTGAGTTAAAGTTAATCAAGGCTTGACAGAAAAACCTAGACTTCTTGAAAAATTACTGAATTACATAATATTTTAATTAATATAATACAATACCTTAACATTAACTTATTTATTTAAACCAGGTAATGCGGTCGATGTTTATTGCGTAACAACCGGAGAAACATATCTAAAGGCTGTCATGAATTTGGAATGCTATACTTACTTTCTGAAATAGTTCTTGAAATTGATTAAACTAAATGCATAAGTTAAAATGAAAGTACTTGATTCTGAATTGAAGATTTCGTTAATGAAGATGATTTATTGACATTTTTTTTTTTTTTTTTTATGTAGCAGTGTTTGCGTTGTTTACACGAAATTACTGATAGCCTTTGTGCAAAATACTTATTAAATAATCAAAATAAAAATATATCTTAAAAAAGGATATAAAAACTATGCAGTGATATACTCCGATTCACTGAGTTTTATTTTTCATTCTTTTCCATTTTTTATACAATAACTTCATTAAATGTAAGTATAATGTAATGATCTAGTCATATATAGTGTCATTTATTTATAAGCAACATGAAATGTTTGACACATTTGTTAGTGTAAGTGACATTTTGTTACTGATCTCAATTAAAAAATACTTCTACACATTAACGTTCACCTGCCAGAGAACTGTAAAATCAGCTTAGCTGTTGTTTTGGAGATGTAGCTACATAAATATAATACTGTCTGAATTTGTTAATTTATGTGCTATTGTATATATGCAAAGTCTATATTTGTCTGTGCGTTTATAGCAAATAAGCGTTAAACCTGAATTGCCATTTTCTAAACTTTCTAATTGTTATAATGCACAATTAGACTTTTAATGTGACAGATTTCATTGCAGATTATGATATGAAACAAAGATTAATTAGTATTCTATTGTTTAGTCCAATAAGAAATTATATGACACAATATCAGGTTTTATTTAAATTGACACACAGTCAAGCAGAAAGTGGACCATCTCCGATATTGTCTAATAACTGTGAACTATGTTACTTAACAAATCATTTAAAAATCCAAGCTATTATATTACGAAGAAATATTTAATCGCTCACCAAAATGGTGTCGAATACTAAGCTTTATTTTATTAAGATTAACACGATAAGAACAATACTTAGATAATACAAATGGATCGGCACCTTCACCATCTTTTTTTCACTTCCTACATTGTGTAGCAATATAATAATCTTGTTCTCGTAGTCAACTTATCTACTGCGTCGGATGGAATAAGTGTGATTCCAGTTAGTGTTATACAATTAATTGCTATTGTAATCTTTAATAGTTACGTTGTTTTTATTATCTGTAGACTCATGGAGTTCCGGCCGTTATTTTCGGCACCTATTATTAAATGTTATTATGCAATTTTTACAGTTGTTTTTATCTATACATATCAAGACTTTTGATAACCGAGTCGCTTTGATGTATCTACAAAGAATCACTTTAAAGACATAGGTCGGTGGATAATTACGTGGCACGTTCTGAATTTGTAAGCCTCATGTACCAAATTTATTGTGTTATTTTGTTGTAATATGCGAAGAGCAAAACAAGATAAATAAGACAGTAAAAATGAAGTCCTAGCTTCACAGGTATTTAAAAGTTATAGTGGATTACATTCACAGGATACTTTTCTGAAACCGTAATATTTAAGCCTCATCTTCCTATTTGATACCATTGTTTATTGCAAGGCACTTTAATAATACCTTGGTCCATATAATGCTGTAACATTGTAACAAAATATTTTCTACTCAAGATAGCTACGAAACTTTTCAATTGTTGAGACTATCCGTTGGTAAAAATTTAACTTGAGATTTGAAAAGTAAATCCTATTAAGAAGATATGTGCACAACTGTTTAGGAAAATTACATTTAACATTGTTTCATAACATTACTAAAGTTTCTTTTAACAAAAAACATGAAAATTTACTCTTTAAATATTAACCAATGCAAAAATGTAATAATTACCACACTCAAAGATCTGTCTTTTGATAATATAAAAAATGTCTTAATTATTAATAAATTGTGAGTAATCTGTAACAATACACATTAAATTTAACACACACATACTCATATACACTTCGCACACACATACACCTATGCAATCATGCATGCATGCATGTTTTAGTATGATTTTAAACTTAAATTAATTTGTTGTTCATCTCAAGTGGTTTTTTTCGGAACTTTCAATAATATTGTATAAGACCTGCGACTCCGTTCTAATGTATTTATGTTATTATGGTCACACAAGTCTTGTACTATTATGATTTTGCTAATAAACATTTTTAAATTTTTTTATTTCCAAAAACCATCTATTAATAGTATTACCATCTTTAACACGCCTTTGTTATTTCTTTATAAGTAAATTTATACTGATATAGAAGTCATATGCGTTGAACTGAATTTACAAATACTTGACATATTCGGTTACGTGACTCTGTAAATAAACTTGCGTTATGAGACTTTTACTTAAAACATAAGACTGTCGAAGTAAATATAAACAATTATATTATTAAGAACTCAACGAGTAATGAATTATATTTAAATTGCAGCGGAGTTTTAATATATGTGTTAAGTAAACTAAAAACGTGACTGATATTAATAAAGTTCGCAGCACGAAGTTTCAATGAAGGGTGAAATGACGGTTATTGTTTAAGTAAATAATATTTTCGTGATCACGTAAACTATGAAGACCTACGTTAAGCAACGGGGAAAGTATGGCATACTAGTTTTTAACTTTTTCAACTTAGTAAGTCATATTTTTCAACAAAAACGGCAAGTAGCCACCAAATTAATTTTAATTGAAAATTATAGTCTTTCCTCAAATGCACTGGACTATTATCTAAAGAGGAAACAGTTAATCTTTTATTCCGGATAAACTCAAAATCTACTAGTAGAAAGTAACACATATCAAAACTATTTATTTCAAATCGTTATTTATATATTTTTTTTTTGCTTTCTAGAGTGGTTTATTTAAATATTTGTGCGGATGCACGACCTATGCGGGTCACACTGCTGAGCTCTCTACGAAAAACTTGAAATTAACGAAGGAATTAGAAGTTATTCTTATTTGTTTTATGCAAATTCCACTAAATTTATCAAAACTACACTAAGTGTAAAGCACATTACTTTAAAATATTGGCCTCACATTGCGCGCCATTAACTTAGATGATTATGTGTGATTTACGCTCATTTGATATCTATAAAAATATTACAAGATGTTGATGGTCCCCTTAAAATATTTTTCGAGACTCATCGTAGGCGTGTACACGATACATAATAAAATTACATAGCAATATTTCAGCTAGTGTTATAGATTTCGTGATCAGTCAATCATATCGTGAGTGGTATTTGACTTTAATAGCTGCTCTTTTAAGAAAACAAAAAAACGGTAATTGACATATGCCAGTTTTAGAATGATATACTTAAAAAAAATTGCAAACCCGACCCGATGTCGCTATAGTTCAGTTTGTTACGCTTTACGCTTGGCCTTTTGCCTATAAATTTCAGAATAAAAACAAAAGGTTCCGTAAAAAATTAATCCACCCGTTTCGAAAATTAATCGAATAATACAGATAAAAAACTTAAGACATGATTTATTAATATATGATTAGCGTAAACATATATCCCATTGGCATCAATAAGATTTCTTTATAAAAAAATGTTCAGTGAAACGAAAACAACTTGAGGAAACCTGCTTATCCTGGCAGCAATTCTGCAATATGTGTAAATTGTTAATCAGTAATGTCGGCTAATGATGGGTTTAAGTCTCAAAGAGTTTTATGTATCGTCTCTCCTAAGAAATTGAGTTTATATGCCCAATAAGTGAACCATTTTCGACTTATATATAAAGTAGTAATTTGTTGCATTGTACATAAAGGGTAACAAATTTAGTGGTAGTCTTAACATAATCTTACGTTTGTTAATATATTATATTTCAATCTTATACTTAGACAAAAAATAATATCAAAGGTTAATGACGTTTGGATTAATTAATATCGTTCTTATTACAAAATACACATACGACTTAAAACTATTTCATGCTGTTGTGTTACCTACTAAGGAAATTCATGTAATATCATTGATGCATTATCTTGTATATAATTCGTTATAAACACTGATTCTTATTTCTGATAATGTCTTATATATTTTAAAATAAAAGTTATCTGTTAAACATAGAATCTTTAACCTTATCTCAAATTCAAATTAGCTAATATATAACTCTAAGTGCACCTTACGTAACTATTTTTAAATCTTAAACTTAAAAGATGCAACGTGCTCAAATTACTGGCTTAGCACGCTTTAGAATTTATTATACCTATTTAAGGCAATGAAGCTCGAATCAGCCTTACGTAGTTGACAACTCAATCATGCACGACGAGTGAAACAATTTTATACCTTAGTGATTCTGTTTTATCCAATTAGTTAGGGTGATTAATTAAACACGTAATTGATGTAGCCTATTAATTTTAAGAGAATGTTTTAGATAATAAGTTGATAATTAATAAATACAACTTCATAGAACTTGTCATTGATTTCACATACTATGAAAATCATTGAAATAAAAGCAACAGTCACTACCCTAATTAGCTGTACGTTTGATCGCGTTTACATCATTTGCCTCGGCAGTTATTTGCGACAGGTGTATCAGTCCTTGCAAGAGTTGATGATTTCTCTGTAATTAACGTTCAAGATCTCTTCATAATCTTATAAAGATTATTTTATATATACATTAATTCTAATTGACGCGTTTTTAATTGGGCATGATTGCCAGAAAGGGCCGTATGATGATAGGTATAGTCATTTGGCTTCAGCAAGCTAACTGTCTCATAATTTTAGGGAATGTTGATACTAATATATAAAATAAAATAATATAAAATATATTGATCATGCAAATTTCAGATATCTACTACCTTTATATGGACCGATAAAGCTTTTTAATTTTTTCTATTATAGAAACAGTCAAAACCAATTAAACATTACAAAAAAATCAATTCAATCGATTCACAAGTTTCTCGGTTGTTATTTTTCCAACTTTCACCTCTTATTTCAATGAAAGAAAATGGTAATATGTATACACATTTGAAACTTATAAGACCATTGAATCTTATTAGCGTCAAGTTATCTGAAATAAAGTTAACAGATCGCCTTCTGAGGCTGACTCACTACACTCATCGTTCTACTGACTTTGTACATTCAGGGATCGATTGGAATTTGTATAGTTTTACAACCAACATATACTGTCATCATATTTAGTACATATTCTTTGATTTAAATTTTTTAACATATTTTTCCATTCCTTCTTTCAGTTTGAGGATTTACACTTTGCAGTAGGTTATTACGAATTCTTACGTTACGGAAACGATATCTACTTATTACATACGATACGATAATTGCACTTTTTTGTAATTCGAATTATTTTCTTCGTGTCTTCTTCAACATTGATACTGCCGAAATAACCTGCTACGAATTTTAACCTGAAAGACATTAAAAAAAAGAAGAAGAAGAATTATACGATAAATACGTTAACTTACTATTGCAAGCTAAAAATAAAATGTTATGTGCATGAGATTACGCGGCCTATTGACTTGAGTTGTTTATAAAGATCATTATAACGTTCATGTCATCGCTTTCTACAAGGAAGTTGGAAACATGATGATTGATTTTTAATTTTTCATTATTTGTTATTTTTTTTAGCGATACCAGGTATCATTTGAATCGGTATGAAAGAAAAAGTGCTGAATTAATTTCTATCCTTCTGCTCCTTTATTATTTTACGTATTCCGGTATCTGGTTGCTTTCCTGAATTTATTTTGTAGTTGCTAACTCTTTGTTAAATTTCCTTTGCTTAATATATTTCGATATTTATATGTTTACTACATTAACAATATTAAAAATCACAGATTACCTTTTTTCTCGTACAACCGTATTTAATTTATTTATATATTTGGATCCAGGTCCACATATATATGATAAATAGAGATCAACAAGGATCAAATATCAAATTTTATACTTATATATAATTTTGCTCCCTGAGTTTTACTTTCTCTTAATGTAACTTTTTACTCATTTTATATTGTATTCATATATTTTCTTTAGCTATGATATTTAACAAAGAATGTGGACAGTTTGATTCGAAAATCGAAGTAGTTAGAAACGTAATATTTATTCACGCCAGACTTTATATAGAGCGGATACAATTAAATAATAAGGAAATGCCAATGAAAACTGGTAGTAAAAACTGGCTGTAAATAGCGCAATGCAGTATTATGCGCCACATCCTTTAAATTATCATATTAGAAAAAAGTAGTACAGTTAAATGCTTACTGTAGATTAATATTTATAACAAGTATACCATAATTATTAACAAACAAAGAAGTCTAACTAAGCAAAAGAAATGCGTTCCCGTACGACCCTGTATAGAACTTTTTATTAGGTGATATTCTCTTAAGAGGTAAGTTCTATCATCTTAGACTGTATTATCATATGGTAAGTGTAGCAACAGCGCTAAAAGATATCTAAATCGCCAATAAAAAACAGATGGAGAACATAATTTCATAGCAATACATTTTAATGACCAAAAGTTTTTTGAAGATGTCCGTGTTTAAATCACAGATTAGATTTTTGTCAAAGTTTTCTGAACTATGTTTTAAAAATAAGACATTTATTCCGTTAAATATGCCGGTGTGTATATTATTTTCGGTAAAGGAAATTTTGTAGAACAGGAGTCAGTATGGAATATTTGATTTATGCAGCAATATGCCTAAGATACAAGTGTTTTGTTATTATGGCCTAATATTACTAAATTCTATAGTATAATTAATTATTTACAGCTATCTTTTACCTTAATAGCTTTCCATTTTTTCATTAACTGCAAATGCAAGAGAAAAGCGGAAACATTGCAAATATGGTCTTATGATGTAGGAAGAATAAGTCGTTATATATCAGTGTGAAAAGCAATTACAAATTATGTAAGCCAATAAAGGAGATAGTTGCACGCCTTGACTGCGATCAAGATTAATTCTTCACAGAATAAGAGCCGGTAGTGTGAATTCCTACCATCTTCTACCTATTTCAATACTAGGATTCTCGATAGAACATGAGTACTCTTTAGCAAATATTTAGAATTTCGTGGGCGTAGGATATCTATCTTTAGAGATTAAACTCATGAGAATTCCTATCTAAATCAATGATCTATTTAAGAATTCTTGCTACGCCATTACATATTAAAATTTATTAAAAATATTAATAAGCTGGTCTAATTTATTAACAACTCACTAAGAGTAGTTACTTCAATACGTTATATTGTTAATGTTAAATTAATAATTTTGAAATTTTTATATTCATTAGCACCGCATTTATTTGTGAGGTTGATTAATTTATTCAATATATTATTATATTTTTTATAGATATAATTAACCTTCCTTTCACCTTTGTCTTTTCAATTAATTTAAAACTCATAAAGTTTTTAGGCTTACATTAATAAAGTCTCAATTTTTCGAAAATCTATCGATAAATCTTTAAAATCGGGAGAAAATTTCAATTTACATATAAAAATTCGGTATCTAAATCCTGAAACAAATAGTATATTTTCATATGTTCTGCGTTGTACAAAGATTATACGCTGTCTCTGAAACTATCAAGCCTTATCAAAGTATAAAGGTAAGGTGAGTTTTGCGTATTTGATTCATTAAAAAGATGCACTTCTCAACAAAGACTCAAGATGGTTGTGATTTCCGCCTATTCTTTTCATAATTAATTCAGAGGAAGATATTTATTACAATACGAAGGTCGAGTGTACAGCGGAACATCTTTATATCACTTTATTAGTTGGAAATAACTACAATTTCTAACATTTATATTTCGAAACAAAGTCTAACGAATACATAAAAGAACGCAATTTTGGAGTTTGACATATATATTTTTTTATAACATTATGTTATAGTGTGGGGCACATTACAATATATATGGTAATTTGTGAAACTTTTTAATCTGTTAACTCAAAAAAATATAATATAAAGGAATTTCACCTTAGTTTTTACACGGTCTAAGATTTTTCTAATTATATTGGTTAGCTTATTTGATATATTTGATATATACATATATACTGAAGAAGTAAAATTCCTCTTAGTCTCTTAGTTTTCAATACCGTCTGAAACATTTGATTTGATGTAAAGCAAAAAAATACCGAAAAGATATACATGATAATAAAAGGTTTATTAAATACAACCGGGTTGTATACAAATATACAAACTAGTTGCAAGGGCCCCTGTACTGAGTTTGATACCCGTATTACTGGGTACCCGTATAATCTTATTTATGTGCGTAGAATCATACAGTATGGTACGAAACCTAAGAAAATAATTATGTTTCAGCATATAAGTGCTAAGTTTATAATAGAAAAATACACGATGAATGCCCAGCCCAATTAAAAAAAATCGTTCTTTATTGTAATTAAGATATCTAATCTTTGCGGCAATCCCGATGGGGCTCTTCTAAACCAAAATTATTGAAGATACTATCAAAACCTTATTGCATTTTTCTATCGTTATACAAAAGTAAAATATTTTCCCAGAGATTTACTTTATATCATGTATTAAAGGAATTGACGCTGTTAAGGTTGCAAGATATTTATTTATTACTTTCTGTACACCACAAAAAAAAAAAATAAAGACAAATATCTGGCTAACATAAGATGGCAGAGTGCAAAAGGCGGTCTTATCGCTTGACAGCGATTTCTACCAGACAATCTTTGATATAGGAATAGTTGTAGCAGAGAAAGTGGGTGGAGTATTCAGTTAAACCTACATGCAAATAAGTACATTCTAATATATAATAACTAAACTTAAATAATTATAATAACATACATATGGTCTTATAATAATATACTAAGAAATATTCTTTTCTATTTTATTACAAAAAAAAATCGTAATTGTAATCTTTTAGTGATCGCATCATTTTAAGTATCTGATCGTATCACCCTCAAGGCGCTGCATTGATGAGAGAGCGGTCACGGTTATGTCAATGTCATTCATTAGTTGAGTAAACATGATTTTTAATTGCTAAAATAAATGCCTATTTCGTGAGTGCAATGAATTATTCATTTGTATTATTATAGTCAGAGGAATTGTCGATGACAGCTACGATCGTGGTCGTGATTGTATCTTAATGTATTGGTTACTCTTTGTAACGATTATTATAAAATTAAAATGATGTTTATAATAAAATACTTTAGTTACTGATAAAAATGAATAGTAATATTGCCTTTTCACAAGTAAATAAGTGCTATTTCGCGGACTTTATCGTTGAATTACGATTTTCTTTAGAGACACCAGTAAAAGTGATTAACAAGTCATTGCTTTAGGTGAAAGTATTAATATACAAAATATAAATGTATTTAAAAAGTTCTTCTAAACCATATTTAGTCATATTTAATAGTAAAAATGCTAATCTAACATTGCCCTGCGAAAAATCAGACACAATCCAATCTGGAGAAATTCAATAATTATTTTTGGTATAAAAAATTGCAGATGAAAAATGAAATATTATAAGGAATTGTTACAGTTCTGACCAAAATAAAATTTTGCTGATAACATATTAGTTAAATTGTGAAATAAAATCGACTCCCAAAACTATTTGTCCTCTAGATGTTTTATTTTACGGCTAATGACCTAGAATGTTTTGAAATGAATAAATATAACATTATCATATTTGATATAACTATAAAAAATATTGTATGTATTTAACATTTATCGTAATTGATCATAGAATATTAACTATTTAATAAATAATTAGGATTTGGAGATTTCACATGATCACGTTAGTGACTGTATACAAGTTTTCTTATAATATTTTAAACCTTTACTTGCAGTATAGGATTAGACACACAAAACTAACTAATAATAACGCATAGATGACTCTATCGGATAGAAATAGGCAAATTTAAATTTTAACATAGGACTTAAATTTATGAAAATAATTGCAAACATTTTCTCTTAACTATGTAGTAATATCTGGGTTTATCCTAACATCTTTTTTTAGTAATAACCATTGAACTTGTGGAATCCATTTACTTGTGCAAGCGCAGCGGTGTGCAATACTAAAAATAAGTGCAAAAGTTTCCGAAACCTTCGATTAGGAAATTGAAATAATACAATAATAAATTTGTAAATAAATTACTATTCCAAATTCTAAAACTGATTTTGTAACTTACTTAACAACTGATATTTTACTTTTAGTAATAGTGAGCTGTATGGTATTATCGTTCATCATGCCATTCGTCTAAGCATTTAGTACTTACGAAGTCAATCTTTCAATATAAATCGTGGACAATATGATGTTTTGTGTAACACTTGCCTATTACCATTATTGCAAGATCATTATTACATATTAAGCAACACACGAACCGAATGTGTCTTTTAACGAGTGCGAAAATTTCTTCATGACGTGCAGCGAATTCAGTACACGCATAGTGATGTATGCTGAGAATTTTAATCGATTTCTCGTTGTAACGATTCATATCGTGTAGAGCATGCATCTCGGATGTGTTGATCCGATTTGATTATGTAATTGGCGGCATCGTTCGTGCTCGACGTCCATTATGCATTTCAATTTCACTTTCGCATAAACTACGGTTTCACTGCGACTACGGTTTGGCTTATTGTTCAATACTGTTCGACCATTTTTTTAACCCAAAATAGGTACTTCACGCACGTAGCCAATTAAAGAAAGTGTTACTTTCATTGGCTGTTATGGATTCTACGTGTAAATGAACAATTTAGAACTCGTGGACTGTGTTTTATTGAAGTGAAACTGCTTATGGCATGGTAGGGGAAAAAATCATTAAGCATACGTATTGCGAGTTTGTTTATCTGTCGAGTCTATGCTTTATTAAAAATAATTCCGAATGTTCATCTAATATGTAAAACACTAAAACTAAAATTTTTATACTGCTCCGAAACTGCTCGACCGATTTTGATGAAATTCTATACGTAAATTCAGTAGGTATGAGAATAGGTTTATTACTATTTTTACACCCTTAAGTGTTAAGGGTGGTTCAACCCAAAAATTATTTTTATAGTTTTTGGACAAACTTTTTTTTACGATTATTATTTAATGCTGTATATTAAAAAGTGCATACATACTTTTTCACCTTTCTATCAACAACCCCTATTTTTTATAGCGTTAATAGTTATTGTACGGCAACACAATGTCTGGGTCAGCTAGTCGATATATATAATTTTTTAGTACGTGTGTGTATATCTGAACGCTTCCTAAACGATAGGACCGATTTTCTTGAATTTTTGTGTCTTCAGGTGGATTCAAGAATGGTTTAGATTATCAATTCGATATCACGACGGGATCATGAATTACGTGGGTGACGTATATTTTAAGATAAAATTGTATTACAGAATTATATAGAATATAAGCCAAAGAAGATTCACTGTCTCCACGTGTACACTGGTATATGTACATTTTTTTATTCCTGATTAAAGTCCTCAATAAAGTTACCGCTTGACTGTAATCTCATCTGCTAACAAGTGATAGTGCACTCTAAGGTTGAAATAAGCTAATTTTGACAGGAGAGAATTTCACTCTTCTGGTTCCTATACAGAATCGTACTGGAACGGAAATTCTTTACTCGGCGGCAGGGCTTTGCGAGTTGGGTGGAAACTCGTTACGGCCAAACACTCCCGACCACTGTGTCTCAAACAAATTAGAAATGGCAATTTCCTAAATTAGCCCTGCCGGGAATTGAATCTAGGGACTCAGGTAGCGCCAGCGATCCCATCAAAATGTCTGTTATGTTGAACTAGGAAAGCGCTATATAATGTTATTTTATTATCTGTAAAAGGGTTTGTCTTGAGAGGCGTGTATAAAATAATAATATTTCGTGGCAATAAGGTTAGAATTTTTAATATCAATTTATAATGTTAGTTATGACTATAGTTTTTACCTATATTTTATGTTATGACATCTCTTTAACAGACGACGTAGAGTAATGACATCATTTATAGCCACAGATTTGGTACTTCTTATAGGCGATATAGGGTAGTGACATGACATTTGATCTACCCATAGTATAATATTAGCTCTTAGTGGAACTGTCGTTTAAATTTACATACAGATTTTATAACTTTTTTATTGTGTTTAAAGACTACATAAAATTCAGTAATAAATAACACTTATTTATGTCAACAGTTAAAATTGTTCTTTTTTTATTTACTTAGTTTATTACATAAATTTGTTATTGTTATTATACTACGTAAATTTGAGAATTTAGTAGAGCTAACTAATTATGTGTTTATAATAAAAGCGTAACGTATCTATGTTTATATGATAGGTTTTCTTTTCTGTAGTATGTCATCGCTGCGTTTATTTAATTAAAAGTTTTTTTTTATTAAAATGTGATTAAAATATGATGTGAATTAAAATATCCCTTCGGTATGTTTTTAATAGCGTTAGGATTAATCATGATGTACAATAAAAAAATCTTGCACTATTTCAAAATTTTTAAAAGTAAACTATATTAAAATACCGATTAACACTCGTTATTTAATCTTGACCTACTTCAATCGTCCTAAATGCCAAGCTATAAAAAACATGGATTCGTTTAATCGAATAACTGCAGTAAAAGCTACATTAAAACGAAAAGTATTTGTAATACAAAAATATGTTAGAGTTACTTTAAAAAATAGTTTAAACTTATAAATGTAGATATAGATGAAAGTTTAGATGATTGCTTTGGAATAAATGTCGTCCCGTCAAGGTCAATTTACATTGTTTGTGCAAATCATACATGTTGTAATAATTTTGCGCGTGCAGTAAGTGGGATTTACTTATTTATTACTATTCATAGAGTCATACATTTCATATAATATATACAATATAACCCTATAATAATTTGCCCTATATTAAATTTTTATTTTTCTGGATTAAAGAATCGTTTCGGATGACAATTCCCTTAGTTAAATAACGGATTTTCCATATTTCTGCGGGATTTAGAACTGTGAGGGCGATATCGCCAGGAACAACTGTTAAGACAACTTAATGTTGCCTGCAATGTCAACGGCATAGTTTTTGTTGTCATAATATGGAAAACTCTGATTTTAGTGAACGTTTACATCGCAAAAAGAGGCGCTAAACTCAATCTTTTTCAAGTTTTGGAGGTCCGTGATGAGTGATGGTTTTTTTTTACATAAACATAGGTATAACAATACTATTGCCAGCAGCCCTTTTTTGACCGTGTGAAGTTTTAAACGCCCTAAGCAAAAAATTTGGATTCTGAGTTTTTAACATTTTCTTAATATATTCTCTTATTGCATATTTAGATATAATATATTAAATATTCCTGTTTACTACAGGTAGACTTGGAGCAGTTTATTAAACAAATAATTTTGTAATTCTCTTTTTCTGCTGCTCTTGACCTCATAAAATCTTCAAAAGTACGTAACGTTGAGTAACTCACCGTACTCATTAAATATGTATATTGTCGTTAATATTCAAAATCGCATCTTGATTTTATTAGCATTATTGTGTAATAACGTCTCAATTTTAAAGATGTCTTATCAAATTGTTCATCTAGATTAAATAAAGACGTTCAAATTTTACAATTTTATGAATTTGGTTTATATTTTATAAACCAAATTTAGAACATAAAGTTACGTAAACATTGTTTTTTTTAAATCGTTATGTAATACTATGTTGTTTCAAAGCATTGACAAACACTACAAATTTTATTTACTCAGTTCGAGTTTAGTATTAGTTTAAGGTCTCGCCTTATATAAGATATACTTGTTAAAATTTACACAACACTATCTTTTGAACGCTCACAAGAAAGCTTTAAAGATTTCATTATATGAAATGAAATTGACTTTATTTGACGCTGTGAAATATATGTACGCACCCAGTGAGATTCAGTGATAGATCATAATACCCACTAAAACCCAGCAGAACCCTAGACATCCTTGAGTGGAGAAACAGAGGTACGCAAATACAATCTATTCTAATACTCCTGATGTAGCCGCCTCATCTCAATCATTTATAGGGGAAGAAGGAGATGCGCAAATCTACGCATTCTGTATAAATTGACTTTTTTATGTTAATTGTTTGTACGTAATACTCGAGTGCGTACGTTTTCAGAAGGAAAGTTAAAATTCACAGAATACATTTTAAGCAGTATTTTACTGGAAAGAATCTGAGTTTTCATTGAAACTCTTCATCGTTGAACAATAAATTGATGATAAGTTTCATAGGGGTATAAATGTGGGTTAATAGCATTACGTAAGAGAAAGATTAGATAGACATAGGACATTTTTTTTCTATTCACTCTCACATTTTAAATCCGTTCAAAGCGTTTAGTGTAGTGTAATTACTTTAATGTTTGTGCCGCAATAATTGCGCGACAGCTTTGCGGGCGTTGTCGACACAATGTTTATTGTACTCCTATTTGCACATTTATTTCGAAGAATTAATGTTTTAATCTAATAATCCGCTTTATTATAGCATTTAGGCTTTACTGTGATGTCTTATTCATGGCTTGATTACTGTCGTTACATTTCAATTTAATTTATTTAATGTTACTTTTTATTTTCTTCCTTTGCGGCGTGGGATTATGGGGAAATCGGTATTTAGTGGCCGTCTACATTGTCAAGTTAGAGGGCAATCGTGAAATATTTTGAAAACCTGGTCTAATACTGATGTGTGAGAATGGAATGAAGAGTGAATTGGGTAGTCTAAAAATCTCTTCGCATTATAGCCTTTTAAATGAAAAGGTTTGGAGCTCATTGGTTGTATAGTTTCAGTCTATAACAGACGAAATTAGAAACAATTATATATGCAGACAAAACTAAAGCATGAATAAACTAACTCTAATGACATCAATTAAATTTGACGGCTTCACGGGCACAGTGGTGCGATTACTCGCTTTGCTGGCAGAGGTCCCGTGCTAGATACCCAGTAGGGCGAATTTAAAAAATTGTATTTTGTAATTTCTTTGAGTCTGGACTGGTGGGAGGCTTCTGCAGTGGATAGGTATCAACCTACTTGCAAAGTCGGAGAGATTTGTGTTCCTAACAGTGCTGTGTAGAAGCCATAACTATTATAGCTTTTATCTTATCCTGTATCATCACTTACCATCAGTTGTGATCGTAGTCAAGAACTAACGTGTTAGCAATAACAAATTTTTCATAAATTGTTGTCAGCTTAATTTTTGCCGCTGACTAAGCTTCCACGACACTTGCTAATTATCGTTGCCACGACGATATTCATTAATCAAAAAGACGTAGATAAATCGATAGGTGATTATTGTCTGTTTTATGCAATAGATTCTTTTCCCTAAACTCTGACCCGCTCATTATTGCTGAGAAGCAGGCATATGACTATGATCTCACCAAATGGCAAGTGATGATACAATCTAAGATGGTGGTGCGCTAATCTGGTTAGAGGTAGTTTTGCTTGCTTTATAAACAATCCTCAATTCTTGTTTATTATAATTACTCGCGCAGTTTAGAACGTACTTTTTAACCACATTAAATAGAGAGAAACATTTAAACATTTTTATACATACTTTATTTATTAATGTACCGAAGATAATGGGAAATAACGAAAAAAAAATCTTATATATTTAGGATGACTATTAATAATAAATTAATATTAGAACTTAGGTGTTTAAATAACAAGTACTTTATTAAAAATTGAAAGTTCAGAAGAACAATATGTTCTTATATGTATAAGCCACTAAAAAATACCACTAAGTCATCAGGAAATCTTCAAAACTGTAGGTCCGATTGACTTGAAATTCGTCATGGTCACTATTGTTGCAACGTAAACACTATATATTTCCAAGGAAACGAGAACCTCGTGTGTATCGCGGGGCACAGCTTGTTTCTTATATGTGTAGACAGAATATGAACTATACAAGATATAAAAAAAATTAACAAACACATGCGCTATGTTAATTTTTTTATGGAGCTCGCAAAAAGTAATCGTGACAATTACATAGTAGATAGATGAATTTGAAGGTCTCACGTTCAATTTGTTCTCACTAATGACTGCTTAAAACAATTGAATGGTGTATAGTAAGAATTGGTCATTTTGATTTCACATCAGCCAATGTAATAAGTATTTTGCCAAATTACTGTGATTGTGGTGCCTTCAAAACCTTATGGTCACGAAGTCTCATCGCGAAATCGTTGGGAGCGACACCAGATTGTGTCGAAATTGTTGTTATGGCAGTTTGTTTAGTAATGAATTGTTCGTGTATTCGGTTTTATAGTAGTACAATATTCAGAAAAACATTCACACCTTTAAATTTATATATATATATTTACAACAGTATTTATCATCAGGTCTGAATGTAAGCCAGTGATCATTGATATTATTTTTTTTAACATCTATATCTAAACTAATATTTAAAGAGGAAGCATTTGTGTTTTTAACTGACTTCAAAAAAAGGAGGAGGTTATTGGGTAAGTATGATTATATGTGTATTTGCAATGTTTTTACATAAAAACTACTGGACCGATTTCTATTTTTCTTTTACCATTAGGAAACTGTATTGTCACTGAGCGACATAGGCTAAATTATTTTCTCAAATAAAATAGGGATCCTTATCAATTAAGATATAATAAATAAAAATGCATTAATGTAACCCAAGGTTTGAAACAAGAAAACTGAAATTGCGTGCGAAGCGAATCCTATTAACGATAGAACAAAAAAAAAATGTTCTACAATATTATAGACTGCATTAATTATTATGCCGCCGTAACTACTTTTTTTTCATTTTAAATGTTAATAAAAGTGACGACAGTTCTCATACCTCTGTATTAATCCTTACCCTTTTAAATTATAAATCCTATAAGAGACCGAATTTAAAAATGTCAATCTAAAGTAAATTGTAACGACCCTTATAAATGGCGACTGGTGAGTTACCCACTAATCCAAGGATACCATTGATACACCCCGCTATACCTACGCAATTTTTATTTTTATCAAGCTAAATATTACTGTAACGATTTAAAAAATTCTTTCATTACCCCCTTGATATCAAGAATTTTTCTAATGTCGGAAATTCTAAGTAAATGATGTTACGAATTTAAAACGTATTAATTAGATATATATTCGTGGTAAAGTTGAAGTAAGTAACAGCCCATTAACGTCCCACTGCTGGGCACAGGCCTCCTCGCTCCGAGGAACGAGGGTTTTTAGAGCGTAGACCCACCACGCTGCTCCTCTGCGGATTGGCAGGCATGGTACACAAGTGCGCTCTCTATTCCTTCACTCTCAAAGTCCGATGTGACGGGAATCCGACACGATCGGAGAGAGATCAGCCGCAGGACCGACGGCTTAACGTGCTCTCCGAAGCACGGGGGTGGATCACACCGCCAACTTCCTAACTTCGGGCAAATATTGAGAAAATCTTAATAGAAAACTCAATATCGATTTTGAATTGGCCTGACCCGGGACTCGAACCCAGGACCTCATGTTTGTAGTCGAACTTGCTAACCACTAGACCAATGAGGCAGTTCAAGGCGTGGTAAAGTAATATCTGTATATTGATTACGTTATGAATGTAAGTGTGTATCTAATAATCTAAAAGGAAATAATTAAAAAGTGAAATAAAACTTTTATATTAACAAAAATAAATCTATAGTCCTCCTTCGTAGACTTTCCTCTGCCACGATACAAAACAAATTCCTCCATCGTGTCTGTTTGCTCGAGATAAACTGAATATCTAATGAGTGGATTTTTATGCGGTTTTCAGCGACATATTTGTCTATTGGTGAAAAGCGTATATCACAATAATAATTAACACTAGGTTTATAGGCTTATGTATACAATTACTCAAGTTTTATATAAAATGGTTGAAATATAACTATACTTGTCGGAAGAATCGAAAACATTGAAACCGCCTGAGAGTATTTATCGAAAACGCTGTCTAATACCTACAAAACAATGTATGGTTAGATATTCCCCTTTTATAAATCTACAAAAAACGGCGTGTCTCTATCTTTTAAGGATAACTCAGCGTACCATTTTATCATTTAAAACAATGGTCACTCAAAATGCGGTGATTAGAAAATTAAATTAAATGAAAATGAAAACAGATACAGTATTTATATATTACTTATCAATTTAAACACCATAGGTACCACAGGCTATAAAATATTATGATTGCAAAAATGATTAACGCGTGCGAAAATACATGTGTGACGGGTCTCGCAGGATGCCGAGTATAATCAGGCAGAAATTATTAATTTACATAAATAAATAGTAATGTTCAATCTATTAAATTACTTTAAGAATTGCAGATTTTATATTACAACCGAGATGTAGCATTGCACTGCAAATCTTATAAATCCTCCATCAGAAACTGTATGTAAGTGGTAAAGAAATAAAAAATCGATGATATATTTTTCGTTGAATCGATGATTTATACTTTAATAAACGGATAAATTGCTCATATTTTACCGAGTTATGCTTTCATGACAGTTTAATCATTTCGTATGAAGTAGTTTCGAGTTGATTGCATTGTAAGTAAATAAAAACATCGTTCAAGTAAGTTTTCAATAAGCTATTGTGTGGATGTAAAGGTGATATGGAATTCAATTTCCTTATACTTATACAAAAAAGGAATTGTGCCAAGATATCGCTTTTGTTTTTGGTATAATCTTATCACTTTCTTTTATCTTATTTGGTAATCTTACATCACAATATAAAGGTGTGACTAATGTATGCATTGTAAATTTGGAAAAGATATTATCTACATATTCTTTTCAATTAATTGTCTTGCGAAAGTTCCACGTTATGTCAGATAAAGAAATGTAACTACTCATAAAATTAGTTTTTTTTATGAATATGATATTTTTTTTATTTCATTATTTCGAAGTACTTTACATAACACCTCTATTATTCTTAAAATTGTGCAACCCTTTAAACGTAAAAATGAAGTGTGTATTTGTAATCTGATACATAAAATTATCGTGTCACAATGTTCGTTCCCATAATACTCCGAAATGGCTTGACCGATTCTTATGAAATATTTTATGCATATGCAGTAAGTCTGAGAATTAGCCTATTCTACTTTTCAAACCTATAAATATTAAGTGTGATCCACCCCAAAATTTGATTTTTTATTTTTTTGACAAAATATTTTGTTTTTATCTTTTTGTGATAAATTTTTACCTATCTAATACCGACTGCTATTTTTTAATTTTTAATAGCGATAATAGTAATTATATGGCAAAACAATGTTTGCTGGGTCAGCTAGTATCATAAAATACAGACATCATCTGAGAAACGGCTATATGTTACTGGAATTTTGATTCATTTGCTAATGTTATCAAAAGACAAGCTTAATTTTTCACTAGAAATTCTACAATACATGTAATAAATATTATACAGAGTCAAAATAAAGCATGGTCGGTGAATTTTTGTTGAGGTGGGAAATGCCTTTACGAACCCCGATGAAAGACGTTTTCCAATCGGGAGTGTAGGACTCATAGATTACAGAATACCCACTAAAACCCAGCGGATCCCTCGTCATCCATGGGTGATATCAATAGAGGTTCCATAGCTGCATTCCACTCTAGTGACCTGGATGACATCGAATATGAGGATCTACCACTTAATAGGGTGAAGCATGAAGCGCATACGTGCGACTTCTGCCACCAAACCTCCTCCGATGGCGAGGGAGGGCTTTAGCTTCTTGCTCCCTCAGCCTCTCAATTGCCTCCTTCAGCGAGATGACGGTGTCGTAAAAGAAGGCAACCGCCCTCCATTCAAATTCACCAGTGAGCCTTCCAATTACGCTCTCCAGTGAAAGATCTCCTCTAACCAGCGACAACAAAATATGCCGCTGGGGTGCTCACGTTTGACACTCCGCCAGGGTATGAATGTTAGATAATATGACTACTTTAAAGCTAATTATTTTTAAATGGACTTTCAACATATGCAGAATATTTCTCAAAACTTTTCCAAGGACATTCCGCACCATGACCTAGATAGAAAATAGGTTTATATCGACTTGTAAGAGAGGTATTTCCAAGAATACATTTGTACCAGCTTGTATGTACCATTTTCTTTTAAATACTTTTTTTTCGCGAAACTATCGGACATGGGTTTTAAATAAATGTTGCGGTAATATGTTTATAGGATAATATTTTACGTGTAAGCCTTAAACTACAGGCTTATTTTAAAATCCAACTAATCCGCTTTACCTTCATAATTCACGTATGTTTCACTTAAAGCCATTACCTACAATTGCTAAAGATTAAATCATTATGCATATATTACAATTTCTCTTGAAACTAAAATGATACGATAGTAATTTTGCGGCAATTTATTAATATTGGAAGTAATAGAACACAACCTTGTCGATGTCGTGTGTTTTGAACGACGTTGCGAAACGTATTCTACTTGCATTGTGATCTGTGTTGCAACTATGGTGGTTATCCCATTCAACCATTATTCCCTTGATGACATTTGAGATGATTGCCATCAGGTCAGCTATGATTGTTGACATTTGCAAATGCAGGAACATATTGTACATCATGCATCATATAATCAAGTAGGTCTCAAAGATTAAGAACTTGTATTGCATATGTGATTTCTTTACCCGCTATTATTCTTACTATTGTATATAAAACACGTTTATTTAGATGATAACTTAGGGATTCATTGTTCCTTTTAGAAATATTACAAAGAATAAGTCCGGTATTTTAATGTGGATACTTTTAAAAGCACCGCTTTTAAGGAGTCCGGGATTATAGTTATCTTTGTCAAAATCAAATTCAAAGCAAAAATCACCAAATGAAAAGTGAATTACTAACTAGTTTCTTCAAATTATAATTTTGAAGCTATCAAAATCAGATATATTTACATATTTCATTTGATAAGTGTTCAATGCAATGTTCGAAAGACAAGGGCCCGTAGACAACAAAACTTTCGAAGATTGCTAACGCCTAAATATGTTTCGATGCATTTTTTAAGCGTTACCAATCTTCGAAACAGACGTTGTCTAAGGGGCCACATTTACTAATAATTGGAAGATACATTGATAACAAAATTCTAAAGAACTCGTTTATTTTTTGAAACATTCACTTTCTCTTAACTTGCGAGTATCTTTTAATCTACTATTTTGTGAAATTATAAAATTCGTTCATAATGGTATCATAGAGATATTAGATTATTCGACTATATATCAGATTTTTGAGTTTAACATAATTATTCTTTCATATACTTCGTAAAGACTATACAAAGAGAGTAAATTGATTCTCTTATATGTATATACATACATATACATCTGTATTTGGCATTAGTAAAGCAGTTCTAATGTGGTTTTATACTTTACAAGTATATGCACTTGTTTTTTAAAAAACAAGTGCATATACTTATAAAGTAATAAGCAATATATCTCTTTACTTAAGTAAAGAGTTATATTACTTACCTTATTATAAAGCTACCTGTGACCAGGTTAGTGCGTTACTGACTTTAGACTGTATTATTCCTTACCATACCAGCGAGATCACATTCAATCGGTAACCAGTACACAAAATTACAATACAATTTGAATATATCAAAGTTGTATATGCTACGGAATAAGTAATTACCTGTCAAGCTAATAAATAATCATTATGAAATGAATTAAAATTATTATCTCGATTACGTTTTTAAAATGGAAATTGAGTTCGCATTATTTTTTTTCGGTTAGTTATACATTATTGGTAAAAAAGTGTACATTTTGTGTACATAAGTTAATGAGGATGTTTTTCTAGTTCTTTTGTGTGATATATATTATTCTTTAATTAATGTACATAAGTTACTTAAAACATTTAGTCTAGTTAATTTGTAGTTCAACAATTTTCAAAACATTTTTATTTACTAAATCGTAAACCTAATAACAGTATACATAAAATCACTCTCGATTTTACGCGCTTTCTCTCTACCTTGAGTATGGAGGCGTTGACCTCCGTCCCTTCAACGCGAGAGTCTATTACTAATTGCTGATTCATACACTATTACCTGTGACGCTGACGCTTATGCTTTTTTAAATAACTTATTCTGAATGTTTATTGCATGAATACATAGAAACAGTTACAGAATGTCTTATTTAGACAAAGAATTATTTTCGGCACATTCTTTCAAAGCAACTTATCACCAAGCTAATAAAGCTGGTGGTAGGACATTGTGTAGAACAAAATAAAATATATTTGTTACACAAATATTCCATTACATGCTTCTCACTCTATCTAGTGATCTTTCTGCAGATCGCAGGAAACGCCTTGTAGTCATGGACTGCTCCAATAGATAGCGATAATTTGTTATGTAGATTAGTAAAACTCCGGGTACAAACTAGTTTAATAACAAGCAGTTTTAGTTCTGTCGAGAAAAAAAACAAAGGCACCACGTGAGAGAAGGCTAATATAACAAAGAATAATGCGCAGCTTGTGAACTTGTTGCACTATTTGACGTATGTGACACGGTTTCCATTATTTGACACGACACATTTCCGTATTACTTTTTACGCTCATCTCAATAATTAACAGTCTTTAAATATTTTGTGGGAAATTTGACACGTTTTTGATGATAATAGGGTTTTATAGCCATGACAGGCAAATGAGCTTGCAGTTTATCTGTTGTTAAGTGATTACCGCTATTTATGGGCACCTCCAGCACCATAGGGATCGCCGTTGCGTTGCCGACATAATAGATAGGAGTTTATCCGCCTCTTAAATATTTTTATGTCATAGGCTAGTGTTTTTTGTCAATGTCTTGTTCATATTAAATGTAAAATAATTAATAACAAAGCGATTTCAGTGGAACTTTTTTCATTGCTCTGGTGTACAGCGCTTTATATAAATAAAAAGAGATTACCGACTAACACAAGGAAAACCGTGTAATACTTTACACAAGGAAAAAAAAGGTCCCTTAAAAATATGATAACATGGTTGTCTGCAAAATCGAAAGTTATAAATAAGACAAAACAACATTTTGTTCAGTTTAAATTTTTAATTGTTGAGTATATTTTTCACACAATCTTAAAATGCACTGGCTGTATACTAAGCTTAAAAATTGATAAATTTTCTACGCTATCTAGCTCAAATTTCCTAAACACATTACGTAACAAGAACTTTTCAACTTTATACCAGCACCTTCAACATATGGCTCTTGCAATTATTCGTAAAATAAATTTATTTAATACCTAAAAAGAAACTGTACTAACATCGAGTGCCAACTAATACTAGTGTAAAAAAGGAATTTGAATTTAAATGGGTAAATAAAATAGTGCTTCATAAACGATTGAAAATTTTGAACAAAACTGAGGAGTGTGAAATAGCAGTAGAAAATGAGTAATTATAAAACACTTATCGAGTGCGAGGTCGTTTTAAAAGTTAAAAGTATACTATACAAAATTATTTCAATTTGTATGGTAATCTTTTTATTTGAATCAGCTTTTAGTTTCACGCTTTAAGTAGTGCAAAATTTTGAAGCACCATTATTTAACAGATTTTGCTTAGTGATTACAATTCTTTAATTAACAGTTACACAACTTTTTACTTTTTGATCGTAATATTTCTAGTTATTAATGGATTTCTTCAAAGAGACTTGCCTGAGGATGTTGTATGATTTAGAGGTAAAATGAATATGCTAACTCACGCAATAATATTGTGGGATATGTATAAATAATTACTAGACTTTCTCTTCATGGTTGTTGACCGTTTTCATTTTAATGTAAAGTACTTCCTACAATTCGTTGATGATTATTCATTACAGTGTATTTTAGCTATGTATTTTTACTTATTTACCACCATTGCAGCTGATGGAATTTGGCGGCCATGATGGCGCAGTGGTGCGACTTCTACCTTAGCAGTGGTCCTCGGTACGAATCCTAGTCGGGCAAATTGTATTTTTTAATTTGTTCAAATGAGAGGCTTTGGCTATTTCTAGTTATTAGTTTAAGACTCTATTTTACACAGTATCATCAGGTGAGATCAACCAATTGATGGGAAATTAGAAATAAACAATATAATTTACGTTTATTCCCCAATATGAAATTATGCAACCATTAAAATGTTACAATCAGGCTTACATTATATGGTAAAGCGCTGTAAAATTTGAACATTTATGAGACTAACGAACTTGTATTCTTAACTTTAAGTGCAGGTAACTTTTATGGCTCTGTTTAAATTTACGTTGTTTATGTCAGCAAAATGGACATAATTATTAAATATTACAGTTAAAGTAACGATTATTATATATTAATAATGCTCAAATATATATCTATAATCAAAAGTTAAAAGTAAATCTATGTCTAGCACTTATATCTCGAGAGAGTGCACGATTTTTAATAATAGACCATTTCAACACCTGTAAAATATTTATTAAATTATTGAAATCAACATTCAAAAGATATATCGATATTAAAAATGTCAATGTAAAGAAAATAATGTAGCCCGAGTCTAACTCCAAAGTGTCAAATGTTGTGTATAGGTAAGTTCTGAGAAAATAAAGTACATACATACATACATAGCATCACGCCTCATTCCCATGGGGGTAGGCAGAGACAACATCGCTCAACGTGCCACGATCCTTGCATATCTCCTTCGTTTCTTTCATTCTCATTAAACCTTACATACAAGGACGTCGGTTAAGAGTACTCTTGACTTGGCCCTTAATTAAAATGTCCTGGATTTGATCTAGGAACTTTCGCCTTGGTCTTCCCCTTCCAATTTTCAATGTCAGTCTCCTTTCATTCATTCTCTCTACTTGCCCAAACCATCTAAGCATACCTTTCTCAATTTTAGTCACTACATCTTCTTTTATACCACAACGTTTTCTTATCACACCATTTCTTACTCTGTCACTCAGTTTTAATCCACTCATACTTCTGCCATATATAAGTGTTGGCACCAACACTTCTCTATGCATAGCCAGACCGGCACTTTGAGAGACCATCTGGCTATTCATAGAGGCGTGTGGAGCACCATTTACTATATTCCCTGCATTCACTCTCCTTTCAATATCACTTTCACATGTTCCATCTTTTGTAAATTTAGATCCCAAGTATAAAAATTCTTTCACCTCTTCCACTTGTTGCCCATCTATCAAAATATTGCCATTCATAAAAGATTCATCTCNGTTGGCACCAACACTTCTCTATGCATAGCCAGACCGGAACTTTGAGAGACCATCTGGCTATTCATAGAGGCGAGTGGAGCACCATTTACCATATTCCCTGCATTCACTCTCCTTTCAATATCACTTTCACATGTTCCATCTTTTGTAAATTTAGATCCCAAGTATAAAAATTCTTTCACCTCTTCCACTTGTTCCCCATCTATCAAAATATTGCCATTCATAAAAGATTCATCTCTTTCAAATAGCTTAACTTTCGTTTTGTTTACATTCACTTTCATTCCTTTTCCTCTCAAAGCTTTGTTCATAATATTTACCATCTGATGCAGCTCATTAGCGGATAACGCAAGTATGACTTGATCATCAACGTAAAGTAAACATTTGATAAGTAATTCACTCATGCTTAACCCATGCTTAACCCAAGATACCACTCCGTGTATGCCCCGTTTATTCTGACACAAACACTAGAACCCTCATAGAGAGACTTCAATGCTTGAATCAGATTACCGCTCACTCCATACATAGATAATATTGACCACAGCTCATTCCTCACCACTCGATCATAGGCCTTTTCTAAATCTACAAAAGCGCAATAAAGTTTCTGTAAGACAATCAAGTATTACCATTAAATCTCTTCTATAATATTATAGACGAAAGTTTTGCATTTAGAATTTTTGTTTTTATTTTTAACAAGTTGTAATAATCAAGCTAAAAATTACTGGACCGATTAAAAAAAAGTTTTAATATGTGAAGAGTATTTTAATTTACTAATGTCTGATATTCTTTATAGATTATGTTACGAATTTAAAAATGTATTAGTTATACATATATATGTATGTAGTTAGTATCTAATAATTTGAAAGGAAGTAATTAAAAACTGTGTGAAACAAAAATAAATCTATACTCCGACTTAGTCAATTTTCCACTGCCAGTCGACTTTTCTACGCGGTTGGGACCTCGGGGCGTAGCTAGTATTTTATAAAACGGTTGTTGCTCAAAAGTGCCTCATTACAAATGCCAAGAAATAAAAACAAATTTGTAATACCATATTTCAGGGTGAAGTGAAGTAGCGAAGCTTCAGAAGTCATCTGTCGAGTTGAGCTTACGAATTTTTAATAAGATACCGCAATCAGTTCTGGTTGTGTCTCTACATAATTTTAAGAAATACCTATGTCAAAAATATTCTTTTACAAAGGCATATTATAATGTTGAAAATTATTTAAGCGACAGAAATGTTCCGACTTGATTTCAGTTGCACACCGGAACAAAATATTGTAACCTACAAAACTATATTTAAAAGATTAATAGCTGAGTTTCACGCCGGTTTCTTCTCAGCGGAATCAACTTTCAGAACCAGTGGTAGTTTTGTTACCACCAGAATACTAACGATTCTAAAGTGCTTTTTGAGCCTACTTGAAGAATATAGAATATTTTGATTTAGACTGACCTCGCTACACATACCATAGAATTACTCCTTGGATATGCTGCATTCCTCGATGTTTTCTTTCACCGAAAACTACAATTTGGATTAAAATTAACAATCAAGCATGTAAGTTTCTCATTATAATGGGAAACTTAGTGATTAAATTAATTACAGAATTTTATTTGGGACCTTAGATTGTGAACCTTATATATTACGGAACGCTAAATATAAAGTATGTAATAATTATTGCATTGTTTACGTTTTAGTTCATTGACTCGCGTGTCGTTGTCTTGAATACATAATAAATAAATCTCGGCCTTCGCAGCTAGTTTTTATAAGTGATGAGTGATGACCAGCCAAAAATTAAGAGGCTATCCACATAAAACGAAATATTGCCTTTTAAATTTATTTAATTTCGTATAATAATTTGAATTACACAAAACACTCCACATATATTTTTATTACTATGAGGTTATTAGAGCTACGGGGTTTTATAAAGAATTATCAAGTTTTACATACTTTCGGGAAGCTAGAAATTATACGGGCTCGAAGTATTACTAATATAAGTGAAATACTATTTTAATCGTGTTATAGTTTGGATTACTTACACGATAAAAAAGCTTGGGAGTAAATGAATTGCTTTAATCTAAATAAAATAAATTGTTATTGTATTTTAATAATGATAGTAAAAGGAATTCTCGTAACTTTAGATTTTAAGTAGTTCTTTAGCATTACAATCAGTCGTACATTGGGAAAAAGGGTACTTGAAAAAATTTTTGAATTAAAATTTAAAATATAATCATAAATCATTAATAATTGAATGTAAAGGGTGTTAGTGGAAGGGGTGTAAGGGGGAAACGCGTCCCAGTCCGTTTCTCCAAACGCCAACCTCACCTGCACGCGGTGCACCCTGCTCCTACTGACGAGGCTCTGGCGAAGCACAAATGGCGGTATAACCATTCTCTTAGCTGACCTAAATGCCATAGACCGATAACGGGCAGCAGCGTCATCGGTGCGAGACGGTCAGCACTGTGATCACCAACCCGCCTGCCAAGCGTGGTGATTATCGGCAAAACCACTGTAATGATAGTCACAAGGCAGCAACGGGCCTCAGTCCCCGGCAGCCCCGCTATTCCTAGCTCTGGCAGCGGTTATGGTATCGGCGGGGCAGGGGATGCTAAGAATCTCTGTGTCTCTCTTAAGTGCTGTCTAATATCCATGTACCGCCATACCCAGTCATCGACCGCCGAATCCAACTCGGTTGGGCGGCGTTCGGGAAGCTACGCCAGATATTTTCCTCCGATATCCCACAGTGCCTGAAGACCAAAGTCTTCGAACAGTGCGTGTTGCCAGCAATGACTTACGGTTCCGAGACCTGGTCGCTGACTGTGGGCCTCATGCGGAAGCTCAGAGACACTCAGCGTGCGATGGAGAGGGCTATGCTCGGAGTTTCTCTACGTGATCGGATCAAAAACGAAGAGATCCGTAGTAGAACTAGAGTCACTGATATATTTCTAGGAATCGCAAACCTGAAGTGGCAATGGGCGGGGCACGTTGGATGGACGTTGGGGACCGAAGGTGCTGGAGTGGCGACCCCGCATCGGACGGCGCAGTGTAGGCATACCCCCCCACAAGGTGGACCGATGATATAAAGAGGGTCGCCGGTAGCCGCTGGAGCTGGGTGGCGCAAGATCGGCCTTTGTGGACGTCATTACGTGAGACCTATGTCCAGCAGAGGACGTCCATCGGTTGAATCGACGACGACGACGACGATTTAAAAACAATTGATTAAAAATAATATTCAGGGGAATTCGCAGACGAATTTAAGTAGAAAATAATATTTTTTTTTACATGATATTACTCTTAAATCATTTATTTATATAGATTAGATTGAAAATCAGTTTTGTGCGTTTGGAATGTTTCTCATTAATATATATATATTATTATTATAAAATTATGGTAGGAAAAATATTTTTTGTTTTATTGAACAAAATAGTTTAATATCTAATAAATTATAACAATACTCAAGAGAAAGTTAAAAACATTAAGGGAATGTTTACGCAATAACTTATTATGTCTAAGCTATTTGCCATAATAAACATTACAACAAAAAGTTTTCGTCATTAGAGCTACATTTCCTTACATAAAACGTAATAAGTGAAGTTAATAAAAAATATTTATTGCATTCGTGTAACGTAATGTCGCCACATAGTGATATAACAGATTATGACAAGTATGTATATAATGATAATCGAAAATAACGAAACTATATTCTTAAAATCACTTAGAATGTATTTTGCTAATTGTATCGTAATTTGAATACCATTTAGGTTTGATATGTAATGATTGATTTACATTGATACAATGTAAAAGAGTAATTTTTATATCTTATGAAAATTATCTCTATGTCTATCCTGTTCTATAAAGAAAATATGATTATACCATATCTTTATTTTCAATAAATCAAAATAGAGTAAATTCTTTAAAGTTATGAAGTTTTTATATATTTGTGTACCCAATTTCGTCTCAAATACGAAAACTTAGAAATATTTTAGATAGTTTGCAAATAAAATTTTATATGACATTATTCAATTCCGAATTAGAAGCTTGACTACATTTCTTCGAGATAGTTTATAAAAACAGTTATATTCATTTCAATAAGTCATAAGTCGCATACAATAACAATCGTTACGTTAATATTAAAGTAGTACGTCAGCATTACAGTAGCAAGAGTATATAATTGATAAGATTTTAAACGTGTCGTATCGTGCAATTGCTTATTGATGTTATCTGGTTACATAATATAAACAAATCACCTGCTAAACAGCTATGCATCATAATAAACTTATTGTGGAATTATCGCTGATCTTTTTATGACGAAATTAGCTAACTCGTTTTTATCCTGTCTAAATATATGTTTTATACAACTTAGACGGGAATCTTTTACATTCGATTTTTAATTTTAGTATTTTAAAGATTTAGGGTGAGTCTGTAGGGTAAACATTTGTAAAAAGTTTATTTAAAAAATATTGAAAAATCTATTCGTAACAGATTATTTTTCTAAGATCTCTCCATGTAGATTGGAAACGCAAACTTTTCACTGAAAAAAGCTAACCAATGAAATAATGACATTTTGACGACTTGAACGGGTACATATCACGATGGCGATTTTTAATTTTTAATTTTGCCGATATTTAGTCAATATGTTAATAAACCGCGAAAATTTAAGTTTAAAACAATGACATTTTAATACACAGATTTAAATAAGAGTTTTTATCACTAAACATATAGATTATTGTGGATTCTGCTGTGTCCTTAAGTAAAATTTAGGATTGTATGATTATTCATTCAAAGCAGCGATACGTTTATATAGTTTAGAAAGGCATTGACATTTGACGCATGACTAACTCTAGTTCATAAGTCAGGGTTTTTGTTAGCAGGCTTATGGTTTGCCAAAACTACCAACTAATGCATCGAGGAAGAAATATTAGACTGAGCAGTAAATTTAAAATAAACTTAGTAGGCACAGCTGTGCATGCATGTTTCCTCGTGTGACAAACATAATAAATTTGAACTATTTTTTTATATATCTGTTTTAAGTAGTGATATCTCAATAATATGCTAAAAATATATATGGAATTATACACATAAATTATATTATTGTATGAATTCAATTACTGTAGTACGTAAGATATGAATGTTAAAAACTTCGATTTTTTTTATGAACAGTAATTTTTCATATGAGCTTATTTACACGAATATTCCAGCGAAGGTCTTAAGTTCACTATTTGTGTTGTCGAATAAAGTTATGAATCTTCTTTGACATTGAAAGAATGCAAATTTTTTATTATTTTTTTCTCTACTTTTAAACCAGTTGCAGATAATAAATGTTGAACATATTTTATGAATATGATACGATAGCATTCGAAAAGGTAAATCGAGGACCTTAAGCAGTAAAAAATCATAAAAGTCCATCCAAGCACACTGTCAATATTTGTGGTAACTTCTAAGGGTATTGAACTTTTGCAGAATGACTGCGATATTTCGTTTGGACATGTTAAATGACACACATGCGGGCCACATTAATGCATTACGATTATTCCTCTCCTAACTGAATTTAAGTTCCACAATTTAAGGCCACGGCAGCCAATTATATGAAAAGATTAGCTATTTGCGTAGAGGATATTTTAATGTACAACGGTATGCGCAAACACAAATCCACTCTATTCCTTCATTCTCATAGTCCGACGACGCGGCAGATCCTTCACGCCCGGTGAGAATTATATAAATATTATAGTGCATTATAAGTGTTATTCATTTTATTGAAATCCTAAAAGAGAAACGACAATTATTAATAACAAAATATCTTAAACCTAACAAGATATTTTAAAGAAACAAAATGTCATCGATTTGAAAAAAATCTAACATTTAAATTCGGCTCGTGTATAGGTAGTCTTAAAATCATTGCGGCTTAGCAGTGATATGCAAATTATAACAAACCTTTATTCTCTTAAGACCACCATTAAGTGATTCTAATGAAGGCATTGTAACATTTTAAAGATAAACTTTGAAGTCTTAATGAATTTAAAATTTTCTACGTTGAATACTACAAATTTGCCCGAATATAGTTTTTAAAATAAAATAATGCAGTAAATTTCTTGTTTTGAAATAAATATTTTTTATACACGTATGACTGAACTCTTCCTTAATAGCTGGGATTATATTGATGAATTTTTTGTGTGTGGATTCAGAAGTGAGTTCAATTCGGACTATCCCATATTTTCATAGAACCAGAAACAACGCAGTTGACGTCGCCGGGCACAACTGGTTTCTATGTAATCTTTATACACGCAAGTAATGTAATAGAAAACGTTGCGGTCGCCGTCGTCTACGTTACTATAACGACGAATATACGCGTACAAGCTTTCATATTTTTGCAATAAACGCCATTTCATAAACCGTTAACCAATTATCTTTTACAAAAAATATTATTTATGACATGAAGTCAATGTAAAAATATGAGCCTAAAGAGAAATTGTAGGCTTTTGCGTAATATTTAATAACAATGCAAATTCTTGTTAAAGCGGACCCAATAAATTTTGTATAGATCACGTAATCGGAGTCGATTTCATGACGTCGATGAGAAGTCGGAACGAGGTAATAAATTTTGAAGACAACAAAAGTCAGAGATGCCCCACGGAATTTCTCATATGAATTGCACAACAATAAAGGTGTACCCAGACTATAAATTTTTTTTAACCTGCGGCCAAGAAGGATCATGATCGATGATTTCACTCCAAAGCTCTTATAGCATATAGGTACAATATGAACATAAAAAATGTTTTGGGTATTTGACTAATTAGA
Organism: Elymnias hypermnestra; assembly: GCA_015832385.1. NCBI lineage: Eukaryota > Metazoa > Arthropoda > Insecta > Lepidoptera > Nymphalidae > Elymnias > Elymnias hypermnestra. The sequence continues at coordinate 1,193,185 of JACTOM010000014.1, read as the reverse complement.
AATATGTTTGAGTTTCTTTGAACCGTTAAAATTTTTTTCTTTTACATTTTTGTTGGCTCTTGACTAGATTCAACTGTATTTCAGCTCACTCCTGTTATAGTTATAGTATATAAATGATAAACTAACTGGGAAGTTACATTAGAATCTTTAAGACTGCGACATGTTTGCCGATATGGTATGAGTGTTTGCTTTGTTGGAGGTCTTGGTTTCGACTTCCGGCAAAGGCAAAATATTGGAAATTTTATTTCCCAGTTATTTGCACTCGACCCCAAAATATTATAGACAAATTTTTATCTTAATTGTGGTTGCTTGGATTGCTCAGAGCAATAAGGCCGTATTTGTTTCATATCGTTTATTTTTGTGTTTCTTTATGTTTGTTTGGTGCAATAATTTTTCTTTTCTTACTTTCGTTCTTTCTTAGTGCGCTTCTAGTATCTCCACTTACCATCATTCATTGTGATTAGATATGATATTACTTATACGCTTGTATCTTTTACATTTTCTGGGAAATATACAGAGAATTCAAATAATCAAAATTATCAAATGTGATATGATTTTTATTTGTTATTAAATAAGACGACTCGACGATAATCGTTGGGAAGTTGGCAGTGTGATCCACCCCCGTGTCTTATAGAGCACGTGAAGCCGGCGGCCCTGCGCCTGATTTCTCTCCGGTCGTGTCGGATTCCCGTCACATCGGACTATGAGAGTGCACCTGTATACTATGCCTGCCAATCCGCACTGGAGCAGCGTGGTGGGTTTATGCTCTAAAAACCCTCTCTCATATGAGTGAGTAGACCTGTGCCCTGCAGTGGGACGTTAATGGGCTGCTACTAATTTACTTTTAAGACGACTCTGATACTCAGTGCGCATTAATATAAGTATTTTTTTGTACTTTTAAAAATAATTTTTATATGACATGTTTACGACATTTCCATGCCTATGTGTCCTCTTAGATAGATAGTTAAATACTTTATTATAAAAAAATACAGGAAAATTTATATCGTAGTTAACGATACACAACAGGCAAAGACAGTCTTATTGCAATAGCAATCACATCACTTAATACACAACCTCTGGGTAAAAAGGAAACTGTTTGCGAAAAGTAAGAAAGCATATAGCGTGACCAAATATTTATAAAATTACCTAAATAAATATAAGAATATATCGTTATAAATCCTAATACATAAATGATATGCAAATATATAAGAATGTAAAATATAAATACAAAAAAATAATCTAGTGATTTTAAAAATATATTCACAGATACATACAAACATTACTACTAAAAATATCTTATATACATCTAAGTTCAAAATTAACTTAATTCTTAATTTGTATACAAATACACTTGTTTAAGTGATTAATTAGAAAGGACCTAAAAACCTTTCTTGCGAGCTTTGAATAGATGGGGTTGTACGCTTTTGTTGCAAAAATTTATTCATGAATTGATATTTGAGAACAACTGTATTAACATCATGTGTCAAGAACTTTCAAATGTAGAACTTAAGAGGATAAATGAAAAGTATTTTAATAACGATTGAAAATTTGATCCCGCGACTTCGTCTGCGTGGAATGTTTTTAGGGTAGCAATTTCATTAATTTAGGCAAATTGTGTTAAGTAAGAAACATGATATCTACTCGGCAAAGGTAATATTCCAACCAAATTTCAAGTATCTACGCCTTATGGCGTTCCAGACCCATCACGGTATATCTGGTTCCAGATATACCGTGATGGGTCAATAGATACCTGGATATCTCTTTGTATATATATAAAGATTACATATATAAAGAGAGTGTGAATTAATAGAAGGAATTGAATGAGATAAATATTCGAAAATATTAATATCTCAATCGGTAGAATAATAGAAACTCTTTATTTTAACATTAAGAGACCCATTTCGGTGACGATGCGTTAGCAATTTTAAGCTTTAACAATGGATGTCCTTAACCTTAAATTAATCTTTAGGTGGTACACAGGGATTCAAGACACTTCGGAAGTGAATGGTTCTGTTCGCAAATGACAAATTAAACAATGCTGTTGAAAAACCAACTAGTTCAGCATTAACGCAAACCTTGGCTTCTATTGTTAGTGCCTACTGTTGGAACAATTAAGCAACTTAGGAATTGAAAACCTTGGTTGGAGAAAATCAAGCGAACTCAATTTAACGATGCGCTGTTGCGATAGCATTGTTTGATTCACTGTATTTTAAAAGTTTAATTTAGTTTTTTTTATTTAATTAACAAATTTTGTGTATAAAATTATTGACGTAAAATTGATGTAACTACTTTATAAATTACAAGGCTATTATCGATTTTTATATAGCTAAACTAAACTCACAGCGCAGAAAGTTTACACTGCTGTGTAATAAAATTCTAACGAAACGAATACTTTTCCTTTTTCCAATATTAGTTTGTTTTTAAATAGTAAAGTAACTTTACCATATTGTGACAATATGAAAAGGTCATATTATATGTATGTACATGTTTAAAATCATGATACCTATGTACATTTTGCTTTCATTGATCATCACTTTCTTTAGGTCAATATGACCAAAATTCAACGCAATTAATTTCAGCATTAGTATTTTAATTCATACTAAATATCTATTGATGAAATCTTATTTTATCCTTTACTCTAGCACTGAAATAATCTAAATAGTATTTTTGAATATGCTTTATTATTTTTACAGTACATTGTGTACGTTTTCTTTTTGCTGAGTATGAACTATGAATCATACCGCGTCGCTGTAGATTGAGAGACAGTGAAAAATAATTCCTTGGAACGACTACATGGACATTTTTAACGAATATTGTTATTCGTCGACATTTTTTTGATCTCTGTGATTAATAACGAAAACATTTAATAGTTTTTATGTAATACTAATTGCTACAAATCCTTCTTTAGTATAAAATTCAATTTAGTTCATGATTCATCTAGGAACATTATACAATCATTGAAGTTACAACAATACTGTTTCTCCTCTTCATCGTGATAATAAAATTAACAACAACTAAAACAGCGGGCCTTCTATTCTATGATTAATTAGATATGCCGTGATTTTACAGTAATTAATCTAATATAGGGCCATATTGTTGGTTGAGATTGTGTGTTGGTGTCTTTGCCAATTTTATGTTTATTTGATTTAGTAGTTTCCTGTGATATTCAATTAAGATGTGTGTGATATTAGAGAAAAGTTGCCGCTGTATCCTCAACTATTTTCTGAGCTCTTACAATTTTAGAATATAAAAATAAAATTTAAATTGTTTTCTTTACGTAGCACATTAGAATATTCTTTATTTGAACGTTTAAGAAATGCAAGCATTAAAGCGTGTCGTTGCCACCACTAGGTCATTGTCAATAAGAACGAGGCAATTGCATTCAGTAAAATTATCCGTAAAAGTCTTAGCGCAACTTTTAACTGAACTCACTTGCATCACTTTTTTTTTGCAACATCGTTCAAGTGTTCCTTTCTTTTTTGAATATCGGTTCAAGTTCATAACACGGACCATTTATTTGCCGCAATGCGCCGTGCTATGCAATGTTATGTTATTAACAAATTCACCGTCATTATCGTCTTTGTAAATGAAGCAATTTATTTCCGATTTATGTGGACGGAACAAATTGGTTAACTCGTTACAGATTATATTCGTAAATTAAGTTATAAAACCTTTTAATAATATGACTTTATGGTAGATATTAAATACTTTTTGTTGAACTTTTAGGTAGTTTTCTATAATCCGTTACAGTTAAATCTTTTAATGCAGATTATGTTGTAGAAATATTAATAGGTAAACTGAAGTTAAAAATAGTACATACCATCGATTTTTGGAATCCATTTCGATTTTGCCGCGGGAACAGCAATTGTTGCAGAAACCAATAGAAACAGGACAGCAATCCTTACACATACACCCATTTCTCCTACTTGCTGTTACCAGAATGTTATAGTTTATTGTTTTTTTTTTTACACAATTTTGACGCAACTATTTCCCGCGTATGGTTTCCCCGGTTACATTTGCGTCGTTGCGTTCGTTAACTACCGCGGACTGTCAACAACTGAAGTCAAGCGCAGCCAACTGGTGGTGTACTTTCTATCAGCTGTACGCGCAATCGTTTGCAGCCGGCATCACACGCGAGCTTACGCTTTGTCCTTTGTCCATACCGTACTACGCCGCATTCGGCTTATCGATACGAAAGTAATTGTTGTCAATCGATGAGTAATCGTGATTTAAGTAATTTTTGTTTCGTATTTTCAATGAGGTAATGATATTGATGTATTACTGTCAATTACCAATGGCCGTGGTTAATGCTTGTGTAATTAAAAACAGTTAATCTGTACTGTACCTGCTAATCGTGTAGCGATTGACTGTGATATCACCTAATATGATGATTTAGACTAATATTGTAGAGAATTAATCTGATAAAACTTAATTTACGTCTTAATTGTTATTGTACCAGAACGATTTGATGTTTAAGGAATGTGTTACTTGAAGTAAATATGTTTGAGTATCTATTATATAAGTGTATGTTTTTTACTGTACTTAGACATACTTAATTAAAAGAAAAAGCGATGAAATACTTATGTAAGATGAAAAATAAAATTATATTATGGAATTTAAAACAGTACAAGCTAAAGAAGATTCACTTGGCCTAAAAGTCCCAGTACAGACCTAGACAAATGACAAAAACTTTTTCCTAAACTTATCCTGATCCTAATCTTTGAAACAGGGACCTTGTTTTTGTAGCAAATAGATGTAACATTACGGCAGCAAGGCCTTTAAAAATACTGTTTATATATAAATTTGCTTTTGCATGTACTGTATATGATGTTGCAGTAGACAATTACAATATATTTTTTTACTTTTAAAAAGGCTTTTCTTAACATTCTTCTTGGATAAGTTTTAATGAGGAAATTTAATATTAACACCTTTGATATCAATTGCATTTCGCGCAATTTTCCTTTATTTTCTTGAAGATCGAAACTATGACCTCCGCTTATATAGTTAGCAAGGTTAATTAATTATTTATATTTATTGAATTGAATTTATATTTATGAATGTTGAGATTTAACTGTAATGTAAAATGCATATTGTAAATCTATATAAACAGTAAGTTATGAAGTAGGATTTTTTTTATTTAAATATTAAATTTTTATAAAAATTGTTTGGCCATAAGGAATTATTTCTTTATATACTGATCTGGCTGTCAATAACTGACTACAATTAATTCTAAATAATACAATTGAGGTGTAAGTACTAAATTATGAAAAAATGCTGTATATCTTTTTATTTTGCTTTTGAAATTACTAGAAAATAGCAATTAGATCTGCATTACCGATGCAATATTAGTTTGAATTATAAATATACAAAAGGAAGCAGACTTCTTATTCCTCCATAATTTTTTATGTACAAATAGCTTTATTTAATTTTAATTTATTATACTGTATCGTTATTTTTCATTACATGTATTATTTATTATTAAGGAATATTTATAAAAACGCTTTATTTTCATAAGCGATACAATCGATAATCTTCGTGTTTCTACTTTAACGGGTATGTTATATGAACGATAAATATTATTATTTCTTGTAAATATATAATGCAATATATTGTATTATGTAGAATGTATTGCAATTGCAGTAGACGCGATCTCCATTGTTCTAATTATAGATATCAAGATTGATGCAATTTGTTTCACAAAATCCATTTGGTAAGATGCGCTTACTATTGAAAATTTCCTAAATATTTTGATACATTGTTATTATAGCGATAAAAGAATAAAAGAAATAAGTTAAAGATTTGTAAACAATGCCACGATAAGACTGCTAGCGACGATCTACCGATGATGGGATTGAAGAAGGTTTCGTTATGTATTTTTTTATTATTTTTATAAGTTATTTTAGTGTTGATTGGTTTGCCTACACTTTGATTAATTTAATATAATAATATTTAAAGTGCGTGGACGTCTAATTATGTATATTGCTTATTAGTCTACGATATTACTTTGTCGAAAAATTCCTAAGTAAATGGAATAAAGTCATAGAAAATATGGCTTCAAGAGAACAAAAAGTATAAACTACCTACGCAAAATACATAAAACTAAATAATTAAACGATAATTATAAACTTGATATATATAAAAAATTAAAATATACAAAGATTTTCATATACATTCTTTACACATACGACAATGGAAACAAAACAATAAAAAGAGGTAATTAATTGCACAGATTTGACTCAAAATACTGATTTCTTAAATGTTATGTTATCACAACCGTTACGTTATTAAGTAGAAAGTTACATTGCTCTGCACTATTCCACGAAGAAAGTATTACATTTATTGAAGTGCACTCGACGTTCCGTAACCGGAGCATAAATAGATTACTGTCTTAGGATGCAAATTGTTTAAAATATTTTAGAAATTAATAACAGGAGTAGTTTTATAGAGATGAATCGAAGGTTACTTCAACAATAAAAAATAACAAAATTGTAAGTATTTCTTGGTAAAGTAATTTTGTATTAGATATCAATGAATATCGATTTTAAATGATAATGTAACTACCATTAAAGAAAATTGAGTTCATCAACTGTCACCTAATATGATATAGTCTGAGATCCAAGCGCGCTAATCTGGTAAGAGGCAATTTATTTCGTATAGTTTCTTGAGAGCATAGTAATGAAACACAAATATTGCTTGGCGGTACGTCTTTGCTGGTAGGGTGGTAACTAGCCACGGCTGATGCCTCCCACCAGTCTAGACTGGAAATCAGAAATCAGGACTTCTGTTAGGAAAGCGAATATTCGCACCACTCCAGCGAGGCCGTCAAATATATTTATAGATAGATAGATGTATACTTTATTGGACACCACCAAAAAAAAAGTAGGTAATTTAAAAGATTGGGTGGTCTTATCGCTATATAGCAATCTCTTCTAGACAACCCTACGGTTAGGGAGACCATCATAACATCATCTATAAAAGGTTTTTGTTCTATGAAATGAGTTTAAGAAGTTCGTGATAGATGACGTAAATGTTGAGTTTAATCAGAACGAAAAGAATTCAAAATTTATTTTAGATATAGTAAAGACTTAGTCTTAACAAATTATAGATTAAGAAACTATGGCGAATAGTGCAATTTTAAAACTAATTTCGCTTTCATATTATTGGAAGGCCAATTAAACGGAAAACCACAAATTTATAATCAAGGACAGCTTATTTGTTTTAATAATTATTATTGCTTGTCGCCTAGTTATCGTTGGGCAGACATTCAAAAGGCCCTGTTAACAGAGCGTGTAGGAAACTTAGAAAAAACGTCATTAACCTGGTTTTCATGGATAACTGGCCGATGAATAGTAATTTTGTGAAGTAATTCGAGTTAACAATTTGTACTTGCATTTTCGCGTGGTAAAATATTTAATGTTTGTTGTCTTTGTAAATTGCAATGTAAACAACATTATTGACCTGATTACTGACAGTATATTACGAGGCACTAAAATAAATAAAAACAAAAATGCCCTACAAAGTAAATATCAAAGAAAATGATATTTCAAAATTTCTTTATTTAAGTAGGCTTTTACAGCACTTTTGAATCGTCAAATACTGTTTTCTCCCGTATGTTATTTCAATGCACGACTGATGATGATACCAAAGCACGTAGACTCCAAGAGTGTTTTCGCGCCCTATTCTGAGAAAAGTCTACAAAAAATTGACCTGATTGCGCCTTTTTTCTCATCATTATAATATATATTTACAATTTATTCTATTTTGATTAACGAAATTAATTAAATCCCACCCTTTTTTATATTCGAAGTAGTACTTCAAACTTTTATAAAAGATTTAAATTTGTTAAGTGACATCTTCTTCTGAGAGTTTGTTATAGAAACATATACCAATTACTCTTAGGTTTTCTCAATTACTCATAACATCAACTGTAGTGGTAAAAATTGTAATTTTTAAAATAAAAAAGTATGTTTACATAAATATTTCGAAAGTTACGAATATAACCAATCTGGATTTTATAAACTTGACGACCTCACTGGTGCATTGCGAAAATTTCACTACTTAAGCCCTCGGATTCAATTATCTATAACTATTTTAGCAAAGACGTATAGACTACAAGCCCATGGAAAAAAAATAACCAGTGAAATGAAACATCGTAAAAACGCTTAGAAGTAATATAACTTTGTGCGCTATGTCGTCATTTCTGAGCGGTACAGTGAATGAATAATATTTTTTTATCCTAATATTTTTATTTGTTACCATTTCTAACCTACGGCTATAAGGTACAACATAATATTTAATATCATTATATAAAAAAAGATGCCGTACATTATTCACGTAGGTTCATTTCTCTGGTTAATTTTTCCACGGGCTTGTAGTTCTAGTGTAGCTAGACAAAATTTCTTTACCTAATTAGTAAGGTATAGGATAATTTACCTCTTACCAGTTTAGCGTATTACCATCAAACTTCTTTTGTCTATTATTATTAAGTGAGATCACAGTAACGAGCGAATATTGAGTAATCTAAAAGTAAAATATACTTTTAGTGTTTGTAATTATTGGGCGTTTATAAAAATGGTTATTAGTGGTTCCAAAATAGTATATTAGATATTAATCTTTAATAAATTCTAATGTAATTAAAAAATTAATAAATACTAATGTTTAAAAAGCAAAATTTAGAAAGAAATCGTTTTCTTATCGTAATGTAAGTATGAACTATGATTATTTAAAATTAAAACATACATTGCGAATATACGCATACGTACTTAAACTATGATGAAAAGGCCAACAGTTCAAGCTAAGCCATTTGTCACCTGGAACCGTAGACAACTTACTTTCGAAGATTGCTAACTACGATCTAAAAGTAAAAAGACTCTAATTAAAAACGAAATCCAAAAATTTAAAACAAAATTATTATATAACAATTGTTAAATACAAAGAGTCAAACTACTACTAAACCCTAGAGCATAGATGTGTTAACTCAGTTCTCAAAGGCTACTTGATGTTGAAACAATAATAATAACTTTATTTAAAAATGATTTTCCCAACTCCTTGATAGGCGGTGGAATATTGTTCCAAAAGCGAGTTGCTGCTTATCTAAATGCTCTCAAAGCAACAGTAAAGTGTCGCGGGACTCTTAGTCGACGAAGATGTAATGGCCGATTTGAATTTACCTCATCTATCCCGTCAAGCTTTTCAAAATCATAAAATCAAAATCAAAAATATCTTTATTCAAGTAGGCATATTACAGCACTTTTGAATCGTCAAATTATATTTTTTTTCCACACTCTGATTCTAATATACATCTGATGACGGTACTCATGATCGGCTTAAAATCTAAAGTTACGAGGGTTCCTTCGCGCCCTGATCCGAGAAGAACCCACAACAAACTCAGTCGGGTAAAAGATGTTGAAATTAGTTAATTATTTCAGATAGATAAATGGGTTTACTCAATTTGACGAGTCCGAATAAAAGCCCCGCAAGATGCAGTTTCCTTCTTGCTTTTATGTTTAATTGATTGTGTTCATTTAGAAATGGCGTAATATGATTCCTAGGTGGTATATAGAAGCAAAAACGTATACAAGCGTTTTGCACACGTTGAAAAAGTCTAGTTGTTCGCCAGAAAATTTGTGGTCCATGAACATTTTTTTCATAGATCAAACAGCTAAGAGAAAGAGTAAATGTTATATTAGGTATAATTTTTGTTACCTGCTTATTAAAATGCTATATTTATTTGAATTTAAAAATTCTTATGCAGTTTTTGCATATTGATCAATATTCTTAACTGACCTCAATAATTTTAAATTTCGGAATATAAATAACAATATAATCACATCAATACAAAAGTTTATAAAATAATAAACAATGAAAACCGGATCGTCTAACGGCCTTCATACTTCACGTGGCGTGTTTCATCAAACACCTTCCGTCGACGAAGAATAGAGTTCTGTGTTGCAAAGGTCCGGATAGGGTTCCTAACTTAGGAGGATTTCCCCAAATTTCGGGGGTAAATAAATGAAATTATGTTTTTTTTATATGCTTAGGACTTCCTGTCACACGCGTATTCTCCATTTATATATTTTTCGTATTATGTTTTTCTGATTTTTTTTTATTGCTGACAGGTTAGTTCTTGACTATGATCACAACCGATGGAAATCCATCATACAGTCTAAGATGAAATCGCGCTAATCTGTTAAGAGGCAATTTACCTCCTATGGTTCCTACATAGCATCGTACCAGAATACAAATCTCTTTGCTTGTCGGTACGTCTTTGCTGGTAGGATGGTAACTAACAACAGCCGAAACCTGTCAGTCCAGATTGGGAAAAATTAAAAATTACAATTTCCTAAATACGCCCTACCCTGGATCGAATCAGGGACCTTTGCGAGCAAAGTAACTACTCGCACCATTGCGCCACCGTGGGCGTTATGAGGCAGCGTTACAAATTTCCAGTTTTACAACAAAAAATGACAATTGTTTTATTTACATTAAATCGAAATAGTTATTGATAAACCTCTAATCGGCATATTTTAATTCTTATATATAAGTCGGAGTCAAATAGTTTCCGGAACACCAGCGCCATCTGGATAGTGTCAATGATTCACAAGCTGGCGGCCTACGTTCCTATTGCTGTTAATGTGTTCCGTTAATGTGTTTGTGTATGTATATTGGGAACATTATGTGAATGGACATTATAATCTGAATTAATTAATAAAGTGTTTGATTGCACCAAAATTACTCACCGGTGCCCACACTGAATTATGAATCCCACTAATGATGATGTTGGCGGGGAACCTATGTTATACTTTCTTTCTCCGACATATATAATTCTTATGTGCATGTGTAATTCACTAAACTCATTCTAAACGGCTGGAATAATATTTTGAATTTTTCAAGCGGTGGATAATGATTTAGATGAACTATTCCATCCGATAAATAACGAATTTACTTAAATAACCACGGTAGTATTAACTGCGTGGGTGACAATGCCGGGAATTGCTATTTTTTATATTATTGATGATTTTAAACACCAACCAGAGTAAATCGAATTTATCTAATCCGGAGTGGAGCAGCTATCTAATTAACTCTCCTACGGGAGAGGAGGCCTGTGGCCCGCAATGGGACGTTATTAAACTGCTACTTACTCTTTTTTACTTAAATGAATTTATTATAAAATAAATATTTTTGGGAGCTGGTAATACTGGGTCCGGTGCCTGCGCATGTTGCACATCTTCCTCATTAGAACATTTTCCCAAGGTATTATTGTTCCCACCCTGATAAGTCATTCAAAGACGTTATTTTTACGTAAATTCATGCATTAACGTTTCTTTTTAACCGACTTCAAAAAAAGGAGGAGGTTATCAATACGTCTGTATGTATTTCTTTTTTATTTTTTTTTATGTTTGTTACCTCATATTTCCCTACTGGGTGGAACGATATTGATGATTTTTTTTAATGAAAGGTGGTGCTCGTCATAGGGTCTCATTTTTTAATCCAGTCCTGATGGCATCCATGAGAAACCGGATAAGTGTTTTTGGCTAGCTGGAGTGCGACGCGATGTGCGGGTTGGATGCTCCAGCATAGCCCTGGAGAAGCATTGCAGTTGGCAGATGATTTGTACATATGAGCGGAACATGACTTGACGGCGCGGATAACAAGCAACGACTGATCTCTTCGCGTGGCTGTCGAAATCTTCTCTTCGGAATAATTTGAATTTGAAATTTTCTATTCGAAATTATTTGAATTTATTTTATTAGCACACGCGAAGAGGCCAGTCGCAAAAGGTTTTATATAAGTTCCCTACAATACTAACACACATAATTATCATTTGTATAACACAAGATAGTACATGCAGTAACACTATAAAAGACACNTGCTAGTCGTAGTTAAATATGAAGATCAATGGATCTCCTTAACGGCTTACAGTAAGGGTGCGGTTTATGGCAGAAGATATAAGTGTCTGTAATCAAATAGCAATGAGCTTACGTTTGTTGCTGCATTGCAACACGTTTTTAGGTGAACACATATTGAGACAAATTTGTTAGTTTACTTCAGATTCACTAAAATCAAAAACTAAATAGAAATTGTAACAAAAAAAAAACCGCTTTCAAAACAAACTTACAAATATATTAATATGCTCTAAAAGGTAAGAAATTCTTTTATAGTGTTCTTGCATTCTTACATTTGAAGTCGGTGTCAGCCACGGTACCGCCAAGGTCAGTAAGGTATATAGGTTGTAACTATATATATATATAGCTATAGGCGGGAGAGACGCGGGAGCTGCCAAGTGGACACGCGGGAACATCTACCTTGGCTGACACCGACTCCGAATAGAAGAATACGAAAAATACTATAAAAGAATACGCAATTATTTCTTACTTTTTAATATATTTGTAAATTTGTTTTGAAGGCGGTTCTTTTCTTGTTAAAACTTTTATTTATTTTCCACGAAATTGGCTTGGTCGTCTTTAATAAATTTTATCGTTACAATTGTTTTGCTATTTATTATGAATGTGCATCAAATCCAAATGCAAAATATTTTAATATTAACAGGCAATTAAGATTTCTAATGATACACAAATTGGATCCAGTGACTTCATGAGGTATTTAATGAAGTTTTTAGATATACAAGCTTATTGTGTAGTTCAATCCTTACTTTTGAAATCCATTTCAAGCACCATTCAGTAAACAACGTCAAAAAGGAACGCTAATTTTACGAAATGGATTTCAAGAGTAAGCCAGTTAGCGGATAACTTATAGATACTCTATAGATGATTATATATTTAATGACCCCGCTGGCGCAGTGGTGGGAGTACTAGCTTTGTCCCGGGTTCGATCTCCGGAAGGATGAATTTAGAAAATAGTATTTTCTTATTAGTCTGAGGCTGGAGTGGTGGAAGATTTCGGCTGCGGCTAGGTACCACTCTATTAGCAAAGACGCATCGCCAAACAAAGAGATTTGTGTTCCGGTACGATGCTGTGTAGAAACTATAAGAGGTATGCCTCTTATGAAATTAGTGCGCTTCCATCTTACAGTGTATTATCACTTACCATCAGGTGAGGTCATAGTCAAGTGCCAGACGCCACGTTGTACCAGACGCTCTCGCTGGCGTAATTTTGCGAGTCCATTCCCTAATGGAAGTATTCAGTTTTATACTCGGTGGGGTATATTTTGAAATTTGAATATAATACACTTAAACATATTTTACTTTATAAATATAGTAAGTTATTGTGTATGAAATATCTCCATATATGTGTATGAAATCTATAAATTCATTTTGATACAAATATAACAATAGATTGTATTATCACTTGCAGTTAGTTGAGTAAACACTCAAGCGCTATTTGCTGTATAAATATTTACTGCCATCTAGATCCGATCATTAGAATTCTTATATACTATTAAATATTTTTTCTAGTGCATACAAGATGGCGCTGTTTACAAGAAGTGCCATCTAGCGTGAATATTGCAAACTAATATACACATTTTATTACCGTCGATATTAACTATCGACTTCTGCTATTGGATACTAGATGGCAGGATAAGATTTAAATAAAGTGAAATTTAGAAACAATTTATTTCTATTATAACATTTATGTAATTATACAAACAAAATCATTACAAAACAGGAACATAAAAAATAATTCTTGATATAAATATCATATAAGGTTATCATACTGAAATCAAACCTTTATTATTTTTTTTTTATGTTACGCTAAATATGCCGGTCTGTAATATATTCGTTACTACAAATATAATATAATTTTAGGCTCTTTATCAGGTTGTTTGGGAGTTTATTACTAAAATTAAATCATTTAGGGAGATTTCCACAGGAACGTAGGATTGAAATTTGAATGGAGAGAATAATATTTGAAAAAAAAAACTATTAAGATCGTTTTTTTTTATTTTGCAAGAATATTATTAAGCAAAGTCGAATGTACGAATTAATTTTATTGATAATTCTAAATGTGTTTGTTATAGATAGTTCATATATATGAATAAATTATTAAGAGGGTTAACGGCAATTTGCATAATATAAACCCTAGTGGCTTACTTAGTGTTAATTTGTTTAACCCTCCGTTGTGTAATATTCATCTGTGTACATTTCAGCGACAGAATACTCAGCAAGAAAACCTGCATATAGTAGTAGCCCTTTGAAGTCCCACTGAAGGGCACTGGTCTGCTCATTAATAGGAGAGAGTTTTTAGAGTAAAGTCCCACCACGCTACTCTACGGCGGATTGGCAGGTATAGTACACAATGCAATCTATTTCTTCACTCTCGTAGGTCGATGTGACGGGAATCTGACAAGACTGGAGAGTGATTAGGCGCAGGACCAACGGCTTAACATGCTGTCCGAGTCACGGGGGTGGAGCACTTTGCCAACTTCACAACTTCAGGCAAATACTGAGAAAATCTCAATGGACAAGTCAATATCGATTTTTAAATTTGCCGGACCCGGGACTCTAACCCAGGACCTCTTGTCTACGCTAAAGTCAATAATTTTAACAACAAAATATAAATTTATTGTTAAGAAATAATAACATTAGCCGATCAATATTGGTCGATTTTGTATATTTTACTTAATGGTAGATATAAGTTACCTGTAAGTTATTTAGAAAATTACATTTAATTAGTGATTTAAGACTACAAGTGTTTGTTTTTGTTTTATTTATTGTTATATTAGCCAGCATGTGGTCCTTACGTTAAGTAGCTTTGCATTTAGAGTAAGCATTTTTTATAGTCTTGTCAGTGTAAAAATGTATTCAATGTAAAACCTGATGGTTAGACAAAAAAAACGGAGGTCATATTTTTTTGTTTTGTGAATGTGTTTCAGTTCTAAGAATAACTCTGGATTTGCGGGATACTATCTATTTGCATTTCAACTTAGATATCTTAGCAGCAACATCTGTAATTGTTGCTCCGTATTATAGACTACACGCCCATGGAAAAAATTAATTCATAAATTTGTTTGGATTTTTTTTTATATAATGTTATTAAATATTACGTAGTACGTTAAAAAAAAGGATAAAAAAATAATTTTTTACTCGTGTTCAGCTGTACCTCTAAAAAATGACGGCATAGCGTTCAAAATCATTCTATGATATAGTGACAGCCTTCTAAGCGTTATTCACGTTGGTTTATTTCACTTGTTTATTTTGTTCCATGGGCTTGTAGTCTATTAGAGCAGTGGGGTCGGTTTAAGATTTATCAAACAATAAACAAACTATTCTGCTATTTGAGGATTTTCTTCTACTCTCCCACTGGGTTTTTCTTTCTCGAACATTAAGACCTTCTTTCTTATACATAAGATGTGACTTGTACGTCAATGAAAATCGTTTTCCTAGCAGACGTCCCTAGTTCGATCCCCAGTAAGCCAAATTTACGAAATTGCATTTTGTAATTTGTCTGGCTCTGGATTAACAAGAGGCAGTGGCTGTGGATAGTGACCACCATGCCAGCAAAGATTTACCGCCAAGCAAGAGCGTTGTATTCTGATTCAATGCTGTGTAGAAACCATAAGAGGTAGATTGCCTCTTACCAAGTTCATGGGTTTCAATTTTAGACTGCATCATGACGAATCCTGTTGGTGACCCCCCTCGGCTATTCTCAAATATTAATTCGACTAATCAACAATCCTTTCAAAGAGTTGATTTAGAATAAAAATTAAATTAAAAAAGGCACAAATAAAAAACTAGAATTTAATTTTATAATTATGTGTATTATTCTCATTCGACGTAACAAAATTACAAAAAAATGTAAAGCTATGTACACAGAGTCGGTGAAATTCAACTGGTATCAGTTCGTTTGTTACAAACTAACGGCACGTTTTCTTACATCTAAGTTACATAAATAAGCACCTTAATTAATAGGCTAGAAGTCTTTCTTTCCTAAAGCAGGAACAATTGCCCGCTAATAATACTTATTGAGCTTAATAGAAAGTAAATATTCAGAACGAGAACAGATCGAAAGCCATTCAAATAAATAAGAATAAATAATGAGATTTGATAATATATTTACAAAAGATAAAGTGAAATCATCAACAGCTTAAGTACAAGTGCGAAAGGAACTTATCAAATATATTCAATAAATTAATGTTTATCAACTAAAAATACTAAATATCACAGAGAAAGTACCCATTACTTAATCAACGTTAGGTATCGTCAACCATTGCGTAATAAACAACGTCTCGCAAATTAGAGAGCCTATTATTCTAACAATAAATAAAAATAAGTACAGACAAGCGAACAGAGACGACAATAAATAATATGCGAGGAAACTCAACTCGTTAAAGACACGTTATTTCGTTTGTTTTTAAAACGTTTGTTGCCGAGTTTCTCCTTCATTTTGGCGTGGAAAGCTGCGCATTTTCTATCACTCTTCTTGTTTAAAGGACACCTGAATTCAGAGTACCAATTGTTAAGTAAGTTGCCGTAACCTCTGAATGCGATATAGTCATTTTTGAGACACTGTGTAGCGTCGACTTTAGTCTTCAATGTTTCGAGTTTCATACGAGCTTCGTCGAAAGGGGGTATCTGCATTTTAACTGTGACCATGTTTTCTTGTATTTCGGCAATAGTGCTGAATAATTTGTCGAGAGTATCCGAGAGTAATTTTTGTCGGACTATAATGTAGTTTGTGAATGGATCGTCCGAAGTCTCCAATTGGACGTTTTGCAGGCGCTTGAATATGACTTCGTATTCCTTCAGTGTTTTGTACAGTTTCGGCATAAGATATGTGAACTGTAACAATAAGAAAACTGGAGTTATTTTATGTCGCAAGTGACAGGTATTTTGATAGGTTAACGAACGTATTTCTTTACATAGTTATATTAATCTATACTAATCTATGTATGTTTGCTAATGTGCTTATCTTAGAAACTACTAATCCGATTTTAATAAAATCTTGCAGTATTAGATAGTTCATTTATCGAGGAAGGTTTAGTCTATACTTCAGCTTGCTATTACCAATAGGAGCTGCATACTATTGAAGAATGTTTCATAATCGGGTGTGTTATCCTTTTCAGAGCTTCCGCTATGTGCCCTGGCGTAAGCGGTTATTGTTTCGCAAAAATCATGTATAACAGAATCGTTTCCCCTTAAAAAATCTAAAAAAAGTTTGCAACAGCATATGTTTATCTTATAAGGATTGCTCATTATCACCTTTTTCTTATTTCTTAACAAATTTTTTTCCTTCTCGGATTCTTTTATGATCTACTAACATTTTCTAAATTTTATCCTGACGACGAGAACTATAACATACATTTCAATTACAAGTCAAATCATATTGAGTTAAGTATTGAGATATAGTTAGAACAGACTAGCTAATTAAAAATAAAAACGCCTTTGAGGAGGAGAATATTATCATGTCAACAGTTACAATTTATGCACAAACGCAACTTGTCGTGTAGTTGAAGATTACATAAATGACAAAAATGTGTAATTTCTATACGCTTCCCACTTTCACCACATTTGAATTTATGAATGTCATAAACTGTTTTAAATATTATTTCTCGCAAAAGACTTATCTTTAACAAAGGAACAGCCGTTTTAAATAATGTTCAAGATTTTGTGTTCTATATCTAAGTTCAGTTTTTATTTTAATGATATCAGTACTTTTTTATACGTGTTTTCCTTTATTTTTGTTTATATTCATGAGGGTTGAACCAAATTTGATAGCATTATGATAAAAAATCTAGAAGTTATTAGTAAAAAGGGGCTTTAATTGAATTGATCTCAATTTGATTATTTTTAAAGCATCAATAAAATCTTGGATTTTTAATTTGCCAATTGATTCAGGTTTTTCATGATAAACAGAACAAATAAAGTCTTTGATAGACAGTTTATTAGTTCCAAAATATATTTTCAATAAATGGGCTTGCCGAAACTTGATGGTTAGCCAAATGAAACGCGAAAAATATGAAGCTTTTAACCTTATTGATCATTATATATCCCACTAGTATTGTTGCATTCCAATCAAAGCTAAAAATAAACTTTATTTGAGTAGTTGTGATTGTTGACACTGATTAATATAGCGTGAAGATATTAAAGTTGGAATTAATACAGCATTTACATTACGAATAGTATGCGACGCAGCCAATTTGTGTCGAGGCTATATAATCCGTAAGTATTTGTGATTGTATGAGTTTATCTGTCGTTGCTTTATAAAGGGAACACGTCTACTATTTCAAATAGATTAAAACACGTAATTCTACATTGTAACACATTTATGAAAATACTTATTTAAGGGCCACCATGGCCCAACTGATAGACATATGAACAGGCACTACCAAGACCTCTGTATCTAATATATTATCTTATCTAATGTGCCAAATTGTTGCCGAAAATTTATCATAGTGCTTATCGATGAAGCGAATCATCTTGAGGAAACCTGTATATCCCTAATGTGGGAGCAATTCTTCAAATCCTAGCGTCTATGCTTTAAACACCCTGACTCCTATATGGGAGGAGTCCTATGCCCAGCAAAGGCACGTCAATACGCTGCTAGTTACTAATCTATACTAATATTATAACTGCACAATAACAGTCTGTTCATTTTTTACTTCTAAACCATTAAAATAATTTTAATGAACTGGTTATATGACAATGACACATAAATAAAATATTTTTTCATTGTAGGGATATAACATTTTGTCGTATATACATATTTTGGTTAAAAAAAGCCTATTTTAAAAATATATAAAAGTTTTGCCGTAAATATGCGCTTTTACGCCATTACGTAGGCTTTATGTCCTTGTAAGGTTATAAAACGACATTATTTAATAAGTGTACCGAAGTATAAATTATTGCGGAATGTTTCTTTTACATTTTATTTAATTAGCTATTAATTACACAGTATACGAATGTTAGTAGCGATTTTTATATGTCACATATCTTGATTCTTGCTATTAATATGACGTAATATAAGTATTACTTATAATGTTACAAGAACTAGTTGAGACCACATAGTTTTGACGTAAATGTTAATAAAATTCTCGATATTATCCTTTCAAAAATGGTGTAGGTAAAACGTGACTTAGTAACTTTGCAGTAAACTTATATCAATTTATGATTAGGACATTATTAAAGAATACGAAGCTTTTATAAATTGAATCCGAAATGCATATGTACTTTGTGCAATCTATAAAATACAAAAATTGTTTCTATCTATGTCCCAAATAGATTATCAAAACATCCAACCTAACTACCTCAAATCTGTTTCATTAAGAAGGCAACAATACTAAAATGGTTTTAGTACACTAAACTAACTCATTCACCCAATTATCTTGAAAACTATAAGGGTTTGAATTGAAATTTATCAAAGTAATGCATAGCAAAGTAAATTTAGTCATATAATAGTAAACATTGATGTCTTTATATTAATGTTTATAGCTTTTAAACCACACCAGTTATAAACAATCGGTTACTCCTCGGCAGGCTTTGTTATATCATACTGTATGACCGAATTGTGCACCACCTATTGTAGGTTAATCGATTATAACCCAATAATAAATATGGCAAGGTTTTTGATAGAAATTATTGTAAATAGAATCGAACCTTTACTCCTTGACTAAAAAAATAATATTAAGATTACCCTAAAAATATTACTAATATTCATATACTGTTACTGGTATAATATATCAGTCACTGTTATTGCTATTTCTATGTTTTTATAATTATAAAATTTGCTTAAACGTTGGATTTAATTTATAATATATGCTATCAATTTATTAACCTTGACTACGTAAACTGCTAGTGTGGAATTTGTGTCTAGCAGTGGTTCGTTAATAGGCTGCTATTTACATTAATTTTAACCCAAAAATTGTACTTGGGGTTATACCTAGTACAAGCTTCTATATTGGATGTATAGTATATACCATTAATAAGAAGTAAAAGTTGTAAATATTTTACTACTAGATACAAAATATTAAAAATATTACCTGTATATATCTCAGAATTTAAGGTTTGGTATGGTTTTCCTATTATTTTTGTTTTATCTCATAAATAGAAGTTTGACCTACCTCAATGCAAATAATTGTTGTTATTACAAGTTATAATTACGGAGGATATCTTTATGTAAATTAGATAGACAGATAGATAATTTTTCTGTTGTACACAGACATGGACTAAAATAGATATATGAGAACTTTACGTATTATATATTTAGATTTATACATTATATAAATCTAAAAATAAATAACACAATACATTAGATAGGTTGTTTCATGCTTAGGCAATCGAATGCCGTTTGTTACCAGAAATATTCAAAATCCTTTTTATTTTGTTAGAAAAAGAAAACATTATTTATAATTAGTTACAACTAAAACAAATGGTATATAGAATTTCAGGTACTTTTAATTTAATATACTCGTTTATTATTTACATTGATGATTCGATATTTAATGTCATTGTATATTATATATGGTATCATTTTAAATGGGAAATCCGCATATAGAGGAAATTTGAGCGATGTATTAACTATTAATTAAATATTGACGCAATCGTAAATTCAATTAACGTATGACATAATGAATTCGTTTTACCTTAATGGCAAATAAAGTCATCGCCTGAAAAAGGCATGTTTTCAACTAAAAGGCTAATTAATGAATGATGGGGACTCATTCCTGTTCTGGGAATGATATGAAACTCTACTCATTCAAACGTAAATCATGAATTACTTGTTAACGTACTGACTCACTACTTATAGTAACCATGACCTATGGTATATATATTACTACATTTATTAGAACAAGTAATTAGTTTCAGTTTTTTTTATTACATTATCAACAACTAACATGACGGTCTCAGTGGCATAATGGTGTTGCTCAGGGCTCGATTGTAAATTCGATATTACAGGTCTAATATTTGTCTTTGACTTGTTACCATTTTACTAAAGACGTTCCGCCAAGTAAACAATATTTCTGATTCAGTACGGTCAAAAATCAATAGAACATGATCTTTTACCAGGTTAGCTCAATACTACCTTAGAGTGAATCATCTTTTATCATCAGTTATTAAATAGTTGAATTCCTGCTTGTGATATTGAATTATTAACATCTAAATTTAACAAAATCATTGGAGAAATGTTTATATAAAACCCCAAAAGCATATCAGATTAATATAAGTGCTAATAGGTAAGTTGTAGAAAAGTCTAATAATGAAATACTCTATAAAATTCTTTAAGTTTTAACTACTTAAAGGATATACAACTGAAACTAACATTCCACCCTTTAAGGAGAGAAAGCATCTCAAATTTAAATGTTAAGTTTCGCAACCACAACTTTACAGAATATCGTCGAATTGTAGACGATAATAAACGCGAGCAAATATGGCATCGCTTAAGCTAAAATATAAAGCTGAAACCATGACAATAAGCCATACTTTAGCTTTAAAGAGCCAAGTCTAACCCGCTGAACGTGTTAGGGACAAACGGAACGCGTTGGAATCACAAGTCGACATTCGTCTCACTTGGACAAATAATGTGTTTTTAACATTTCGTGTTGTTTTGTTAAATCGTAAATACTGAATAAACACTAACGTGGCTTAGCGTTTGTCAACGAGAAAGTGTTCGAGGTTGACACCTGTGGAATTTCTGTCCTTTAGTCTTTTCTCACCGACGTATTAGGTACCAATATATCAATACTACAAAGAGACAAAGAGAATGAAACAATTTTTTAAAGTAATTATTCGAAAAAGTAAAATACTCTAAAAGGTAGCTGATATTTTTTGAAATTTTAGTTTATGTTTTACAATATTTAAGCTTTTTTAAAGGTGCAAAAGTCATTATTAGCATTTCCAAAACTGAATATTTATGTATCAGTTTATATGTAAACTTTACATAAATGCTATAAGATTTGAGTATTTTTTTAGTTTAAGATCATAATTCAACTAAAATATCCATATGAAATAAAACTGTTTATAATTAATTTTTAATGCAAAATGTTTAAAATATAATTAAAAAAAGTTTATTATTGGGATAACGCGAAAGTCCATACTAAACTATTGTAAGAAGCATGGTTTTAACATCTCATTTAAGCGGTATTTAATTTTTCAAATTGTTCGTAAGTCAACTAAGGCTGAGCGAAGCCAAGATCACTTGAATTCTAACGCTTTCGTTTGCCCAAAGTTAAATATTTGAATTTCTTAAGTGGGCATGCATTGACGAACTGTCGAAACATACACAAGAAATATTTAATATTCATTGACATGGATACCGAGCGAGACAACACTCGTGTATTAGAAATTAATTTGTCAAAATGCATATAAAAGGACATAATAATATAAGGAAATATAAAATACGTGACTTTCCGCAACTTATAAGTCTTTCAGATCAATAGAAACATGACTAGTCAATTACAACCTTTGTTAGGTTACAAGAAAACTTCTTCCAAAGCCCACTTCGTCGCTTTTGCGTAAATAAATAGTCAATTTAAATTAAATGGTATAAGTTGATAAAAATTGTCTAATAAAGTGATATTGACTAAAAGCACCAAATTTCCCAAAATAATAAGAATATCTTATCCATAAAACATATTACTGAATTATTTGGTCGCATTGTCTACCTTTGATATTGAAATTTACCTTGTATCTATATAATAGCTTTCAGTATTATTTATGATTAATTTAAGCAATTTATTACTAATAAAGTTTTATTATTCGATGTATGTAAAGTGCATGCAAAGTTTCATCACAACTGTCGTAGTAGCGACAACCTGGGTTAAACCACGCTCACCAACTTTCGCATTTATGAAACTCGAACGATTAATAACAATTGCAACCCATTAAGATTCGAATATTTTAATAGTTTATTATATCGTATATTAAAATTATGATATTATGTGATCTCTTTCTTTTATTTCTACGCAATTGTAGATTTTAGTAAGGGAACTTGTATGCTATATAGGGTATATTAATGCCGCCGATAGCTTAAGAGGCGCAGTGGGAACGTAGGGCCCTCTGTATGCAAGGACATCGGATACCATAAGTACACACTCATTGTCTGCCTCGCATTAACTTTTGTGTACTAATTAGTGGGTGTCCAATATGAATACATAATAGAAAGTCTCGTGGTCCAGATGTGTGTTCGGCAAATAATAAAAGCTTTGAAAGCTCCGTTACGAAGCGCTTATGGATTTTGTGCTTTACGCGGAGGTGGTTTGTTCTGCATATACAAGTTTTGAAATGATTTAACGCTATTAAACGTTAAGTAAATACAAACAGTGCTAACATAAGTAAAGGTTACTTGAAACAATGAAAATGTGTTCATAAACATAAAAGGTTTATTTTATATTTTTTCACAACATGCTAATAAAAAAAGATTATAAGTATACATGTCTTCACACATATACGTATTAAAAGTAACTAAACTGAATTGATCATTTAATGGCCAAAAAAGATTTCATAGGGTTTGTTCTGGATTGGTTGTAATATTTTTTGGTATTCAAAAGCTTTAATGTATTATACAGCGTTAAGCTAAGATATTGTTATAAGTAAAATTATTTACTTTACCTTAATAAGTGGTTACTTTAAATTTCAAAATGTAAATTCACTTTAGAATAATGCCAGAGAGAGTATAATGTATGGTTTTGAAAGAAACAATTTTTTTTACATTTTTAAACGTTAACATATGTATACTAATAATATTTTTGAAAAGGCTATTTGACTGAATACTTCTTAACCGTTCGTTTGAGATCGCGTGCGAGCAACGGAATCTGTCGGTGTCCATCTATGCAAATTCTTCGAAACATTTAACTGGATCCTTCGTTCGCGCTCCCACTGCGACTAAACAAAGCCAACCTTACGTGAACTTTTACCTTTTTTTTCTTATTTCGACTCGATATTCGTTAGAGACAATATTTTTCCTACATAGCAACGAATTCGATTTTTTTTATTGCTGACAGGTTATCGCTAAACTGTAATCTCACCTGATAGAAAGTAATGACACTAAGTTGAAAGTGATCTACTTTGTCTTCTAATTCTATGGTTTCTATGCAAACATCGTACTGGAACGCAATTGTTTTCTTAGGTAGGATGGTAACTAGCCACGGCCGAAAATTCAATTTCCTACATTTAAATCCCAGGACCGCTGGTAGCAAAGCGCCATTGCGCCAGTGAACAAAATAAAACTAGTTTAAGGCATTTGAGTATAATTTCAATTGGTGATAATTTAATATATAACTCATGTTTAGTCCTATAAAATATAATTTTAAATTGAATTCGATACAATCCATGAAGAGACCGTTCGTATGACGGAGCTAATGAAGCGATATCGATCAAAGGGGAAGCCTAATAACGGCGTACAAAATGTTTAAAACCAATTTCAAAATATGCGGCGCGGAAATTAAGGGTTTGCACATCTAGTTATTGCCCTTAAGTACAATGTGAAGTAAATAAACGTTGTACTCAGGACGGCCGCATGTAATTTAGCTCAATGAAACTATATTTAAGCGGCTATGTAGAAACCTGCTACGTTCAATATTCTTTGTCTTAAATAAAGTCAAAATAAATTAAAATAACACAAAAAAATTCATAAAAAGAGTAATGGGATGGATCACCACACCCTTGAGACGCGAAATCATCGACCATAGTAATTACACTGTCAGACTGTTCAATGTAAACCTCAAATATTAAAGGCGCCTTCAAATCATCTGTTCCTAAATGATAATTCATCACTCGTCAGGTTAAAATGCAAAATAAATCGTAGTAAAGCTTACCTTTCGTTCTGAAATTGATTTTCCGGCTTTACGCGAGGTTCTATAATCGTGGAAATGGATGTCAACGAAGTTAACAGCCGGCAACCAGCTGGGCATTCCGTCTCTGTACTCCCTCGTTTCGTTCAAGACTTTCCGATCTTGGTCAAAAAACCTTTTCGTATTGCGTAATTTATGTTTAATCTTCTTAGTGGCATTTCTGTATTGTTCAGTACTTAAATTTTTTGGTCGTTTTATCATCTCTTCTTTGGCGAGTTGTGCTACGTTCTCGGGTCTTCTTTGGTGTCGCCTTCTGTGCTCCACAGAGCGTGTTTCGACCGGTGTCAAACACATGGCTATTAGTATGATTACGGATACAGCTACCAAAAGCCTTTTGGGAAAACCTGCAACAATAAAATATACATATTTAATATTATTTCATTTAATAAAGCAATGCAATAAAGTCTTATTAGAATATATAAGTAATACTCATTAAGAGGTGATTGTTGACTCTTCATATAATTTAAACGGAAAGTTACATTTGTTTTATCGTTGAGACTCAAAGTTATACTGAGCATTGTGCACAGTTCACGCAAGCCATAGTGCATTCCTATTAATCGGGCGGGAATCTTCGAGGAGTCACATAAAAAATAATAAGCTTGTGATTATGGTAAACGCACTTCTACGACGTACATTTATTATGTTCACAAAGTGCTTGTACAATCTTCATCATCAGACTACTTTCTCGACGACCATTAGCCTCTGGTCGATAGTAGTACGTAGTTTTTTTTAATAGTTTCGCTTGTTGAGTGGACTAGTTTTTTGGCGACGTAATACATGAATTTTTAACAACTTTTTATAGGAAATCGACAAACATTCAAGGTTCTATTTTGCAGAAATCATACATGCTCACTTCGATTTAGTGTTTGGACGTTATGAAGGGTTTTGATGTTTGCGCCTGCGTCATAAAACATATTTTATGTTCGGACGGACTTGCAATTGTACAGGCACATGTAGTCGAACTTTTAAAAGAGAAACATCGCCAAGTTCGAAGCGCTCAGCTTTGTCTGACTCAAGTGCTAAAACGTAGAAAGTTACCCTTTTACAACACATTTGTACACAACATTTTACTATGTTTACTTTATAACAAAAGAGGTAGCGCATCTATTATCCCATTAGATATGAAACCAATGGCGTTCAACGGAAAATATTATAAATGGAATAATTTTCTTGTTCAGCAAATATGCATTAAAATGTAAAACGTCAATAAGCGGCACTTATTATTGGAACTATTTAGTATTACCTTTGTTACGTCAAACGAGGATAAGTCGAGGCTTATGGTCAGTGAATCATTAGGTCAATCCGTGTCGTTGACAATAGAATGTATGTTAAGTAAATATAGCCTTACGCGTATAGATAAAAATAGGCAACGCGCGAAATGTTGGTAAGCTGTTAAGTACCGTGGTTTCCAAGCTACATTTTTACATTCTGTAACCACATGGTTTATAATCACACACTTCTATATCTATATCGAATGAATTGTCGAGATCAAACAATGATTACGTACATTACCACGAAAAGCTAGTACTAGGTTATACTTGTTTTCCACTGGGATTTCCCGGCTATTTTATCGTTACACGGAATACTGATTTTATGTTCATAGCGACATTATATTTTTTTGTAATGAACATTTATAAATATACGTCAAATTAATTTATTCCACAACTGCAGACATGACTAATACAGAACCGAAGCAAATTGGGTCTGTATAAAATAATTAGCGATGTCCAAAAAAGTATGTGAGGTAATCAATCGAGTTTGGAAAGGTACTGTGCTCAGTATCGGATGTCATCGGGCGTTTCAGCGAAGAGAGCCTTTGATGGAGCTCCGACGATGGCATGTTATACATTCCCACACGAATTACTACGTCGGCTATACTGAATACTTTCTTGATTTGTATTGTTTGATTCCAAAAACGTTTTGTGAACGTATCAGTTTGTTGACTAAAAAAATAACATATATATGTTGTATTATTTTAATATATAGGATTTATTGTTAATATAATATCCAGAATGGATTATACAAATGAAATTTTTATATTAAAATTTTAATTTTAAAGAAAAAAGTATATGCTTAGTGAGTAATTTACTAATAGGAAGTTTTACTAATTTTATTGAATTTCACGACATTATAAAGTTATATTCATAAATTTTTCGGTATTTTTTTATTATTGTCTACCGTCATGTGTACATGTCGTCATGTCTAACGTGATCGAACCGGTACCGGTATCGGCCGACAGTTATTCATTTCTTGTAACATAAATTTAAAATACAAAATTTGATAAACACACACCAGTTAAAAAGACATCCATGAACAACGCATTGATGTAGTTCCTTTGGGCAAGTCCATATTCATTTGGCAATATAATTTCCGATAACCGAAACGTTCGAAAATATCAAATATATCATCGAACAACTTATACCACGAACTCAAAGCACTTAAAGGACGAAGGCACTAGTTCACAAATAGGACTCTAATTCAGGATTCACTATCAAATGTTTATATTTGCACTCTAATGGGAGTTATGATGTTTTGTCGAGTGTCACCGAGGCCAAGTCGGAGAGCGAGAGCGAGACTGGCGCGCGAGCAGACGTCGCTCGTTGAATGAGCACCGAAATGCGGCACCGTATATGAAATAGCCGGTCAAACTATGCGAAAACCCTTACACGCCCGCCGGAAAGCAGAGAACGACCCTCCCGGAGACGTCCTTTTCAATTTTCTTATCAAAGTTTTTATAAGAAAATTATATACTTATATTTTATTAAGGATTGTACACGAGTACATGCGATCTACATATATGAACACCAATAATCGCATTAAACTTAAGCAATCCGTTTCTCATTAAAAACAAATGAATAGGTTAACTATAATCACTTGTCACCATGGATAATAAAGCTATAAAAAGGAATATTAAAATTAAATACAAAATTTAAGTCAAAGTTAAAAGGAATAACACAAATATGTATTTTTCTAGATTAATATTAAAAAGCTGTGTGTTTATAAAAGTTTAAACTTTAAATAAAAATAATTGATCTGAAGACCCTCAGCTCGTAGTTCAGTTTCATAGCCAAATAGTGTGCTTGAGCGATATACGCTAATGTGTGTTTAAAAGTTTTCCTCATTTATGGAATTATATTATTTTGTTTTACTGGCCACCTTTCATACCGACAGACGTAGTAGAAAAGATATTTCCATTCTGGTACAGTTAAATCGCAGTTTCATACGATTGAAAATATTGTGATCATATTGTGTAAGATTAATGTCACAATTTGGATAGAATTAAGCAATTTAATTACATAATAGTTGGCTGAAAACATTTTCTATTTAAGTATTAATATGACTAACGTCGGTCGAAGGTGACAGACTGTATAATATAATCGTAAAAATACTCTCTCGCAGAGGCTGTATCCTTCATTATACAAAAGTTTCACATAATATTACGCTCCATGACATTCGCTTTCTACATCTTGTGCAAGTGAACAATTATTCGGTTAGACTTGGTGGTGATTCATCGATGAGTCTATCCTAAAGTGACTTTATCGGGCGTACGTCGCGCCGCAATCCGCAAGCACGTGTGAACCTGAACACCAATATGAATGTAATCAATATGTAGAGAAAATTGATATTGTGTTAATTTCTTATCGATTTGTTAATACTTAATTGTGGAATCTGGCACGCGCTTTGAGTACATTTTAGGGTTAGGGTTAGCGGGCATCTATATACGCAGTTTTTCAAGATCAAGATTATTTATAGTAACATTAGCCAATTAAATAAGAGAGAGATATGATGAAAGTATTATAAAATATGACATTAAATCACAAATTTGACATTAAACAAATACTCCTTTAACTTATAATAAAGCAAATAGAAAATGTAAACTCCGGTTACAATAAATGTTATTTAAGTTTTCTTTTTTGAGACGTCTGCCCTCGTGGACAGCTAACAAGACGCGAAAAAGAACCCAAGGACTAAACGAGAAGGCAAACTAACGCAAGAAAAAATAAAACACCGTGGAATGGGAGAGACACTCATGCGCTTTTGACATAGATAGGTGTACAGATTCACCTACGTAGCCGAGAGAATGAACAAATAGTTCATATGTTACATTTGTTACGTGACTCGAGCCACACATAATAAAATAATACTACAAACGGCGTGATCCTCTGATTATTTTGAGATTATCCCGTACAATATTATGCTCGGCTGTGGTTTGTGGTGTAAACGTTTGAGCGAGCACCTCAAGTATTTACATTGACACGTTTTTTTGTCTCGTGGTTAACAAGGCGATGGCATTGTACTCAACCGCTTATTGATAATGTCAATAGAGGATTATTATACAAATGATTAATAACAGTTCCCGAAAGTTATGCCTTTGTATTTGTTAAGAGAAATGTAGTATAACATGCCGCACAAAACGGAATTATCACAGTCGCTACAAGTTTTTTCGTGACCTAATAGTATCGTAGCATTATCATTACTCAAGAAGGCGTAATGAGACACGCAAATTATAATCAGATAAATTATTATGACAAATTGATTAATAATGAGTGAATATGATTATTTTTTACTCGGTACATAAGTTATGGAGATTCCCGTCTTGATTTTTTCTTGTGAGATGATGACACAGCTTTCGTCAATTATTTGTTTTTATGCAAAAATACGACTGTAATTAGTTTAAATCGAGGCTTGTTCGGTAGGCAATTATGTTCTGTAATTTTGAAGGAAGAAATAAGGTGAAAGTAATTTCCGTTCATTGTTTTACCGAAAATGGTCTGTAATTTTTTATAATCAATATTTTTATGGCTTAAGGACTATGTATTTTTACATTAAAATATAGTGTAACAATTAAATGTTATTCCCTTTTTTAGTCGGCAGATTAAAAAGAAATAAGTTGACGTAAACACTATTACGTGACTTTTTTTTCGAATGTTAAAGTATTTTTAGCATTCTTGCTATGTATGGATAAGACGTTGCATAATAGCTAATTATAGAGATTCAGCACGAAATTTAATATGAGATAGTAAAAAGAAATTCCTAAAGCTAGTCGTCTTGTGATGAGTCACGGATTTCCCAAATTTTACGAACAGACACGTCATTGTGAAAATCGTCTGAAAGCCTACAAGAGCGGTGTCGTGTCTCAGAACAAATTTTCTATTACTCATGCATGTGGGAAGTAATATTGAGTGTTACAGTCAGGTAGTTCATAGTGTATGATTAGGTAATGCTCTTTAACACTAACGTGATTACAAATAAAGTTCGTGAAAATTACAAATATATTGTAAAGAATATAAAAAAGATTTTCTATATATATATATATTTGTTTTTGTTTTTCGGTGTAATGAAGGCAATTTTGAATTCAAATTTGACCTGATATGGATTAACGCGTATAATGATTGTCAAACATTAATATTATTACTCTTACCAGTCACCAAATCCATTGGAAAAACAACAAAGTTACAGTTAATTTAAGTTTACCGTATACTTCGGCTTCCGCTTATAAGCTTCACTCTTCAAGCATTGTTCCCGCCGCAATATAAATCATGCCTTACGTAGTTCTAACATATACTTTAGCCCCAATACCATAGACCATGAAACTGTCAACAAATGGTAAGAGTTGTATGAAATGTTACTAATATAACAAAATATTAGTCAATAATTGCAAGGTATATATGACAAGTTAACTTTCCGGTGGTAAATTCAAATTATATTTGAGGAAGCACGAAGTATAATGGAGTAGTTGCTCTTACAAGAATATTACTAATAAAGATAATAATTTGTCACATTGTACTTCGAATACGATACGTATTTAATAATATGATCATCGTCGTATATTACATTAGGTCATCGATATAAATCAATTATTCACAGAGTAAAAGTGTTATCAATTTATAGCACCACTGGTATATAATATTATGAATTCAATGCCTTGACTATGATTTTTATTAATAGAATTGGTTTTATTTTTTCCTTTATTGAGTATGACGTTTGAGGATAATTATGCAATTAGTAACAGATAGAAATTATCATAATATATCAATACATACTGTTATTAAATGAAACAGGTGCTTTTATCGCCTGGGAGCTGCAGCAAATACAGCTATCACTCATTGTTATTTTTTTTATCACAGATGAAATAAATCTTTGGTACATATAATGTCACTTGTCACTAAATCACTAATGTATTCAAAACGTAACTTGCCACGCAAAAAAACACTATGCTTATCTATGGTTAAGTTTAAAAATCGAACGGTTTCGCGGTTACTCCGATCGGATTGCGTTCAGGGGCTTGCTGGCGGTTCAGTTGGCCGCGTTACGTGTAATGTATGTCCTGAACGGATTTCCACGGCTTTTATGTAGTTGGCTGGCGCTCCCGTGATAAAGGGTGCAAAAAACCGATTGTTTGCAGGAGGGCCCGCCATTACGTCACAGATTCGACGTCACCAGGACGTAAGCGGGCACATGCTCTTACGCAATGCCTTATTCAAATAAATAGCATGTGTTCCCTAACCGGATCCTGGAGTGGTGTGAAAATAATTGATCTTATCTCTTGACTATCGCAGTACGGTAAAGTACCTAATGAGTGAAATACGATTTATTTTGTAGGTTACTAGGTGACTTGGTCATTATAACGATTTATAGAAAGATCTCTATAATCAATACTTGTGTCGACTTAGTTGTGTTTTATAATAAAACATCGTAAAATAATATATTTGACGATGGAACAGTGCTGTAGAAGCTTACTTCAACAAAGAAGTTCGGATTCGATTATTTTAATATTAATATGAATTATATATTTATATAAAAATAAATATCATATGATATTTATTTTAATCGTATTATTAAATTAATTCATAATTATATTAGGATTGTCATTAGAGTTCACTTCAAATAAGCCTTCCTTAGAAACTAACAAATTGATTTAATTAGATTATAATTGGCAATTAACAGGGAAATATATAATATACATAATTGACCAGTCTATATTGCATTTTTAATTCAGTCTTATCGTTTTTTTTGGCATTATTGAAGTTCTTTCACAGTAATTGCAAACATAAGTATATAACATCTTTAAAAGCAATATAGAATGAACTCAATAAGGAAAAATTGTAAACAAATTTATTTAAAAAATTACAATAATCAACCGATACTAAAGACTTTTCGAGTGTAATATTATATTTTATAATGATTGTAATATTTGAGATGAAGTAATTTTATATTATTTAGGAAACTTTCCAAAAAAGTACTATTCCGCACGTGCAATACCCATTTCAGACTAAATATATCATCATTGCCCATCAGAAGCGATTGCGGTCAAATCATATAAAACAATAATTGATCCAGTTACTAGCTACTGAAAACATGTTTTATTTTATAAACAAAATCATTGGATATTGTTGGCACACCTGAGATCCATTAACTTTGAGAAGAAGAAGAATGAGAAGTAAACATTATCGAAGGTCATATTTTTTAAATGCATTGGAGACTGGATTGCCATTAGTAGATTATATAAACCGCCAGATCGCACTGTACAAATTTAAGCTTTATTTCTTTATAGTAAAGAACAAATTAAAGTAAGAAGAAATACAGGTGTTACAGATTAATGGATGTTCTAAAGAAACTTCAAACGATGATTCAAAATAAAACGAAGATACATCCAAAACATTGTAGAAATATGTTTGACAGAGCATGGCCAATGTTACATCAGATTATTATAAAAGTGGTTACAACCTATTTTTGGGGATCGGTAATTAAATAACCAAAACAGGCTACTAATAATTTCCACATTCTATAGAATACAAGATTAAACTTTCAATGATTTGATGTTGTGTTGCTTAAATCTTAAAGACTGTTATGTCTGTAGTTTATTTTTATACACCTAGGAGAAACAGAGAGCTGGGAAAAGAGAATGAATTGAACACGAAATAAATATATGCTGAATACGAAAGTACTACTATTGTATTTGAAGATTTTAAATACAATATTGAGCCTCTACCTTTCGCTTTTCCTTTGTTTGCTGTTTAAGTACACGCTAAAAGAAAAACTTTAGTCTCTTGGGCTAACCATTATTACAAGAATACAAAAAAATTTAGTATATTATACAACCACTATAAGGTTTTATTTTCTTTTTATTCAGAAATTCCGTATCGCCGTTTCCTTGCGCAAATGATTCTTGAAGTCAAAAAATATGCATTTGTTAACTATTATCATCTACTAAAACTACTAATAAGTACATAAATGTGATGGTCTTTCGGAGTTATGATGTTTAACACTATATAAAGGAACAAAAATTACATTAAATTTGGTTACCTTAGTGATCAATTCCATCAGACAAAATTGCTACTTGGTTGTACTAGCTGTTTTAAGTTAACAAAATAAAGTAATAAGAATATTAGTAAATAGTAGAATGAAGGAATTATTAATTAATTCAAGAATGAATATATTAAGGATAAAAAGGTTTTTATCATTTTTTTAAATACGAATATTTGTATTTTGGTAAAGTATAATATTTCAACGTTATCTGAAATTCTTATACTGAATTATTTAAGCTGTACAGAGGTAAACTATTGAATGTACCGAACCCTTGTCGCTGTGTTAGATTTTCAGACAGTTTTATTCCTGAAAGTAGTTAGCGTGTGATGAATGGCGAGATGAGAAGGTCGCCATTGTGGTAAAAAGTTACGTGTCGTTTAAAAATAGTACATTGGGCAAGTGCGTTATAAAACCATTTGCAATTTCTGTGAGGGTGTTGCTTACTCCATCATCCCGCCTCCGAGAGAGTCCGCCTCTCAATTTAATCCCGAAATAGTCTCATTTGATTGGTTGCTCAAAATAAGCCCT
Source organism: Elymnias hypermnestra (assembly GCA_015832385.1). Lineage (NCBI taxonomy): Eukaryota > Metazoa > Arthropoda > Insecta > Lepidoptera > Nymphalidae > Elymnias > Elymnias hypermnestra. The sequence goes on along the minus strand of JACTOM010000014.1, from coordinate 1,159,602 downwards.
TCGCCTATTATATATCGCTAACGTATTTTGCTCTAAGTGAATTTAGTGCGTTGCGGGAATCTTTTCCTCTGAAAACAGTTACATGTAAACATTTGCCTGTCATACGTACAATGGGTGATACATGATGTTATATATGTTTTTCTTCTTTAGACACTATTCATTTATGAAACAATGTAGTTTTGGTCGATTATATATATTATATTATAAATATATAATGATTTTATTTCTATATTCTTCACTGTTATAATTCTAAATATTCTCAATAAAGTTCAGAGAGCTTATTGTTTTATTTGTAAAGGTAAGATAAAAAAGCCAAGGAATTTTTTTTATTAAAATTATATACATTTATATAATTTAACAAGAAAATCTTAAATTAAAATGACACAAGGAGTATGAGGATGTGGAGTGTTTCGCGGAACTTATTATATTTCGGCATCACTTAAGTATTTATGTTTATATAATTTCAGTCATGAAATCTTTTTTCATAAATAAGTAAATATTCTTTCACAGTTACATTCCGATCGGATGATTTTAGTTTGCAGTTACAATGTCAGGAAATTTTGTATTACGTGACTAAATATCATTTAAGTATATAACTATGTTTCAGAGAACAGATGTAGACCGGTGAAAACCCTAAGATGTGCTAACTCATTGTCTATGCAAATCCGCATTAATGGCTGTACTGTCATATCCGATTATTGCTTCGTTTAACTCATAGGCTTACTAATACATCTGATCAAACCTACCTCCATTCATGGAGTTTGTAATTTGAGACTCGCAAAAAACTAAAATTAACAATTTTACCTCCTCATAATTTATTTCTTAAATGAGCGATTTTAAAAATGAAGTTTGATATATGGTTGAGAATTTTTAAATTCTTCACATATGATTCGGCAAACCCTTTTTCAGTTAGTCATCTCAGTGGTATTAGACAATTCGCGGAAGCAGGTACGATCGTTAGAGGAAATGCCAAAACTGTCTCGTATGCCAAACTATACCGAAAACATTTAAAATTAAGTCTTATCACTATGCAATAGACATCAATTTAAAATGTTAGACTAAGATATGGTAGAATGGAGAACTGCGTGAGACTTGAAGGAGGAATATGACGTAAGAAGTTTGAACAATTTGGTTACGGCTGCTTCAAAGTTAGTTTTTAAAAATCTTGATAAAAACAATCATTCACATTGTTTTCACTATCCTGTTAGGAAGCTCAGGACTTGCAAAAAAAGTAGATGAAGTTTTTAAACACATATATTTAACGATATCCGCCTCTAACAAACGAATTGAGAACAACTTTAAGGCAAATAATTTGTACAAAATATTCTTTAACAAATGTTAATGAATATTTTTTATTCACAAGCCAATTAAATATAAAAGGAGCATGAAATTACCGCTTACAAAACACATAGATAGACGAAAAAATCTATATTTATTGTTATATTATTTTCCATAAATAAAGAATAAACATATTTTTTTCCATTACTGATATTTAAAGTCTCTTCTAATTCAAAATGATTGTTTTAAAAACCATAAAATGGAATACCATCGGTCTCATCGAGACGATACGGAGAAAATGTTGAAGAATATAGTGAATTTATACTATACTATACTATAAATGAGAAAGAGCAGGAAGGCAATGGTGTTGGTTTCCTAACAAAAAAGGGATTAAAAGCAAATATTGTAGAAATAAAAGGCTTGTCTGAGAGTATTGCTATTTTTACTTGTCACTCGAAAAACAAAATTGGTCGATAGTGCAAATCTATTCTCCTACAGAACAATCAAGTAGAACCGAAATTGACACGTTCTATTCTGAACTTGACACTATACTTAAAACCCAAACACATAAACCTAATAGTTATGGGGGATTTCAATGCGCAGATAGATTAAAGAAATAAAGGAGAGGATCTAATATTAGGTCGCTTTTGTTACGGTAAAAAATCACGCAACAGTGAAAAATTAATAGAATTAGATTAATGGAAATAATCTCAAGATTCTCAACTCCCATTATCAAAGTTGAAGAAGCAAAAGATGGACTTAGATTTCTCCTGGTGGTCCTCAATAGAAAAACGAAATAGATTATATTCTAACGAATAAAAGTCATTTACTTGAGGATTGTAGGGTTGTCAAAAACATTAATTTTAACAGCAACCACAGAATGGTGAGAGTAAACCTTAGACTTTCTCTTATAAGAAAACGAAGGCGATTTATAGTACAGCCTAGATCAAAATACTAACCTATACAAAAAGGAGATCTATTTGGATAACTAAAAAATTTAAATACTCAATTTCATAAAGATAATATACAAACAAAATATGATAAATTTATCGAAATTATAAAGATATTGGCTTACAAAATAATAAATAAATAAAAAGATGATGGTAAAATATCAATAGTAACAAGAAAGTTTTTAGAATAGAGAGCTGTTTCATTGAGAAACCTGAATAAAACTAAGGACCTACGGAAACAAATAACATGCCTAAACAAAAATATTGGATATTGTGAGAAAAGATCGGAAAAGACACAAACGCAAACCACTAAAAGCCTACATTATAAAAACTGGAGGAGTTAACAAGGCTCTGCGCGTCATGTCTAGCAAAAAGAATGGGTCTTAAATATGTGTCAAAGCAGTGGAAAGAAGATAACAAAACGACTAGATATACTTGCTGTAGCAACAGTATTTTATAGCAATTTTTATGCAAGCAAAACTAGGAACATTCCAACGGATTTAACTGGAAATAATTTTGTTCCGAAAATTCTCTCCGCTGAAGTAGAAAAAGCTACACAGAGTCAGAAGCAAGGAAAAGTTATACGTCAAGACATTATAACGCATTTGATTCGCTCGAACATGAAAAAGTATGGCAGGCATTTAAAAACCAAGAAATAGACGAAAAGTATATAAGGATCATAAGAAACATTTACAGTAATAGCTCAACAAGAGTAAAACTAGAAAGAATTGACGAAGAAAAAAAATACAGACAGGGCTGAGACAACGGGATCCTCTATCACCAAAGCCTTTTAACGCTTTTCGCCAAGAAATATTCCGAGAACAACAGTGGGAACTATGGCCTAAGAATAAATGGAGAAAAGACGATCCACTTAAGATTTGCTGATTTATACTAGTACCCAAAATATGGAACGCGCAATCGAGGCAGACCATACCTCAGATGGGAAGACGATCTGTAAGCAGTGGGTGGGGGACCGTGGTCGAGACTAGCAAGGGACAGCCAGAAATGGTTGGAAAGTTTGAAGAGGCCTTTGCCAAGATTGGGCAAACAGACACATAGCAAAAGGTTATATTCGGCTTGTATATAAAAAAATGTATTTAGTGTTTGAATAAAAGGCTATTATTATTATTATTATTACTATATAATTCAGAAACCGTTACGTACGTAAAAATGTTCAAATGTTCCTGAAAGAGTCAGTCCTAATCGGTAGGAAATGTTCGATTGATAGTATAATTTCTAATCGACGAAAAAACGTTCGTTTTTGAAAAAATGTCATGCTTATGATAGTTTTTAGGTACGTTATTATATGATATTCGTCAACCCTAATTTAGGCCTTGTATTTTTAACGTGTGCTCCCACGATGCGTGACAATACGGACGCGCGCCGCAAGTTTAGTTTGACGAACCATGGGCTGGATATATCTTTGCCGAAGAAGGTGTCGGAACTTACCATGACTCGGTAATATCAAAACTAAGTTCCGTGTTCTGGTCTGACTGTAATGCTATTGTATTTTTTGTTTTTCCGCCATTGTTTTAAATTAAGCAGGAATGATCTATAAAAAATGTGTAAGAAAAAGTGATCCAGCTCATCCTTATTAGTGTACACGTGGAGGAAGTGAAACTTCTTTAGCTTATATCGTATTGAATTCTATAATATTATTTTATTTTAAATATATGTTATATATGTATGTTTGCTCGTTAAGTGTGTTTGGGAAAGGACACCTCACGTAACATGTAACGAAATTTTTTCCCTACTTTGCCATTATAAGTATCACTTCAAGACGGTAATGTTTGAAATATCTTTTAACTTCACATCGCTTAAGTTTATTTAGTTAGTAACAATTAGGTAGGAGACCTAATTGTTGAAATAAAAAGAGTGTTTTTTTTTAAATGCTGACAAGTTACCGCTCGAATACAATATTACTTGCCCATTAGACAACGTAATTTTCGAAAATTGCTAACGGTTATAAATGTATTGGAATGACGTTTCATATTTCGATATGTTTCGATATTAAACGTCAGTCCCATACATTTTTTAAGCGTTAGCAATCTCGAAAGTTACGTTGTCTAAGGGCTCTGATGTAAATTGATGGTATAGTCTAAGATGGAAGCGCGCTAACCTGGTATGAATTAACTTGGTTTCTACACAGCATCGTTCCGGAAAGTAAGGTTTTTGTCTGACGGCACGGCTTTGAAAGTTGGGTGTTAAGTAGCCAATGCCGAAGCTTCCTACCAGTCCAGATTCGAACAAATTTAGAAGTCCAGCCGGGAATCTAACCCAGGACCGCTGCAATCGAAGGGACTACACAATTGCGCCAGCGAAACAGTCAAAAAGTTACGAAGTCGAAGTATCATTTTATACAAAATAAATATTTTTCTAAATAACAGTTAAAAGAATGTAGAACTATAATTTTATGAGGGAACTAAATAAAAACTTCTGAGTGATAAAGAGAATGACATTATTCATTACAATTTTACTTAAACAGGTTTACAAGTGACATGAAATATTGATAATATATATACAAAACTGCTAAAAACGGGTACGACTTTGTCATAGATTCCGTGTCATTCCTTCAATTACCATCAGTGTTTTAATCATTTTATGTATGGTATATACTATAAAATTTACCTTATTAAATTTAATGAATTGTCAGTCATCAAACCAGTCTCACTCAATTACGTATTAATTAAAATCTAGTTCAATAAAGCGGCACTTAATGATGAAACATTGACAAAACATTATACAATAATAAACTTAGTACAAAGGCTAATTTGAATATAAAAGTACATTAATTGAATTGCTTGCAATTATTTTAATCTTGTTTAGAGTCATTTGATATGAGAATCAACTCCTAACGTTACCGGAAAAACAGGTAAGTTTTCTTTAAGGGTTGAGCCACATTATACAGTACTTTAAAAGCTTTGTCATTATGTTATAAACGCTTGATCAGAACAAAATGTGCTACCATCGTGTATTTTGTTACCATTTATGGATAACTTTAGGTGTACTGATGTAAGATCGCACGAGTCTAATTTTGCTATTTACTTTACGTTGAGCTAGTTTTTATTTGTAGTAATCAAATAAACTTAGAATTTCTTTCCAGTTTTTCTTCAGTTCTACATTATAATTCGTAATAACACGTAGTTCTTATTTAGCATTTACATGTCGATTAACAAAGATCTGTTGGCAAAATTAATTGCAGCCGCAATATAAGTACATAATAATTTAATCATATTGGTCGTGTAGATTTGAAAAAGATAAGCAAAATTCGCAAAAGCGGAAATATCGCAAAAGTGAATATTTATTTTCAGAAGTGTAGGGTTTTCACAGTATACACTTTTAACCAAACGGCGAAATAGTTTGTTTTATATTGAACTTACGTGAACGTTTATGTATATATATCATCATTTCAGCCTAATATGAGTGTTATTATTATTATTATTTCGCGGCGGGGCCCGCTGTGGCAGCAGATGCACTTCGACCCTTGTGGGTCTTTTGTACGCGTCCCATCCCTTAATCTCCCCTAAATGCACTCAAAAACCCATTCCAGAAGTTTGAGAGTAGGTTTTAGGCTGGAGCCCTTAAAGTCTTCTGGTTGCGGATAGGCCACTCCCAGCAGACTCATTCGTGTCCTAGCTAAGCCACTGCATTCGCACAGTATGTGCCTTAACGTCGCCTCTTCCTCATTGCAGGCTCTGCAAGTAGAGTCTTCCGCAATGCCCATGGTTTTTAACGTAGCCTTTGTACTGTTGTGGCCCATTGCGATTGTTGTTTTATATATGTTGTATATAGATTAAAGTAACAAGGCTAGTACTTATTTCTTTCGCTTCTGTATATATTCTTATATTTTAAGTGTGGCAAAACCTTCAATAGTTTTCCTGTGGAAGCTATTTGAATACGGTGCAACGCACGCTCCCACGCTTCCCTGTTAACCTTGGTAAAGCGCATCTGAACAATCGATAGTGATTATTAAGGACTTATCACATAGCAGGTAGTTAACTTTCTATAGCCTTTAAATACCTGCCATTACTCTTTCATAGAATCATTTCCATCCAGCATTACAGAAGAACTAAATACACAAAATTTATTTTTTACAGAAAAAGTTACACATTTGAATATTAATATATTTTTTTCTAATCTTACGTATAGGAGTTACTTAAACAACGGAGTTATGTAAATGATATTTTTCATTTTTCGATATTGATCGCGTTATTTTCTAAATAACACATTCAAAATCAAGGATGTGTTTTTAAAACACTGTTCTATTGGTTAAGAAATGTCTTATATGCGTAGAGTATAAGGATGTGTATTTTATTTGAAATTGTCAAAGTAAGCCATGCACCACTATAGTTAATAAGCGATGTACTTTTTATTTTTTTATTCCAGTCAATATGATGAAACCGTTAGAAATAAAATAGGTCCCGTCCGCATATAATTTTCCCATTAAACACAGAAACGATTTATTAGTAAAAAGTAATCTGGGATAACCGTGCCGTGACAAAGGCTTTTGCAATTATCACAATAATTTGCATAAGAGAGGTATGAGCATAATTATTGCATACTTAGAATCCGTTTATTTAAACCAGTATAGGTCTATGGCTTCACATGTTAAATAAAATTCCATCAATTTCGACTTAGTACCTAACTCTCCATTTATATATAGATTTTTTTATTGCTTAAACTGTGACTTCAGCTGATGGTAAGTGATGATACACTCTAAGATGGATGTGCGCTAGCCTGATAAAATATAATGGTATTCAGGTTTCCAGGTGTCTTTGCTAGTAGAGTGGTAACTACTCAGGGTCGTATTCCACACTCCAAGAAATTTTAAAATGCAATTTCCTAAATTTGCTCCGCCGAGAATCGAATCTAAGACCATTGCTAGCCAAAAGAGCATTATGTTTTGAATATGTTACGAGAGTATTAGTGGTACTGAAACAGTTATATTAATTACAATAACATGTATATACATATAGGTATGATTATTTTAAAGAGGATATGTTTTTTAAGATACTGTAACAGAAATAAAAAAATGAACTTAACATGGCACTCAATTCAAGATAGCGGTAATAAACATGTGACATTGGAATTGGCTTCCAAATTAATGATATGCATATTTCTATACCGAAAGTTTTAACTGTATCAATTTCATTACTAATTAACAAAATATAATATAATTGAAATTAATTTTACATTTCAATTTTTTTGCGTATATAATGAATCAGCTCGAGAATGCAGTAACACTTGTTAGAGGTCGCGGCTTTGCTCATCTGGCTAAAGATAAAAAGCTGGTTTTTGATTGATACAGTCTTTATTAATTAAATAAAAAATATATCACAAAGAAATAATAAAATAATTATTTGATATGAAAACCGTGTTTACATTTACTTTGAAAGCAATGGTGTGACTCAATTCTAATTTATCTACCACTATCTATTCTATTTACCACGATGCTAGCAAATATGACCTGTTATAGGGTATAAATTACCTGATACCAAGTCAGACAAATCCAATCACTTACCAGCAGGTGAGAGAACAGTCAGACAGTCACAGAGTTTTTATCTCATTAGATTTTTGATCTCTTTTCATTAATAAAAGAATAATTGGATATACATTCTTAGGTTTATAAAAGTCCAGGTATATGTAAAATAAGGCTACATTTTATAGTTTAAACATAAAGATTGTGACTTAGAGAAGGTCCTAAGTAGAATGGATATTACACACTATATTATGGCAACAAAAAGGAAATCTAGGAAACAATTTGCAGATACAATGATATCGTGATGCAAAAGCATTGGAATCTGAAGTAATTTCACATAACATATAGGGAACAGGAAATACAGGATGGGTAAGTATGAAACGATGGCTACAGTCATTAGCTGTTGTCGTGTGAAATTTGTCTTTTTTGTCATAATAGCGTGTACACTTAATACAACTTCAATTCTTAATAAATCATACATAAGTGTATTGGTGGTAATACTAACTCCCTCTCGCGACTTTGTCTACGCCAGGTACAACAGATAAGAGGGTGAGAATGAACAAATTTATTTACCATAAAAAGATTGTAGTGAGTTTAATAGATTTACAGAATGAAATATCGAAGTATCATGATACACGACATCAGACAATAAATAAAATCGCTATTAAAACATAGAAATAGAGAATGAGGATGATAACTATACAAATAAAAAAAAACATTGAAATCAGTCGAGTATTTTCAAATATCATTATATATAAAACGAAATTTTTTATATCTATTCAAATAAATAAAATAGACTGTTTTTTTTTGCAATTTCAAATTAACAGCTTCTCACTGAATGATCTCACAGTACTTATATGAAAAAAGCAATTTTAAAATTTTTAATTTTTCTGTCTGTTTGTTCCGGTTAATCTCTAAAAGGGCTACACCAATTTTGATGGGACTTTCACTAAAAGATAGATAATATTATAAAGAATATCTTGAAAAAATTGGATTCACACGTATTTAGCTACTATTCGATAAGATACCTTAATAGTTTTTACATATCTATTATTTTTTCGCGTTTCGCCTAACTTAGTTGATTTAATGTTAAAATTGTAGAAAATAGCGTACTTTTTAGGAATTGCTTTTAAAAATTTTAAATTATGATATTACGTTGTAAGAAAACTTTTTTACCATATTTACGAAATCTCATTATTGTTATAATCATTTATTGGATTTACAAAAACGTCTTAGGATTAGGGTATATACATACATCACGAATTCCTTGTACATACTGCTCATCTAACCACATTCATGCTGTAATAAGAATATCAAATATTTAGTTGTATCTGTCATAAATAGAATTTTACCAATTCTCGAATTGAATCACTGTGAAAATATTTATTTGAGTAATAAAATGGGTTTCTTTAATGTTGTAACGTTACACAATAATATTCAATTCAATATATAGATGATATTTTCAGTAGAACCGTCGTTATCGATGGGCTATGTCGCTTTGAAAAAATAATGACACATTTCAAAAAGTCGTATTAAAACTTCACTAATAGTTGAAATTAACAAATGACATAATAAAATTTTGTGTTATAATGGCGTCATTTTTGGGGTTTTAAATATGAGTTTATAATTATAAACTCACGATATTATAGATTATTCTGGATTATGCAGTCCTTAATTTAAAAAAATGGACATTATGCCTTTCTATAGTTTTTCTATGGGTAGCAAGATTAATAACTTAATAGAAATTATAGTAAATTAAAACGAACTTTGTGAAAATTATTTAAAGTACGTTAAAAAACGCCATTCGTTTGCCTCATCAAATCACAGGATTCGTAACGCTCTTGTCACGCATTTATCATCTTACTCTCCAAGTCAAATGTGCATAATGAAGTTTTATTTTCATAAGAAAAATATCAAAATAGCCAGCCATCAAAAAATATGTTTAATATTTTTGATTGTCACGATGGCGGAGTGGTGCGAGTACTCGTTTTGCTAACAGAAGTCCCGAGTTCGATTCCCGGTAGGAAATTGCATTTGTTTCAGTTTGTTTGAGTCTGGGGCCTTCAGCCGCGGCTAGTTACCACAGTACCAGCAAAGAAGTACCGCCAAGCAAAGAGATCTGTGTTCCTTTACAATGCTGTGTAGAAACCTTAAGAGGTAAGTTGCCTCTCACCAGATTAGCGCGCTTCCATCTTAAACTGTTAACGATGACATTTATAATATTATGTGCTTAAAGTCAAGCGCTAAACTGTCAGCAATAAAATACTTTAAATCAAATATTTAATTTATATTAATTTTTATAATATAATCAAGCGCTACAGTTTTATAAAATCAGTATTAGTATTATGTGAGATTCAAATAAGTACATATGCTATTAGAATTGTATGTACCAATAATATATTTAGAAGGTGTAAATATATAATCGAGGCCTGGGTGGAATCACGTAACGCGCTTGGCGTTTTCTGTGATCGGTCTAAGGCTTTCGATTGTGTCCAGTATGAAACTCTGATCGGGAAATTGCGACACGACGGCCTCGCAGACACAGCATGGACCTGATGAGTCTGTATTTAACCATTATAACGCAGAAGGTCTGTGTGAATGGCAAGCTTTCTGCAGGGTCTGTGACGAAACTGGGAGTCCCATAGGGTGCCATATTGGGACCAATTCTGTTCCTCATTTACTTTAATGACTTTACTTCATTAAGGATGATCAAGAGATTGTTTTGTTTGCTGATGATCGTTCACTATTGTTTAAGATTAATAAACGACAAACAAGTTATGACGACGTAAACAACTCTTTCAATAAAGTATTTAGTACAATTGTTTGAAGCTCGTAATTTGTTACTTAATGAAAAAAAACTAAATACGTGAAGCTTACTTTGCCAAATGTAAAAAAAATTAAAACCATTGTTAACCTTAATATTGAGAAACTAGATCATGTAGAGAGTACCATTTTCTTAGGTATTACATTAGATATCAAACTACAATGGGGGCCCCAGCTCTGGGGCTACGCGGTAAAAAAAAATTGACGTTTGGCAGATGTTGAAATTGCCAACAGCATATTTAAGCTATTTTCACAGCAATATGTCATACGGGACTGCCTCATTGACCAATGGGTCTAGTGGTTAGCATGTTCGACTACAGACATGAGGTCCTGGGTTCGAGTCCCGGGTCGGGCCAATTCAAAAATCAATATTGAGTTTTCTATTAAGATTTTCTCAATATTTGCCCGAAGTTGGGAAGTTGGCGGTGTGATCCACCCCCGTGCCTCGGAGAGCACGTTAAGCCGTCGGTCCTGCGCCTGATCTCTCTCCGGTCGTGTCGGATTCCCGTCACATCGGACTATGAGAGTGAAGGAATAGAGAGTGCACTTGTGTACTATGCCTGCCAATCCGCAGTGGAGCAGCGTGGTGGGTCTATGCTCTTAAAACCCTCGCTCCTCGGAGTGAGGAGGCCTGTGCCCAGCTGTGGGACGTTAATGGGCTGCTACTTACTTACTATGTCATACGGTATTCTAGTTTGCGTTAATGCTGCTGATATAGACGCAATATTTGTACTGCAGAAAAGGGCCGTTCGTGCGATTTTCAATATGGGCCAAGTGTCACTAAGAAACAAATTTAGAGCAGTTGACATAATGACAGTTCACTGCGTATATATATTAAAAAACTTGTTGTACGTACACAAAAATATTGACTCTTTTAATAAAAAGAGTGAATGTACCTCATACAACTTAAGAAACAAAAATAAACTTGTTATACATTCTAGTAGGCTGCATAAAATTAACAACTCATTTAAGGGTAACTATATACGCTTCTATAATACACTCCCAGAAAAAGTTCTAGAAATGACGCTTAATAAATTGAAAGTCTTTGTAAAAATAAAAAAAAAATTAAAAATCATATTATAAGATGCAAGATTACTTAGACGATAAAAACAGGTGGGAGTAAACGAATTGCTCAAATTGAAATTTAAATATAATAAATAAATATGATATTGTAATGATGATGGTAGAAAAAAATACGAAGTACGCGACTGAGTTTGTTGTGAGTCTTTAGGTCGTTCTTTAATACCATCATCATACGTACATAAGTATTTGTGTATAGAAAAAAATATATATATATGACGATTCAAAACTACTGTAATAGGCCTACTTGAATAAAGATACTTTGATTTGATATAGTCCACGTTGTTGTAAATTCTATTAATGCTGTTGGATAATCGAATTTCCGTCGTAATATCAGTCAAATGTGCAGCATACATTGTAAAAGCATAAACAGTGACGAAGCCGACGTCCAAAGTGTTATATCATGATTGTTTAAATACTCATATCCGCTACGAATCCTTCAACGTGTAATAGAAGAAGCAAAAATAAACAGAGATAAGATGATCACTTGACCCCTTGTTTGAATTAAATGAGCGCTCATTGATATTATTTTCAAACAAATGAAAACTTTCGTTTGTTGTATTACGCATTTAATTGTGATATCAATATTTTATAATGTGGGTACTATACTATAATTTAAAGAAATTAATAGCAAATTATTATTTTTTTTTAAATTCATAACGTCGCTTGCGTAATTCTAAAAGCTCTAGCTCTCAGTGAAAACTCTTTTTAATCGCGTTGCGTCGTTTGCGATCGATATATTTATTCATTGTTTAATATAACATTATTGACAACAATTTAATATACACAATTATAATAAAGTACCTTTCTGCCGAGTATTCTTTTATGAGAAAGTATGTTTAAGACCAAACGATTTGATGAGATCAAGTCCTTACATATATATAGAAACTGAATGAGGGATTGGAAAGCTTTATATGTCAATGCATTTTCAGGATCCATGGAATTTCAGGCTCCTAAATGTGTAAATGTGTTACGTGGTGGAAGTGACAAGACTTTCAAGATGGAAGTTTAATTTTATTTTTACGAAATGGTACATAATAATTTAACAATTAGACTTAGAAATAGAAAGAAACAGAGTAACAGTATAGTTTGGGAATCGGGAATGGAATGTGTCGTGTGGAGTGGCGTCCGGGTACTTATATCAATCTGTGAGTCGTGAATGAGTGGGGTAGTTTCTTGTTTGGATATTTTAGGGTGAGGTGGTTATCTAACAAATGTCTGTGGTCGATGGTATTCCTTCCGTCCTTCCGGTAATCATCCTTTCAAGACGAGTTTTATGTGGAGAAGGTAAAAATATTTTTTAGACAATTGTCTGATAGTGTAGGGTCAAAAGTATCTTTTATATATTGGCGTAGCCATAAAACATAGTTTTCTTAGGACACTAAGACTACGTAGTGTCGAGATGGACCAGTTTAAATCTAATTATAAAGATTTAGTATATTAAAACAATTGCTGGTACAAGGAATAAGGTGTACAAAGGGTGATGTAGGATTTGAAGAATGTCTTCAACCGCGAGGCTTCAGCCGTGGCTAGTTGCAGAATGTTTGCGTTCTTGTACGGTGCTGTGTATAAGAGGTAATTTACCCCTTACCAAGTTAGCACGCTTCCATCTTAGATCGTATCGTCACTTATCTTCAGGAAAGATTACAGTCAAGCTCTAACTTGCCAGTAATAAAGAAAACGTTTCGAAATGTGGAAAATAAGGTGAACGTCATGCTGTTTGGCAGTTCATGTTTATAAAAAAAAATGTTATAACGCTGTACGTTCAATGAATATGTAAATCACTTCAGCTTGGGATGGGTGTTAGATTTGCTTATGGTGCGTAACTAATTTGTGTGATGGTTACACCGCCCTCCGCCCACGGACTTTTAAACTGGACTTCGCTTTGAGATTGTACCGTCTAGTCTTTGAATATTTTATCCTATACCAGCGAACACGGTTTCAGTTTTTCTTAATGTTGTATTAATTACTACTTAAACACTTGACTGTTTAAGTAATTAACTACCTAAGTATGGTTTTCATAGACATTTTGAGAATACTAGCCTAAATATAAGTTAGCTAAAAGCTTGTACTCTCTCTGTCTCTTTAAGTTACTACTAATGTAAGCCCAGTGGTTATAATTGATCCAACTGCTTCGTAATCTGAACAAACGGACAGTTATTTCAAATTTCTCGAGAAGCTTTAATGAAGAGTAAATATTTCATTTGTTTTCAAGTACTTTACTTGAAAACAAATGATTCTGTACCGTACTGTACTGTAAACACTAAAATGTAAAATTAGGGAGTCTTTTTAATTGATATTATCGAGTAATATAAGACGTGCGTCCCGAAATTTGCAAGGGAACAAAAACCATAGGCGTATAAACATATCAGACTTAGACACTTCAAAACTTCGTTAGGTTTACGCTATTCTACTATGTATAATTTCTTTACTAAACCTTCGCAGTCTTCTGGGCAGTATTGTCTGCGTAGTTCTCGATCCCGTAGAATTATGGAGAAATCGAATTTTATCGATTAGTATACTTTATACATTTATATGTTCTAATTTAAAAACTTGTTGATCGCAATTGTTTTTTATTTCGCTCAATATGTCAGATTTCATTACATATTATAAAAAACCAAACAACATATCAATCAAAATATTCGTCAACGCTCTAAAAAATGTCAGTAATTTTTTTCTAAACACATCCGGAATAGTTGTAGAATATTTTTAACGGTAGTCCATGTAATATAAACACTCTTTCTAAAAATATAACCTCTCTGTTTTATGCTCAAAAATTTTATGTTTAATACAAGCTGGTACCCACGACTTCGAAATAATAAGTACCTCTTTAGTGGAGTTGCTTAACCGCACATATACATAATGAAAGCTCCCGCTTTAACTAAATTAGTCATTAGTTAGTATAGATTAAGTATACATAATTTGATTAAAACATTCTGTATTTCTTTCCATAAAATTATACATTATGAAAAATTATTGCCCTAAGCACGCATTATTACACACCATCAAGTTACATTTTCACGAAAATAAAAACATACCCGTCTCTAATGTGGCGTCCAATTTATCATATATGAAAATTATATATGTCAAAAGTTTAAAAAGAATAAAATACATAGATATTGGTAGATGATAGATATTTGTCATAAATTGTCTCTTTTGATAACACAATTATTCATTCAGTTAATATAAAATGTAGAGATTCTTTGTCCTTTAAACGTTCATTTTATAAAATTTTCTCTCGACCTTCTCTTAAGAAAATACAGTGTCATTACTGTTGGTGGATGTACAAACAGTAATGACACTTAAGGAACTACTACTTAAGGATCTATTAACCTAACGTATAATAGTTATATAATGCTTGGAATTTATAGTTTTTATAAAGATAATTCTTCTGCACGTGATTATGTATGTATTCAGCTGAAGTAAAGAAAGGTTTGCAATGACAATTTCAAATCAAATCAAGACAAATTTATTTCCATTTCTTGTACAGATTGCCCTAATATAACATGATTCACTTGCTCGTGAACTAGATTTAACTGTGTCTCAGGGACCATTATCCTTACCAAAATAATTAAAAGTGGAAACTTAATTATAAGCACTTAAATTTATTAGTTAAGCACATATACATAATTTGACCTGCATTTCCTCATACTTCCACGGGATTGAGAACTACGCAGGCTACACTGTCACAGTTAATGCAATATAATAGTATTATTATGCTCTAGTACTTCGATAGTTACATTTGTAACATCACATAGTTATACGCAAAAAGGATTTTTGAATATTAAAACTTAAAAGATTAAAACAATGAAATCGACATTAAATTATATAGCTGCAATATTGATTAGTACCTTAATTGTATCACGATAAATGAATCATTGCATTAGATCACTGTTTAAAATTTGATTAGTATAAAAAATTTGAGGCTGTTGAACTTTTAACAAAACACTACGTGCTTATTTGTGAGACATTCTTTTGATGGGTAGATAAGTACTAAGTATAATTTTCAGTATCTTCTGTCTTGTTTTAAAATCACAAGTACAATATTTGTATTTAGCTGAATGTAGTAATTTTATAGTAGTGAAAATAATTCTGAGTAGATTATTTTGTTTCTTCAAATTTGTATGACTACGAGAGAGGATCATCGATCAGAGACCCACGACGCGGCTCCACTGCTCGTTGGCAGGCAAATTGAAGGTTTTGTTTATTAAATGTTGTTGGTTATGATGGTCTTACGATGTTTATGATTTTTGCTTTATTAACTGGTTTCGATTCCGTCAAAATTTTAAGAACTTCACTCTCTTCTTAGCGAGTATAAGATTTCTTCTCCCTCTTAAAACAAGTAATTGGGTAAGATTTACGATGCTTATTTTTTAAATATCAGCTATATACCTGATTTCCCTCGGGTCGTGTCGGATTCCAGTCATGTCGGACTATGAGAGTGAAGGAATAGAGAGTGTACTTGTGTTAGCGCGAGCATACTCGTGTACTACGCCTGTCCTGTCAACCCGCAGCAAAGCAGCGTGTTGGATCTATGCTCTAAAACCCCCTCCTAGCCCAACAGTGGGACTTTAATTGGCTTAAAGATATTATTTCCTTTACTTTTACCTGGTATATTGTGGTAAATTTACGATTTATTAGCCTGGCATTTTACGAAACAGATTTTTTTTGCTGTATAATATCGACAAAATATATAATTGTCATCGTGGTATGCAGCCGCTAACACAGTTTAAATATGCCATTAGCTTATTTTACGCCCGAAAAGATTATATTTATATAGGGTTTTTTTTATTATTTTTTTGTGTCTGTTTGTTATATAGGGTTTCACATACTTTAACACTAGGCTAACACGCATAACATTGTTTCAGAAAATATTTTCGGCTAATACGGAATTAATTTTCATAACACTCTCTTACCTTTGCTTGGGGACCTCAGCATCATCTTCTGACGTTGCAGATCGGTGCGGACCTCTCGTTGGCAAGTATTATACGTGCAATGCTTCTCAACGAGCGGGCCTGGAATGCTGTTGCCACCTCCTGCTAAACTATCATTTCGCTAAAGGAGGCACGGCAAAGAAAGAAGGCGAATGCAGCTGAAGCACAGTACCCCCGACAGAGGGGAATAGGAAACAGGAGACGGAGGGATATCCATCTTCTCCCCCTATAGTGCACTTTTGAGCCGGCTTCTTTCCTAGGGGCCAGAGTGGAATGCCACAACCAACCTCTGGTCCTTCCATTCCCAAATGACGAGGGCTAAGCTGGGTTTTAGTGGGTTTTCTGGTTCACCAGCGAGTCCCACACTCTCGTCTGTCTCACATGTGGGCTGCGTAAATGCATTTCCCAGCGCCAAAAAACCCTCTTTTACCATAAAAAATAAGAAATTTTCTACTGACAAATACAGGGTATATGTATTCAAATTTATAAATAAAATTAGCTTTCGCAATTATTTTTGACTCTTATAAACCTTGATTTTTGTAATTTCCGAGATGGTCTTTGCTACAATAACTTCAGCGCATAACAGGTACCACTCAATTTTTTCATATAATATGGCATAGCAAAACATACTAGACAATAGCTAATAGCTATTACGAGTATATTATATTCCATGAATGAAATAATATTCCATACAGTATGTTCAAAGAGTTACATCTTCAGTTTTTTGATTGCTGCATTGGAATAAGTATTAATAAAGCAATTGCCGTGGCTTTTGTTTTACGTAAACTTTTAGCGAGGTTACGTGTAAATTTTTGCAGTGAAGTGAAAATCAATGAAGGCTCTAAATGCATTACCTGCATGTTTGCCGAAACAGTTATTGTTGCAACTTTAAGCGTGTCGTATAAATTCCTAGATAGCGATGACATCATGAGCCCGGAGGAATCTGTTCTTCTAAGCGTTTTTTATTCAATGTTTACAATTATTACAATAAGTGTTTGTATTGTTAATTTTTAAATTTTTAAAGAAATAGTTAAATATATATACGTTTCTAAATAAATTTTAAATAATTAATCGTTAACAGCTTAAATTTCGTAATCGTTAATAAAATACTTTTTAATTTGTCCATTTCAATTTAAATACATTTTTTAAACTTTTAGCTGATGACACTTAAAATTAATATAATCTTAAGTAGGAATAGACTTTAAACTTTTTATAATTACTTATACAATATCGTCTGAGGAAGAGAAGTAAAGAGTTGTACTTCAGTAAGTCTAATTGATTACTCTTATGTCGTGCAAACACGATCGTCCAATTCAGTTACAGATCGTTCTAAAAACATTCAATGAGAATTTGTTTATACAAATAAAAATATTTAATCGTTCTCAGCCACAGTAACAAGGATTTAGATAAAAAAAAAACTTTCTGATTATTGTTAATTCTTACAATACTAAAATGAGTAAACGATCTAGTAATGTTTAATAGTTCCAATTGTTTATTTAATATCTTGTATAATAAAATAATGCAAAAGTGTTTATTCTATAGGATATTCATGACGTAATGTAAACATATCCATTTACTTGTCACGGCCGCATCTAAAGCTCACTTTTTACAATCCTATTACTTAATTCAATAAAGCAATAGTGAGTTAAAATAGCCGTAAACATTTATTGCTCACTAAAACTCTTGTAGATATTTTACGTCACTGTGCCAATGATATAGTACATACCGTTTAGAATATATGAAAATTATTATGTAACCCACATTTTGTTGTTTCAAAAGCTAAATTCATATTTATATTTCTCGCTTTTCAATGCCTAATGACCTATGATAAGTATGATTAATCAAAAATTTGAGAATGTACTTAGTTACTTCAATATTTAAGCTATATTAAATTACCGAAGGTTAAAATCTTCCACCATCATGTACTTAACACGAAGAACCCAATCTAAGACAGATCTGTTTGATAATAGATATTTTTTTAAAGCAATATCAAGATATCTCTAATCAAGTAGTCCTTTATAGAACCATTGAATTGACATTTCGGTTTTTTTTTTAAATTCATGTGAATATTGTAAACACATTGAATAAATGGTTATTCCATTCAATGTTACCATAGTATATATATGGAACTTAATAGAGTAAATCATTTTTGACTTTGATTTTAATAATAAGCATGTTTACAAAGAACCATCCGTCTCAGATTTACTATATACAGATGAAGAAATTAATTCATTGGTATGTTAGTAAAAGAAAGAATAAGAATTTTTTAATTTTATATATTTTTAATATGTAACTGATGATTAAAGCAAAATAAATGAGAAAATATTTAAGCGATTTATCATTTTACAAATTGAAATTGAATTAAGCTTTGCTGCATAAAATTGTTATTGTAATTGATAAACATCGTTTCAAGGTACATATTAAAATAATTGAGGACCTAAATTTGTGTTTCTGAATGATTTGCCGACCCTCGTCACCTGTATTAATTTGCTTGAATATATCTCGTGTCGTTCATATATTGGGCTCACCCACGTACATTATGGAAATCACTAGGTCACTAGGAGCTACTCCACTGATATTCTGTTACGCTAGATTCGTGCTTTGATTCATACGGTTCGTGGGCGACACGGTACACAAGGTCGATGTACTCTTTGCGGTACCTACATTTGCATATTATCTGCTAGACGAAAAAAAATGACACGAATATACGTATTCAAGTAGTGTGAATCGATATCAAGGCCACAGTCTGCTCTCTCCTTTACTGGGTAAGTGTAACGCCTAAAATCAACTTTGCTTATGATAAATTATATACTGTAAGGAGATAAGTTTCGTCTTTGAGTGGTTTCCTGTGTCGGCGGAGTGAAAGCTATTTTTAAAATTATTACCACAAAGGATTTAGGATAGCTAAGTCTTCTGACGGGTATCATTACGAGATTTATCAAAGGACATAAAAACAGTATTAACCTTTAATCCATCGGTCTACTTTTTTAACTAAATAAAATACCTGTTAAGATATATTTTGATTCCGTTCGGAAACGATTGCGTTATTAATAATCTTTTGGAATAAAAAAGACCCACTTTTTTTAGCTTTCAATACGTAATTATCGTTGTTTTCAATATAACAGATGATAACGAAAAAAAATACTTAATTTATAATATGTAAGGGTATTTGTCAGTCCTCAAATTTTATCGGGACAAATTAAGTTCATCAAAAATCTTAAATTCGATTGTTACACTTCACCATTCCGGGCTTCTGAATAAATAAAATAAACTAAGAGCCTTATTAAAATCAACCGTTACGCTAAGCTTTTTTGCACCTACAGGTGACACATGAACTGTAATGAAACCTTATTTTTTGGATATGGAGTAATAAAAAATACTTAATTAAATAAAAATCATATTACAATACAACACCGATATAACAAAACTGGAGAGACCTAGAAAATATTCGTTATATATGTGTATTTTTTTGTTACAATATACAAAACTGGATCATTTACCAAGATTTTAACGTGCCTGTTCCTGTTGATATATGAATTACTATCAAATTTTGGAATAAATGCAATACATTTTTCAGTCATGTATTCTAAACGTAAAGGCAGCTTTTAGGAGCAGACCTAGGAGGTTTGAAAGAAAATCGTTAAAATCCCTTTGTTCCTGTAATTAATTTTATTTGGAGGTTACAATGCATCTTAAAAAAACGATTACAGATTTCCTTTCAGAATGCAATATCGTTTACATTTTTATGATAACAGCTTTAGTTGAAAATTCTTGTTGATGGTCCAATTAAAACCGACAAATATTTGTATAATTTGTATGATGATGCGTTTTCATAATCTGCCTACTCTTTTTTATATTGTGACTCATATAACGTAAGATTTTACAGGAGAGCTTAACTTTTGTTACAGATCGATGCTACATAAGTACTAGAGCTAGACCGAGGAAGACTTTCGTTTTTTTATTGGTGTCAGGTTACCCCTTACTGTATTTTCACTTGATGGTAAATGATATTATAATACTTATAGTATAAGTATCATCATTTACCATCAAGTGAACAGCGCGCTAATTTGGTAATAGGTATTTTCCATTTATGGTTTCTATACAGACTACATTTTTTTTTGCTTAGCGGTACATCTTTGTCAGTAGGAATCAAACCCAGCACCTTTTCTAGCAAAGTAGATACTAGAATAATTGCGCCAGGGTACCGTCGACTTATCCACTATGCTTCACTAAACAACAGCGAAGTGAGGCAAAAACTATGTGATAGAATAAGAAACCCGTAGAGTTTAAGTGGTATAGAGCTGCTAAAGTCCCTTCATTGTAGCTCTGTTAATTGGAAATTCATTAGATGTTCTATGTGGCCGGTAAATGACTATGGGTGACCAGAGTATCAGGTAAAATACAGACTCTTTTGGTAGTTTTATAAAAAATATAAAATTTGGTGATTGGTTAGGACCACACGACATATTAAAAGTTATTTAAGGCAAGCTAAATAATATGAAATGCTATTATTTCTTTAGTTCTATATTCATAAAGTAATACAAATATAATTAAAACCATTATAAATGACTATCGAGTATGTTATTTAAAAAAATGAAATAAAATATCGCGTTGGCTATAAATCTTTCGTTTTCTTAGCAGATGAGAGCCGAATTTACTCGTATGAGTGTTATTTTACTTAAAATTTAGAGAAGTGATTTACTACTATGACATCGGATGACATAATTTTAGGTGGACTGCACGGGCAATCAGAACCGCTATTATTTTCATTATTTATATTGGAAAAGAAAATGTTTTTGTAATTTGTATAATTGCCATAAAGAAATTTTCCTACTGTATTTCTGTATTTTATGTCAACGTAAAAGTAGTTATCGCGGACATCGAAGTTTCAATAGACTTTCATTTATTTCCAAATTTTTAATACATTTTCTTTTACTAATAATATATTACATTATAAATAATATATTACATTCAAAATTTCGAATATGAACTTCCGTATATGATTGACGTAAAAACTATTACTGTTTAAGATATTCCGAACGGTAAGGTTACTCACAGTTAAATATTACATAAGTTTATTGGTTGACTTCACAAGGTTCGAGGTCGACTCCGCTAGTCACTACTGACAATATTTATTTCATGATTCACATTCGCTTAGAAATTTAGGATGACAACAATGTTAGTGGCGCCCGCGCACATTGGACACGTAGGATCCTTCACAGTAATTCAGTTATCAGTTTTTTAAATGATAATACATTTATGTTATTGAGTAAATGCGATTTGATCACCGCATATTCGGAAGATAAAATATATATTATTCAGGTAAATAAATATATATTAATTCATACAAATAGGCACACTACACTTAACGTTTGGTACAATTGCTATCAAACTATCGACATTCACACGGTCTTATTTCTACAAATAACATTTTTCAGAGAAGCTTCGGAAAGGGTATATGCAAAGTTGATTATACCGTTAGCTGATTCGAGCAACTTTGCCTGCGTCTTAAAAGAAAGAGAATAACTTTTATTAGGCACTATACTAAAATTTATAGTGGATTAAAATTAAAAGAAAGATATGTTATTGCAGACTTGCTAAACTAATTTGCGGACTTGTTAAAAAAATCTAGAGGAACAACTCTATCACACCTGATATATGTATGTGATGTAGTATAACTTTAACAGTTTCGGTAATGTTTTTCTACAGAAATGAATCGCAAAATACCTTAACAATAAAATATTGTAGTAGTTAATTTTCAATACAAACTAAAACAATTGCACTATAATCGACTACTAACGTTTTTCCGCATAAATCAATCACAAAATACCCAAAAAAAATTTGAATTGTATTTTAATCCAACTAAAAAAATACTACAACCTACTACTAAAAAATTTACTTCATTTCAATCTACTACTAACAAATATCTCCTGATGTATAAGATCATTAGTAAAATATTTTAATAATTTCTATGACGCTTTTATGACGTGACGTTGTGAAACTCCGCCCGCCCACCGCTTCTATGAGTAAGTTACTGTAGGCCCAAAATTGGGTATATTACGACAGGTGTGAAGTTTGTCAAGAATAAAAATACGTGACCAACGAAACTACAAGCTAATTCTTTGAATCATGGCTTTTATCTTACGAATATTATAACCTTCCTTAAATTTTCATAATTTCCACGCAATACTTTGTATTAAAATCTGCGCTAACCCTTAAGGAGTTATACCTAATCTTCAATGAAGTAAGCGCTTTTTCATCACATCTGTATTGAAAAGTTCGTATTTGCAGCAATATTTTGAGTGATGAAAGTGCCACATTGCTTTGCCGATTAATTAGATGCGTAATTTAATGCGCATGCCTCAATTTTTTATATGTAAAAATATTTGGCAATTTATTTAGTTGTGTCATCGATCCATTATTTATTTTAGAAAATTTCATTGTTATTCGTCTTTTTATTGTATAGAGTATCTGTAGGTACTAAATACAATAAATATCACGAGCCATGACATCCAAATTAATTTAAATACTTGATGATAAGTTTTATATATAAAGTTGAATATAGAAACATGTTTCATTACACTATTTCATTGTTTAACGTCGGGATATATAATTGGATCGTATAGATGTTATGAACCTATAACATGACATATTCATACAAAGTATACATTTGATACTTCTCGTGTATTGAAACCAGTTATTTTGCGTAAATTGTTGACGTTTATAACTAAGAGAGGCAATCACAGTACGCTAAGACTCGTGACACAATACAATTTAAAGTACATTTATATTTTTTTACTTATTATTTTTACATTATAAGAATTTATTATATCATATATATTTCAATATAACATTTATAGTGCCCATTTGTATACTTTATATTGGTGTCTGAAATGTATTAGTGGCATAAAGTAACGATGCGTTTCTTTTTAACTAATGCTTATATCAAGCTTTCTCTGGACTATAGTTGTACCAATCTTTGGTCGTGAACATCAGAAAAAATATTCACTGTTGAGTTTCTAAGTATGTTGGGTACAATTACAATATAGTCGTGTAGATCATTATTTGTATATTAGTAAAGATACTCTTTGAAATCACTGGCGTTTACAGCTCTTCATGCAGTGGAGAAGTTTAAGAAGTTTGCGCTTTAACATATACATTATTAATGATAATAATAATAATATATGATACACAATTAGAAAAAAATATAGAGCTGTTAAAAATTAAGCAACAGCATATAACGACCGCTGACATAATGACATTTCGTGGTAAGTAAAGGTAAGTAGCAGCCCGTCAACGTCCCACTGCTGGGCACAGGCCTCCTCACTCATATGAGAGAGGGTTATTAGAGCATAGACCCATCACGCTACTCCACTCTACTCCACTGCGGATTGGCAGGCATAGTACACAAGTGCACTCTCTATTCCTTCACTCTCACAGTCCAATGTGACGGTAATCCGACACGATCGGAGAGAGATTAGTTGGGTTCGAGTTCCGGGTCGGGCCAATTCAAAAATGGATATTGAGATTTCTATTAAGATTTTCTCAATATTTGCCCCAAGTTGGGATGTTGGCGGTGTGTTCCACCCCCGTGCCTCGGAGAGCACGTTAAGCCGTCGGTCCTGCGCCTGATCTCTCTCCGGTGGTATCTGATTACCGTCACATCGGACTATGCGAGTGAAGGAATAGAGAGTGCACTTGTGTACTATGCCTGCCAATCCGCAGTGGAGCAGCGTGGTGGGTCTATCCTCTAAAAACCCTCTCTCATATGAGTGAGGAGACCTGTGCCCAGCAGTGGGACGTTAATGGGCTGCTACTTGCTGACTTTTTTATACAAGATATTACTGGATTCTGCTGTCTTAAGTTTTTTTTAAACGTTCGATCTCGAGCTGTGTGATTTGTCCAGAGAAGCCACATAATAGAAAACCAGTTAATGTAATGTGTTTAGACCTTTATTTACACAATTAAATATCGTAACGACGTGTAGGACTGTTTACGAGACACGTAAAAGAGGATGTCCCGGCAAGTAATTATGCATGTAAAACATTTATACCACCCTTATTGCTACATAAACTTAAATAGACATGTTATTATGTAGATTACTTGCTAACATGACCAACTAATACATATTATTTCAATAAAGTAGCGTGCGATAGACAGGACCGGTAGTATTATTGTTTGATATGTAAATTTGTTAGCAACTTTCACACCTGTATCACTGTCGATGTTGAGATTATGGATTGTGTCGGCAGAAATTGGCTTTTAAATTAATTGAATGAGTCATAATTTTATTGAATATATACAGTTTGATTTATTCGACAGAATATGAGGCTTCCGTCATAAAAATTATCCAGACCGGTAAATTATAACTTTATTCTCAGTAAGTCTAGAATCTAGTCACGGCAGTTCCCAATGGGCACTGCGTAACGAGATTGTGACCCTGAATGAATTAAGTGACTCTACTTTTGAATACAAATATCAATATATAATAATCTGTTAAAGATCAACAACTCTCACGAAATTTTACTATCAAGAATGACAGCATGTTTTAATATTGTATAAATATACAACAATTCAAATTAAAGTACACAAAGATAAAATACAATACACCTTTTTATACACCCAAGTTTTGGAGATAAGAGCACCACGCTCTTATCTTCACAACAACGATCTCTTCCAAGCAATTAAAATTGCATAAGGGATATGTTATATACTAGCTAAACCCGCGACTTAATCTGCGTGGAATGTTTTTTGGGTAGCATTTTCAAATTTGTGTCACAAAAAAGAAACATACGTATAAAACAACCGCAATTCCATCCGCAACCCCCCTTGCGGGTGGAATTTCGTAAAATCCGTTCTTAGCTGACCTCTACTCGGCAAAAAGAATATTCCTACCAGATTTCATGTCTCTATACCTTATGGTCCCAGAGTGATGAGTCAATAGATACCTGGATACCTCTTATATATATATATATATATATATATAGTTTAATGGGAGCTAAACAATGAAAGGCTGTAGTGCATGCATTAGTGTCATATATCGAATAAGCATTATTGACCTTACCTTAAATCAACTGCGATTGGTAATCAAAGCTCGTGACCACATCATGTGCAAGAGCATAGAAACGTCGAGCAAATTAAACTTATGAACTCGACACGAACTATACTTAGAAATAAGTAAAAAAAAAATGAAGTCAATTCCCACTCAGTAATAAGTAATTCAGTACAATGTTTCGCAAAAAAAACCGTATTGACATCAAGTCTCACACTCACAAAGATACACACATACTACATTTTCATTGATTTCGACAATTTTTTTTACAAATAAGAAACTAAAAAATTTTTGTGGTTATAAAGAACATTTCTTTAAATTTTCTCATAAAATACTCGCTTAGTCGGGAAATTGTACTTCCCTTCCCTCCTTAAAATTTTCCAGCATAAAAAGTTAAACTTTTAAAAAATACACTCAGAAAATCCTATTTATTTTCATAGCTGTTCATATTATATGCCCGATTGTTCGCGTAACAAAGTGAATATTGCTTGTTGTGTGAATGAAGGGAAGTCGAGGGCCGCTTTCGGATGTGATGAATGGACTATAACTCCAAACCGCAATAAGCAGTTATTGCCGCCTTTAATACGGGAAAATGGCTCTTGGTTCTTTAGTTTATTTTAAACCAAATGTTTACATATCTGTTTGTTGGATTTATGTACATACGAGCGAAAGTTATATTTTAAATATTGATCACGGGAACAAACACTTTGTGTTTACGCTAATCAAATCATCAAAATGGCTTCATATTGTAATATTCTGTTGAAATAAAGTCTAGAATGCTAAAGTTTAATTGCTAAACTTTCGTTAGACCTAAACAAAAGCACCCTTTTATTGTATATAAAAGGGTGCTTTTGTTCCTAATACAATATACCATTAGCCCGTACGGTTAAAATCATTGGACGCGTCTCCAGGATCAAACACTTATATTTTGCGAAAGACGAAATCTAAAATAAATTCTCATAATAAATATTTCAATTACATTCAACAAATTTGTAAAATTCATGCTATATGTAAAGATAAAAAAATTTAAAATTATTGAAAGATTTCTCGATGTGGAATCCGGAGCAAGTATAAATGCTTCGTTGTTATAATAAATTATATAATTTGTATTATAATACAATTAATTGTAATTGATAATATAATTTGTTTTACGAAAATTTAAATAAATGCGATCTTCTGTTTTTGCCTTTCACCGATCAATGAATTGCTCAATGTTCATTTGCTTTCATATAGGAAGAGAGTTTCGGTGATTAATATCAAATGGGCCCCCAAATAGGTATGAATTGAATTCATTCAAATATATGATATCGCAATTATTATAGTATTTTTTGCCAGTTTATCACAGGAAGCAATAAATTTTTTTAAAAAAGATCTCATTCAATTATGCTCAAGGATCATTGTCTGTCATTTCTTTAAAACAATACTGAATTTGAAAAATTTTGAACTGAATAATTCTAGCCGTGAATTTTACCAATGATCTGAACAGAGTAGTCTTAAAATATATTACATATACAAGGACAATCGTAGGCGTAATGCGAGAAAGTTTTATTCGCACGCTAACTTAATAAATTTGTTTATATGATAAGAGCAGCACTTATATAGTAAAAGAGCATCATATTATTGTTTGCTAAAAGCTTTTACTGTAACAGATTAATAATATTATTGATTTCAACAGTTTACTATATTGAAGCTTAAGCAGCCACATCAAATGTCATTTTCTTATCTATTCTTAAAAGCTTTGACAATATAAATGTTTCGTTTGTGCCCAATGAAATACATATTAACCTTAATTCTGTTTAAAAGGAGACAAACATTTACAGAGTTAAGCTTCCATTTGCGGCTGCAATTTTATTTTTACGTAGATACAGCGGTTTCTATCATAGATAGTTGCATTTCTCTCTTCTAACAGAATTTCGACTTGGGCGGCGATTCTCATGCAGAAATTAACGGGGGCGTGATGGTGTAGCGCACAGCCAACTTCCCTCCTTCAGGCATGTTCTGTGAGTTTCCAAAAGGAAAAGTCAACGTTTTCTTTGAAATAACCCGGCCTGAACTCGCTAACAAGTTCACCAAAAGTATAATATTGCCTAGAAGCTGAAGGTAAGCAGCCGCCCATTAACGTCTCTCCGCTGGGTGCAGGCCTTTTCACTTTTATTTTTGGAGCATAGTCTCACAACGCTGCTCCACTGCACAGTCCGATGTGACGGCAATCCGATACTGGAGAGAGATCAGGCGCAGAATCGACGGTTTAACGTGCACTCCGAGGTACGGGAGTGGAGCTCAACTTCCCAACTTCGCGCCAATGTCGAGAAAATCTTAATAGAAAACTCAATATCGATTTTTAATTCGCCCGACCCAGCATTCGAACCCAGGACCTCATGTCTGGGGCCGAACATCCTTACCACTAGACCAAGGAGGCAGTCTAAAAGCTATAAGAAGCAATATTATTGGAATTTCCTTTTATAAGTAATCGCTTTCCCACTTTACATTATATGTTAACTTGCTATCATCATTAGGTGAGATCGCGGAAAAGCTGTGTAATTAATAAAAATAGCTTACATTCTTATTTTATTATATAAATTATACCATTTATATTGAAAAGGTGCATGTAATTTTGCAACCTGTTTAAAAAAATAACAAAATCCATTTTAGGTTACGCTATGATATTTCCTTAATTTACGACACTTGGAACAGTTATTTTGAAATTATATGTTGACATTCTTTCACCAAATTTATCTTAAGCAACTTGAAATATGTACAGTCATTTCCATGGGAGGTATATATCAATGTATGTAAATAGTCTACTCAACATTAACATGATAAAATGTTTGATTAAATGGTTAAAATACTTGTTTGAGAAACTCTAATCATATTACAAAAGCCGTTACAAGTACTATTATAGAGAACTTTTGTCGGTCGCGTCATTGCGTCATATCGTATAGTTTGACGTAGGTTTGAGATGCGAATACAATCTGCCGCAAACATAATATAACCACTTAAACTATAACTATGTATATTTTTGCTATTTCTGCGAAGATCCCAATCAATCGCTATTTTGATTTGTTATAAATAAACTCAATAGGTTACCTTTTGAAGGCCAAAGTAATATATATTAGTAGTATTACTACATCTATACAGTACAAACAATACGAAAGTGTGACCTATGCTGACAAGTTAATACCACTAAAACCTTGGCATTTTTTCAAAATTTCCCCGAGGAGTTCCCAATACATCAGGTTGTAACTCTGTAAATTCATGTCTTCACTAATTTCAGTAGCTTGGTAAATAAATTTTAATTGAAGTAACAGGAGAATTTTCCTTACACTGGCGTCAGATTATGCTACCATATGCTGACTCTCATTAAGGATGACGAGCGTTCCTCTGCGTTTTAATAGGTATTCCAACTTTGCCAACGTTTTCCTCTCCGGAAAGCATAAGAGAATTCCTCAATAGTATAAAATGCGAAGTAAAACTAGTTTCCGTTAAATAACTAGACATATCTTTGCGTAAGCATTTAAAAAAAACCTCTAGGTTTTCCCTCCCTAGATGATCTATTTATTCCAATAACACAAATTCTGAAAATTTTAACGTTTGCTTTTATATTGACGTCATGGACAAGACATGACACAACGGCTATAAGTGTGTGCTTCCTCCATTTCTAATTGATAAGAACTGTACACAATCGACTAGTCAGTCAGTACTGTTTGAATGTCGCTGTTTATTTATATCTACGTCATGTGCGATTAGTCTTTATTTGCTAAGTTCAGCGGATTACGTATTAAGGGTTGGTGTTCAAACTGTTTTATTACTTACTAGATCACGTTTCGTTGAGGCATAGACTGATAATACTAACACGCCTTAAACTTCCGATTAAAAAGTATCTATTATTGCATAAAATGTTATATAAGATATCTACTAATAAAATTATCATCAAAATTTGAATAAATATTACGAGTAAATAATCAAATTGGTAGACATTTTTTTGTATGTGCTGTGTAAAAATTCACAATTTATTACTTTTACATTAGAAGCGGACACTTTTAATTTATGCGTCGATAAAAAGATTCCTTCTTATTTTTATATATAGTTGAATTTATTTAAACAATGGCCCTGTTTGTAGTTAAAAATAACATCTTTTCCATTTTTCTTATAAAAAGACAGGATATTTAAACCACAGGAAAAAACACACATATATTAGAAGCGGCTTTATGTAACTAGACTTCTAAACTGTGAAAGTATTTCGATAAAATCATTTGTGAGAGTTTTGGGACAAACTGAAATATGATGAATTTAAACTTGACAAGCCTAGGTAGGTGGCATTGCGATCAGATTGTATAAATTTTACTAACATTTTAAGGCTACGTTCAAGCAGGACTACGTTTGTAGAGTCCGCTAATTTATTATTAGTCTTCTTATTTAATATATTTGTACATGGGATCACTATAATGAAGCCACTTTTGAAAATACATCCGTTAAAAAATTTGGGCATAAGTTAATTAAGTACATAATATTTCCATTTAATTTAATTACATTTCATAGGTTCATAAAATCCCATATAAGATCATAGCGAACACCTTTCAAAGATTAACTGCCTACTAAAAAGGTATACACAATAGATTAAAAGCGAATAAAATGTTTTTATTCTCACTCTATGTTTGAAATTTAATTAATATAATAATAATTGATATTTTAAGTTCATTTGAGTCTTTAAAAACTGTTTACGGCATCCCTTATAAAAAAGAATCAACTTTAATCAGTCATTCGATTTAGTACCAATATTAAACAATTAAAAATATAAACATCTATATTGCTGTATGTGATGGCTAATTGATTAGCAGCGTTTATTATAATTAGGTACTAATTTATGTACAAGATATGAGGTTCTAAGCTGTCATAGGGTAATCGTTATTACTGAGTTTATAATATTATGACAAAGATTTAGAGTACGATTACAATATGTATAAAATACTAAAGATGTTCCTGCAAATATTCCATATAGATTTTGAAACCGTCCAACACGATATTTTCAAGTCTATATGCGATTGACTTGAAATTTAACAATCTTTTTTTCGCAACGTAGACGGTTATTGGGAATTCTGAATTGCCCGGGTAAGGCAGCGAGGAACACATATGATAAATAAATTTTTAATTGTCCACAACCTCATTATGAGGTGCGAATATTCGCATTGCACGCAGAGGTCCCGGGTTCGAGTCCAGATAGGGTGAATTCAGGAAATTCCATTTTCTAATTTGTCTGAGTCTGGACTGGTGGGAAGCTTCAGCTGTGGCTAGTTACAAGAGAAGAAGAAGAGTTAGCTAGAGATTTATGATCCGTTACGATGCTGAGTAGAAAACATAAGAGGTAAATTGTCTCTTACCAGAATAGCGCGCTTCCATTTCAGACTGTGTCATCCATCAGGTGTGATCACGGTCACGCGCTAACCTATCAGCAATAAAAAATATATTTTTATGAAACATATAATTTTAAATAGTTATAGTACGAGTAGTAGTTTTGATATCCCCGGTTCAATTCCCAGTATGACAAATTTATAAAATTATTTTTTTTATTTTGACAAGATCAGAACTGGTTTATAGAAACGAAATATAAATAAAACAGGCTATTGTGACAACCCTTGAACAGTCCCTTAGTTATAACTGATTGATAAAGTAACTTATTCATTAATTAGTAAACTCAATATTACTATTAAAAATAATGTATCATAAATGTCCAGTAATTATACGTCAATTAATCAAATTAGGGCTATACAATGTTTACGAAAATACCTCAATTCACACTTACATAAAAAAGTCATTCACGATTCATTGCTATGCCTCTTAATGGTCTCTGCGCAAGTTTTAACGCAAATTTATATGATGAAGTCTTTTACTAGTAGGGTGGTTGATCCGACCAATCCAGTCCATCCTGATCTACACATATTATAAAATATCCAAATAACAATTAAGTCCAATTCGAGACTTGCTATTGAAGTGAGTATTTGTATCAATAATCCAGCGAGACCATTAAATATAATATATACGCTTGCCTATATATTATATTTGATATATATATGACTCGCGCAACTTCGTATTGCGCTTTAAAAATAGGTGATGGGAATAGGAGGTGGAAAAATATTTTCTCACTTAAACTCAAATTTACCAAATATACACAAAAGCTTCATTAAAATCAGTCAAGCCCTTGGGAGGATTCGATAACAAATACTGTGACACGAGGTTTTGTTGAATATTAGATTATGGAAAGACTCAATAGAAATTAAATACAAATTTGCAGTCGCAAATTTTTGCTGACAGATAATTTGAGATAGATGACTTTCTTTCTTTTTTATTAACCCTAAAAAATGTTTTAAAATTAATATTGTATTATAAAACCACAGTTTTTTTTGTATATGTTAACGTTAGATTTTTGTATAATTTAAATTTTGTTATGTAGAAGTCAATGTATTATTATTAAAACAATAAACAGTAATGATATCAATTGTTGAAAAGTGTCTTTTTGTACTACGAACATTAGTTTTTATTACGTAGTTAAAGCTAAAAATTGTGCCCTTTTTAAATTAATTTATACGGAAAAAACTTTATGGGTTAGTTGTACCTATTTAAAGAGCTTTTAAGAGAATACTTGGGGAGGGGAGTTATTAATGTATGACAAGTAGAAATGTTCGTGTATAAGTAAAACAGCGTATGCGGACATTTATGTTTTATAAGCATAACCACCTATTTACTCGGAACAAATATTGAGAACTCTTCCGTGTTATGGGTTGAAGGTATAATGGGCATACGTATATATAAATATTATGTTTGGGATACATTTATGAAGCACATATTCATATGAGAGAAAATATGATGTAAAAACTAATGAACTAACTTCTGTCTTCTTTGATATAAAAAAAATTGACTGCATTTTTAACGATGTTCCTCGCTTCATGAAATTAAGGCATAGAGATAAGATAAGAATTCATATTTTTTTCCTAGGCTTAAATGATGGACGGGAAAAATATCTTTATCATAATTGTTATTGATATATAATATAAATTAAATAGTTAATTTACTACTTTAGATATTATAGATAGATTTTATAGATATGTCATTTTCAATTAGTTGTTGAGTCGTAAAAACTTAAGAAAAAAGACTTTAAGAAACTATATCATTACAAATAACTTGGTAACCTAATAAGCATTTAATGATGTGGCATATTTTTTAAAATATTTGTAAAAATCAAGTAAATTTTTACCCACGGGGAAGGAACTACGAGGAGGCAGCTCTGCTTGCCGAAGTCGGAACGGATTTGATAGTCGATAAAATCCGCAGCTTAGGCTTGGAAGTATATATGCAACCAAGACGGAAGCCTTACTCTTCCACGGAATTCGTAGAAGTTTTCCACGAGGTGCAGTAGTAACCCTGGGAGATGCGGTTGTGGAACTGAAGACCCAGATGAAGTACCTGGGTCTAATATTTGACAACCGGTGGAACTTCCAGGCTCACTTCGCTCAGTGGACTTCCCTCATCAATGCAGCAGCTGCACTAGGACTTTTGCTGCCAATCGTGGGAGGACCAGGATCACCTTGCAGAAGGCTGAACGCCGGAATAATCACTAGTATGGCACTGTATGATGCACCCATGTGGATCAACGCTTAGGGCGCAAAGAATAAAACTCTGTTACGGCGGGCCCAGACGTTTATAGCGATCAGAGATATACCGTGCAGTATCACGGTCCGCAGAGACCTCTCGCTGGCAAGTATAATAGGAGCAATACTTATCAGTGAGGGACTGTCTCGCTTAAGGAAGCACGGCAAAGGGAAAGGGTAATTGCCGCAAAAACACTCCAGTACTGACGAAGGAGTCCAAGAAACAGGAAGCGGAGGTTCATACAACTCCTCCCCCTGTAAAATATCTGAGAGCCGACTGCAACCGAGGGGCCAGGGAGAAATGCCTCAATGAACTTATGGCTCCCCACTCATAGTTGATGGCAGTGCCGCTGGGGTTTAGTCTGTATTGCGAGTTCGAACCCTCGCGGAGTCCCACACTCCCGACCCCACAATTTGGGGTGCGGTAATCATTTCCCACTGACAAAAAAAAGTAAATTTTAACCACGAAATATACATAAACTTATCGCTATTATATAACAATAAATACCGTATTATATGATTCAGACTTATTTTAAGTACCAATATCTGTAAAGGAATGCAAATAACACTACAATAAAGGGAAGTCATTGTTGAAGGAGTGATCGGACTCCGGATATGAAACACTTCACAGATTGCGCTTCAAGTGTTGAAACAAAATGTTATTACGGGACTTCTCTTAATATTACAGACAGATAAGTGGTTTCTTTACTTATTGTTATAATTCTATTATAGTCTTTTATTCGTCTATTATACATCTGATCTATTAAGTTTACCTGTGTAGTTATATATTGACTACGTACCGAATCATAAGTTTTATCAAAATTCATCCTATTGTATTTATAAGTACAAAACTGTGTTTGTATTTAGTGATATGTGTACTAATTCTACGCAGACAAAGTCACGGGCCCTAGTTATTGTTCAAAAACATTGTTTTTACTTACGCGATTACTTCAATTTATATATAGGTGCCCAATATGTTTGGTGAATAAAGATCTTTTATTATTATTATTATTATTATTATTATTATTATAAGGCGTGAAGGGTGTTGTAATAACTTTGGTGCTATTCTGAAGCCCCTAAATATAATTTAACATTCTTTAAGTAAACTTTATCTTAAGCATTAATGTTTTATGATGACAACAGTGATGTTATTAATCGCAACATCTCGTTAGTATTTATACATTGCATAAGAAATAAATACGATTTGTTGGTGTGGAATAACCATTACTCTTAGCAAATTCATTTATTAAATAATCTTTCCGCAAGATTGTATTATGCTTATTTTGTAACATAATTGAAAACTAATAGAGTGTGTGAAGGATATACGTTTTGTATGTATGTATAGAATTAATTGGACAAGCTCGGCTTAAATTTTAAGTTTGTCTCTATTGTAGTTATGAGAATAGATTAATAATTAGGAGTCGTTTTATTGACAAGGCAGTACACCTATACAGATTTTTAAATTAAATCAATACAAAATTTTCCTTGTGAGACAAAAACTATTGCGAATCGGTCTTATAAGTAAGAAACTTGAGGACGCGTAACCGAAAGAAAATTTTCGAATATCAAAAATTAGTGAAAATGTTATTTTTAACACTCTTGAAATAGATTGCACGAGTCCTTAACAAGATGTTACATAACTATTAGGAAAATGTAGACCAGCCAAACCACCAAACTCCTAGACCTATTTGGTCTAAATAACACTAAAAAATCTGTATAAATAAGTAAAAGCAATAAATAAACAATAAATGTTAAAATCATTACGATTTTAACAAAAACATTTCAAAGATAAATATTGACTAACGTGGGTTTAAAACGACGTACTAAAGATATCTTATTTCGCCTTTTAACTTGTATCGTTTTAAATGCCGACATGTGCTGAAATTCTTAAATAATTTCGTTTTAGTTGAGAATAGTAAAGACAATGTTTGACTTTTACTCAAAGGACATGCGACACCGGATCTTTAGACCAAGTCCGATGGGACATTGCATATTATCTAGTCGTTAAAAAACACATTGTTTACACTCGTATAATTAACTAGCTGCTCTTCACGGCGTCACCTACGTAAGTCCCGAGCACTTGGGAATATGCGGAAATCCGTATTTGGTAAAGGCCTATATTGTGATAGAAGTCAGTTGGCTACATTTCATGTTAATCCTTTTTTAGTTTTCAGTATGATTTAAACTCACTCAGAGTTTAGTAATTTAAAATCACCTTCGCATAATTGCTTTTGTAATGAATCCGGCTTGGGGTATATCAGTTTGATGTCTTCAAGGTCGTAGACAAAGGGACATAAGTTGTGTATGTTTTATATTGTATATAAAAAGCTGATGTCGCAGTATATATGCAATAGAACATAAAAAAAATCATCTATCATAAATCTATAGCATCTTGATTGGTCAAAAACGCATAAATGGTATTTATATCTTACCAAAATAGATAATATGGATAATATGAATTTTTATATTCTTAAAAAGATAAATGATTAGTTGTCAAACAAACATTCCATCCTCTGTCGTACACTTTAAAGTTGTTGTGTCCCTAAGTATCGTATTTTTTAGTCGTATAAGCTTTACAGACAGGCACAGTTTACCTTCCATTTATATTAATAGCATAGAAAAAGTC
Organism: Elymnias hypermnestra; assembly: GCA_015832385.1. NCBI lineage: Eukaryota > Metazoa > Arthropoda > Insecta > Lepidoptera > Nymphalidae > Elymnias > Elymnias hypermnestra. The sequence continues at coordinate 1,123,737 of JACTOM010000014.1, read as the reverse complement.
GCTGGCACCAAATACATATGTTCAGACAAAAACATGTTCCTACTGGAATTTTTTAGACAAAATTTAATTTTCCCTAAACTGTAAATTCACATATTCAGACGATACTCTAGAACATAAAAATAATAAAAATCAGCAGATTTTCAGTAAAATATGTTTGTGAGAAGAGCAGGCATAGACTATCCGGCAATTTGTAAAACTTGTTAACTCGTACTGTTGCAAGCGCTTAAAGCAGCCATTTGTTATTATTGCAACTTTACGTTATATGCTTTTATTTTGTTCGCAGGCAGACGCGAAACATTAATAAGGTGAAGACAATCTTGTTAGCAAATAGTTAGTAAGCTGGCGAAAGGTTTAATGCTAATTTTATTATCAATTTGTTAAAGCTGCAACATTTTGTTATCTAATTTTCTTACCTATATGAAGTTACTTATTTTAATTAGAAAAATATTTACTACACTATATACAAATAAATATTTGAATGAATGTTAAGTGGATAAGAACGAATTATTTATTTAAAACTATATTACACACATACAGAAAAAGAAATACATAACAATGAATATAAGGCGCTTGTATAAAAAATCTGTTTAATGATTTTTGTCTATCTGCTTGAGTGAAAAAGCTGTGCTACTTTTGTTGGGATTTCGAAACCTAAATGAAAATCAATTTAAAAGACGTGCCAAAAACAATTTTTTGGCGAAATTATCATGTAAACTTTTATAAAAAATTCACGTATAATTTTCATTTTTTTTTCAAAAAGCGCCAATATTGTACATAATGGTGACGAGGTGTACTTTTTGAAACATTTTAACTGTTGCAATTTTTCAGTGATAAATAAAATTTAAACGTAAACCTTTTGTGAAGGCATATGTTTAGATTTAAAACTATGATCCCAACACTATTTTTATTTCTACTATTGCCTCACATTTTTCACTAATGATTTGTCAGAAATTTAGATATATTAAATTGGAGCCTCAGTTGACCAATTTATAATTTGACATTAATAGTTCTAAATACAGCTAACTGTAGAAGTTGCTAGTTTGATATTCTAGCCAGTTTATACACCAAAAAATTGCGCCAACAATATGTGCAAATTTTGTACTTTGATTCCTCCTGATGATGGTAAATGGAGATACTGAACTGAACTGAACTGAACTGTACTTCTGTAAATCTCGCTTATATTTTATTGAAATGTCACCGTGTAATTTCAAATTTACAGATTTTCAACAGCAACAGAAAAGACAGACGGCATATATATATTTTTTTTACTTCTGTCTGTTTGTTCGTTCGCCTGTGTATACGTTTTCTTTCGATTTACCTCTATTACGGCTGGACTGATTTCGACGGGACATTCGCTGGCAGTTAGTTGATGTCATAAGGATAAACTTAGGCTACTTTTATCTTATAAAATAATTAGAGTTCTGCGAAAAAAAATTTAAAGCAATAAAATAGTATTATACTCATGTCGCCGCTATCAAGCGCCAAAATGTTAAGCCCGTTTTACTTGAAATGCAGCATATGCACATATTCCTGTCGCGACGAAGTCTCCCACTAAGAACGAGCTTCTCCATATCGATACGGGATTGAGAACGCTAAATGCTATTAGAAAATTCTTATAATAATATTGAAATGATTGTGTAATAAAAATATGAATATTTAATTGACATTTATGTTTTATTTCTTGACATTTTGATATATACTGATTTAGCAATTTGTTGTATGACTTATATTTGCATACTACTATGTTAGTTGAATATTATGGTCAGTAGCCATCATTATACCACCTTTCTGTACAACATTCTTGCAAATAAGTTATTTTGAATTACGCGAGTGCTGCCGCGTGGAATAGTTAGTTATAATGTAATTTAGAATTCGTTGCTAACGTTTTGACCACAGCTTTAGAGCAGCATATGGTGTTGGTCCATTTATGACGTCAGCCGTTTGTCATATTGAAGCGCCAATTTGTTATTCATAGTAACCAACTCATGTTTTGTGGTTAAATATACTGGTGGCTAATATAATCCAGTAAAATGATTGATGACAAATACGGAAATTGAAGCGGATGCTTCTATGTGTATGACATAAGTTATTGTTAAAACATGTTAGTACTATTATATAGCAGTTTTGTCATTATTATATAATACTATCTGTTCCCGTGTAATTACATAAAAGTAACATATTATCCTTTAGAAATGGTTCCAGCCGTTTTAGAAATTAACTGGAACATATACGAGTAGACAGAAATTTTAAAATTTACTTTTTAATGTTAGTAAATGCTGTTTGAAGTTAAAAGTTATGGGTATTAATTAGTAAGAATAACGATTAACAACAAATTTCGGAGGTCCTAACAATCTGACAAATCAAATTTCTCTATAAATAAATACATTAGGCCGTCTTAAATGCAATTGTTAGGGGGAAAACCCATGAATGTCTTTAACTATGTTTGCTGCCACATTTTTTGTTCGCAAATAATTGACGTTTGTAATGTTTGTATACGCCTTATCTTATAGATATGCATAGTTAACGCCTTGTTGATTTCTTTCCTGAGTAGCGGTACTGTACCTGTCGTTCTTGTAATAAAGAACCTTTTATTTAGAGTTATTCTTTAAATTAATACTGCTATTCCACGCTCACCCTATATAGCTTGTCTAAATTTACAATCATTAAATAAGATACACATAGTTAGTACATCCTCTCAAGAACAAAGATATTTTTAAAACTTGAAGTAGATGTCAATTGATGTTAAAATATTTTTTTATTATTAAATATTATTCATTATTGAAATTCATTTTTCGAAAAAAATATAAACATAATATTTTTTTAATAATAATTTATAATTTTAGTTTGTGTTAAAACTAACAAGGCAACCAATTTATTTATTGCTTACATAGTACGACAAAACATTAAAATAGAAGTAGCAAAAAAAATATAATATAAATTAAACGGCCCATAAATAATATCGATAGAAAATTAGAAAATTACTTTTAATTTTAAAAATATATTGTGGTATTCTAACATGATTAATTATCCGGACAAGTTACCTAATTCCTAATCAAATAAACATTTAAAATGTAACTACATAAGACAAGAAGTATTGCCTTCTGACTAATAGATCCGGTAGCATTGGTGTCAGGTCGACAACCTAAAAACGTACTCATTGCGATTTGCAGCCGAGTTAATAAAAATGTGCGTACATCGGTCTACTGGTGTCTAGATCGTTATCTCGTAACTTGAAAATTCTTAGAGTTCTTTTTGCAATTACAAATTTTTTTGTCATTTAATATTTGACTAAAATTTATGTGATTTTGGCTTTATTCAAACATACGGTAAACAGCAGCCACTTAAAGTCACACTGCTAAGTACAGGCCTCCTTGTTCTTAAGAGAGAAGGTTATTAGAGCAAAGAGCCACCACGCTGTTCCGTTGCGTTTGGGCAGGCCACATGTAAACCAGAATTGTCATCGGGATGTACGGGTTTCCTCACGATGTTTTCCTTTACCGTAAAGAACATGATGGAATGGAAATAAACATCAAGCACATAAGTTTTTTAGCAGTCCCTGCCCAGGATTAGAATCTCTGAATTTTCGAAACGAAAATCCACGCCACTAACCAATAGAATGGCTTTTTTTAAATGTTAAAATAAGTTTTTTGTTAATTTTAATATGTAATCATTTTATCCTATTTATAAACGCACATTTAATATACGACATACCATATATTTATAACAAGCTAAACCAGCGATTTCCTCTGCGTGGAATGTTTTTTGGGTAGCATTTTCATTAATTTAGACAAAGGAATATTCCTACAAAATTTCAAGTCTCCACATGTTATATATAATTATATATAGATGTAAATAAATAGTCTATTTTTATTTATCTATAAATAGTTAATATTATATGCTTTATTACTTATTATAGGAATACAGATATTCTCTTCTTACATAAATGTTTTAATATATTTAGGATTTGTACTAATAAAGTACTTTTATGTTCAACTCAAGTTCAAAAACAATTTTTTTTCATTTGTAGCTTATGAAACTAACTAGTGCTAACACAATTTATTAAGATATCAAAGCGTTATTTAAATTTAATTTAATAACTAACTAGTGCTAACACAATTTATTAAGACATCAAAGCGTTATTTCAATTTAATTTAATAACAATCTAACGTGATAAAAATTGTACAGGGATCTATCTATTGAACGCTCACGTAATGGGTTTAAAATTTTTCTTCAATGCAATGAATTTAAAAAGTCCTTGCTACTACGTTAGAATAAACAATGATTTTCTTTTATTTTACTTGTTTATCTAATAAAAATCGCAATGGTTTAGACAGGAACTAAAGCTTGGTGCGTAATAATTGTAGCACGGTAGTTATAAGGCTTGGCGGGACTATCGTGAGCCGCAACGGCTAATAAATGGTAATTTTACACGACAAGTCAATTATAAGCCGACATCGACATAACCACACTGCTTTGTCGGAATTTTGCGCGTAATGCCGGTTGTTATATATATATATTTAATATATCAATAAATATTATTTTTCCAACCTCAGCTACGCAAACCAAATAAAAAGTCTTTATTTTTAATTTCGTTATATTGTGTTTTTGATGTGATGTAAAAGTTTATGACAATATTTTATGATTTAACTTAAGGACAGCAGAATTCAGAATATTCTAATTTTTCTTATCACAAAATATCATTTTCACTAAAAGATTAATGCGTTCTGTTTAATTTTCAAACGGCTCTTCAAAAAATATTAACTTTTTTGAATTGTGCCACTATTTGTCACAAAACAGTGATGTATCATTTGATCGAACCAAAAGGTTTTCAGGTAATACGTCTTTGCGGAAAGCATAATAACAAAGCTCTTTTTCTAGCTAGTAAGTAGCAACCCATTAACGTCCCACTGCTGTGCACAGACCTCCTCACTCGCATGAAAGAGGGTTTTTAGAGAATATACCCACTGCTGCTGCTCCACTGCGGATTGGCAGGCATAGGACACAAGTGCACTCTCTATTCGTTCACTCTCACAGTCTGATGTGACGGGAATCCTACACGACCGGAGAGAGATCAGGCGCAGGACCGACGGCTTAACGTGCTCTCCGAGGCACGGGGCTGGATCATACCGCCAACTTCCCAACTTCCGGCAAATATCGAGAAAATCTTAATAGAAAACTCAATATTGATATTTGAATTGGCCCGACTCGGGACACGAACCCAGGACCTCATGTCTGTAGTCGCACATGCTAACCACTAGACTACTGAGGCAGTTGTAGACTTGCTTTTAGAATGCTTTTTCTAGACAATACATTTATATACTATTTCCATATTAAATATTAAGTTAAAAAATATGATCTTCAAAATTCGTGTCCAGAAATCGTCCTTTGGTTAAACCTACACAACATAAATTAATGTGTGTATATTATTTTAAGCTCATAATAAAGCTTACAGAAATTCTGTTATATTTAAACGAAATTACCTAAATATGGTAATTGCAAATTTGAATAATTACAGTATTTCAAAGTAACATGTCTTAGATAAATAATAAAAAAAGGATATTTAACAGGACTTGTCAGCAACAAGTAGAACTACTCATTAATTATCACCACGTCTTGTCGTTAATAGATATGTAATTATGGATATTATTTAAATTGCTTGACAAATTGCACCTCAGCTCTACTCAACAAGTCAACACCGCTACATTTCGACTTGCATTTCTTGTACACTCGCGGATATTGTGGATTTCTCAGTAACTTCAGTAATAAAGTATTCATAAAGAGTTGATATTACAACGAAATAACCTGTACTCCAAATTTTATGTTACTGATTTTCTCTTTATTCTTTTTTCATCATAATATATGTATATATATATATATATATATACACATACTGGTTCTGTTTATATTCCGTTTTAAACTTAAGAGGCAATTCGCCCGCCCTCCTTAACATTTATCTTAGGTAGGTTATTACGTAACTTCGCTAAAATTGCTAACTACTGACCTCCACCGTTTTTATAGCATACATTTAGAACTATTTATTTATAATGTAATATACATATTATATTTACGGGTATTTTATTTCACTTAACTTCAGAAACTTTTATGAAACTAAGATGCAAGTGTACTCGTACTCTTTAACATTTTTGCACGAAGTGGACCGCTTTTCATTTTACTCGTTCCCCGCGGCCGTTTGTAAAGTGAAATAAGACAGATAGACGACAAATTGTATATAAAAAAACGTTTCACTTTAAATATGGAAGTTTTACAAAATTTGGAGCAAATACAGTTATTCAGTATATGTAAACTTATAAAAATATGCTTGGAAAGAAGTCGTCCAAGATTTCTAATTATGCATATTTTGTGGATTCAGACAAAATTGTTGTATTATAAAGAAATTTTGTAATTCATAAGATATGTTCCCGATACTGATAATACGCGTATAAAGATTGTATTCGTTGCTTAGTTGTATTTTTAGAATAAGGTAAAAATTCCAATCTAAATATAAGCAGAAAAAACACAATTACTCTATGTATTTCCTTATTTGGCTCTTACTTCTCGGACACGAGTCGTCAATTAGTACTGGGTACCAAAGGAAAATGTGGCCTTCGGGTAAAATTGTGGTACGTGCACTGTACATATGAGAGGTTATGTGTCAAAAGCTATCAATCAAAAAACGGTTTTGTGTCATACACTTACATGTTAAAATAGAATGCAAGATAATGTCATTTTGAATTTTTATTGTGATATATTGTACTGGCGTTTGTAAATGCCTCTTCGGTCTCACTGCATACTTAACAAAACGTGCCGCTTGTAAATGAATGTCCTTAATTTTTTTTTACAAGAACATTTCGCGATGGAGATATTACGTTTTAGCTCGTTTTCGAAATTATCTCCTTCGACTGATAATTATTGACGGAACATTTTACACTTTAAGTATGTTTTTGGGTTACTTAATTTTGCGCACGAATTTTTCGTCTTCGGATTTCTAATTAGATGCAAAAGTTAAAAAAAAGACAAGTTACATTAGATTTTACTTTGTAATCAATAAATAGAAAAACTACCCACTATAAATACTTAACACCCAAATTAACGATTAAAATGTATAACTAAAGCGAAAAAGAGATCAGTCTAGATAAACCAAGCTTAGGCCTGCTTATATTTTGCTACTAGTGCCTCTAATGAAGAAAATAATTGAAATACAGTAGGGTTCCATGTTAAAATATGTATTTTTGAAATACAATATATTCTGCTGAAGATCAGCTCTACTTAACCTTTATTGCGATATATCTTGTGATATTATTCCTAATAGCTGGAACGGCTTCTTACGTACTCATTTTATTTATTTCAATCTTTATTGAACCATATCATCACACTTAAGAAATACATAAAAAGGAAACTTAAACTAAACTATTGACGTACAGTAGGCGGTCTAATCACAATGAAGCGATTTCTTACCGAGTACCGCAAGAAAAGAGACAAAGTCGAGAGATTAAAGCTAGGTATTGCGAAAGTGAGAAAAAAGTATTCCCTTAGTTATATAAATATATAACAATAGAATACATATATACTTATATCTAAAGCTTACTACACAAAGAAGAAAATCGTGACGCAGAAGATATAAGTAAGAAATTTCACTTTGGAGATGTCTACTTCTACATGGCATCAGAAATTGTTATAGTACTCTACTGTGTAGTGTTTATGTTTATGACAAGCGTATATTTTAAGTCTTGGATTATGTAGTATATCATCGGCTGTTTTTAACGTATTATAAAATTGTCCATATTAATGAATAATTTATGGTCCTACTTCATTCGCTCTAGCTATCAGCAGCGGCGTATTTATAATTAATACGCTTACATTAAACTTGTTGTCATAATTTTGTCACTGCGAACGTAAAAACTGATATAACTTAATGTGTCATAGTTATTTATGGTCATACGGTAGCCGGCGATCTCTGCTTTCGAAACACGTGTTTTTTGTAGTGAGTTAATCATAATAATATGTAGTGAGTTAATAATAATAAGTTGCAAAAAATGAGATGTAGGTCGACTGATTTGAAGTGATTTGAGTAATAAGTAGAAACGCTGTAATTCACAAAATGCGAACTTTCCATCAGAATTGAAGCTTTCGATATAGGCGTAGTTTTCTTAACACTAAACACCATATTTACACTTTTTATTTTAGAGGCAATATTTTTTGACTGCAATTCTTTGAAGGCTTCCACTTCGGAACTAAAAATTCCGAGCAGCAGTAGAGAACATTTTAAGATCATCTTGGATCCCGTAAAATAAAATACTTTTTTTTAAATACAGTTTGTTGTGATTTTTCAAATTCGGGGACAACCGCTTTCCAAAATAAATAACTTTTAGCCATTAATATTTAAAATGGAACGTGACCGAAAAATAACAGTCGACCTTACTGGATATTATTTTTAACAACGTTTTTTTGCGATCGACCGTATACAATACAATAGTATGATTAAAACAGAAGTAATGAACCAATAAATTCGTGTGTTGTCGCCAATTCTATGATAATGGACTACCTAATTGATTCCTCATTGATACGTTTTACCGTTTAATAACATAGTTTTGTTATGTGGGCGGACATTTTTTAATTCATTCGATTGGTCTACGCCATTGTTAGTCGTTTCAAGTTCAGCATTGATATTTGAAAACCTATTTTTATTTGGTAATAAGAAAATATGTATATTGAAACTCAAATTCTAATTCCAAATAAACAAAGTAAGTAATTAAGTAGCAGCCGTTTAACGTCCCACGAGGAGCGAGGGTTTTTAGAGCATAGACCCATCACGCTGCTCCACTACGGATTGACAGGTGTGCACCCTCTATTCCTTCACTCTCATAGTCCGATGTGACGGGAATCCGACACGACCGGAGAGAGATCAGGCTCAGGACCGACGGCTTAACGTACTCTCTAACAATCACTTCGCCAATTTCCCAACTTCAGGCAAATATTGAGAAAATCTTAAATAGAAAACTCAATATTGATTTTTTAATTTGCCCGACCCGGGACTCGAACCCAGGACCTCATGTCTGTAGTCGAACATGCTAAACACTAGACCAATGAGGCAGTTTCAATTCCAAATGGTTATTCTAAATTGATTTTCGAAATACAAATCCCAAATCTGAATTAAAATTCCTAAATCGAATTAAATACTTAATTAAAATCTTTTGTTTATTAAGGTGTTATCTTATAATAAATGAGTATCACATCATAAATAAATTCATATAAAGTAAATGTAATGATTGACTTTTTTATATCATAATTCAAAATGAATGTAAATATTCTTTCCTTCCATTACAAAGTCATAATGTATCGGTCAAATAGTAACACACTTTGTTACTACTATCTGATTTAGAATTTTACTGTGGTATATCCTTTGATACATTTATTTCTTTATTTTAAAAAGGTACTTAAATGATAAAGTTTATAGAAACTTTGATACAAAATAACGTTTTTATTGACGTTTTTTGATACAAATATATTAAAAATTTAAGTCACTAATCTCATCAGGTTTTTATTAATATTCAGAGTAACTCGTCTTATGTCTATACATATACAGAGCATTAGTGTTTGTTGGTATAATACTATTGCCATTAAATCACTTTTATCTCTGTAAAATCTCTTTTATAATACAAAAGCTTATTAATATTTGATGTTTTTGTTTCTAGTTTTGTTGAAGTTGGCTGGGCTCGGAGATTATCAAATCAAAAAATCAAATCAAAAATATCTTTATTCAAGTAGGCATATTACAGCACTTTTGAATCGTCAAATTATATTTTTTTTCCACACTCTGATTCTAATATACATCTGATGACGGTACTCAAGATCGGCTTAAAATCTAAAGTTACGAGGGTTCCTTCGCGCCCTGATCCGAGAAGAACCCACAACAAACTCAGTCGGGTATTTTTTTTTACCATCATCATTACAATAACAAATTAGTTTACTATATTTTAATTAAAATTAGAGCAATTTGTTCACTCCCAAGCGTTTCATTAGAATGTCTAAACACAATCACTCGTTATTTTACACATATTAAAATAGCTTAAGCATATAAATAGGTTAGTAATATACTTACATCAGCGATATAAATGGATCCAGTTGAGTTCTTAAAACAATTTAAGGTAAATTCAGAATCTCTTTGGGGGATTTTTTAGTAGTTTACAATTTCTTCTTAATAAAGGTAAATTACCTTAGATTGATATCCAATGTAACATATGTTAAATTTCATACAGATTTTAAGCAGCGCTAGTACAATATTTAAGATGTTTCGGGGCCTCTTATATTATAGCCACAGGATTACAATTTCTTTTTTTCTTTTTTAACAATTTTTTTGAAGGTAAGGCAAATATGGTACTGTCTTATATTCTAACGTGTTAATCTAGGAACAAGTGGTAATTATTTGACTTAAAAAGTAACTTGAAAACGCAAGTTTTGTATGACAACACGTCTTTGCTGTAAGAGTGTTTGACGACATTATATTTTATTTATTGTTATTTTATTGGTTTGCTCAGATTTCCACATAATTGTTACAAAATATAAGAAAGCACTTGAAAGCGCAAAAGGAAAGGACATACATAAAATAATTGAAATTACATATTTTAAGAACTAACTTTTTTAATAAAGCTTAGCAATTTTTTTAATTAAATAAACTTGTAATTAAAACTAAGTGAAAGGTTTTTTTAGTCATAAGATTTTTTTAGTTTCTTACTGCTGATAGTTTAGCACTTGACTGTGATCACACCTTATGGTAAGTGATCGTACAGTCTAAAATGGAAGCACGCAAATCTAGTAAGAGGCAATTTTCCTTACCTTATGGTTTTTCCTTACCTTATACCTTACCTTATGGTTTCTACACTGCATCGTACCGGAACACAAATCTCTTTGCAGGGCGGTACGTCATTATTGGTATAGTAACTAGCCTCTTACCAATCTCAGAGTCAAATATATGAATTAGAAAATATAATTTCTTAAATTCGTCCTACCGGGGATCGAAAGCGGGACCTCTGCTAGAAACGGAGTACTCGCACCACTGCGCCAGCGAGGCCATCAACTTATATCATTATTTTAGCTTTAATTGCTGATAACTTAACTTGCGCAAGGTATTGGGTTTATTAACTATATAACTTGAAAGTTAGATGAATCTCAATTGTAGAAAATCTTCTATAAATGAATGCAAAGTTAAAACTTAAAGAAATTGGCTATATAATCTAACAGGTATTAGTCTCCACTGTGGCCGAAATTATTACCACAATGACAAACGGGGTCGTGAATGTATTAAGGTAAGGTTAGCTAAGTAAGCTCGTTAACATCCCACTGCTGGGCACTTTGTCGCTCTACTTCAGACTACTCATACATCAGAACATTTTCTTCAGCGAAAGCACATGAGTTGGAAATAGCAAAGCATGTAACTTTTATTTTTATAAAATGAAACTCTAATTGAAAATCCACGGGTCTCACCACTAGGCCATCATGGTTTTTTTGTATATATTGACGAGTGTTAAATCTATACGATTTAAACCACAGTAGCAAGCAATATTAAATTAATTGAGGTTAGTTTTAGCATATCCTATCCAAATGAACGGCACCTGCGAGTCTGCTACGGCGATGACGTCACGACGTCGTAATGTAACTCAATCATTATCACTAATCAAGGAGTCCGTGTTGGTAGTTTTTGTTGAATTCAATTTGGTTTTGATTAACATTCTAATACGCATTAGTGTCTTGGCTTGCTTTATAAGTTCTTTATGAATATAGCGCTCATCGAAACTAATGATTTATTTTAAGATGAGTTTTTTAAATGGAAACTTTTTCTGTGCACATTATCTTGTGGGAATTAAATGAGTGTGAGGTGAAACGCATGTTGGAGTAAAATCGGCTCTTAGCTACTAAGGGAGCGAGACAAGTATACTAAACGCGTCATTGCCCAAATCGCTCGGTGATCGCTACGAATATTGAACAAATAAAAATTGTGTTTTTGAATTATATTTCTGTTAATACTGAATAAAAAAAATTGTTGGTTTAAAGAACATCAAATATTAAACTCGTGCGTGTATTTTTAATTGCCATCGTACCAAAATAAATACAATCGTTTTGCTATAATGTAATTGTCTGCGGACATTCTAATGACGATATCGAAGCACCTTTATTTTATAAAATATTTATTAAGGCGCCTGACGATGTGATATTTTTGATGGCCTCGCTAGCGCAGTGCGAGTACTCGCTTTGCTAGCAGAGGTCCTGAGTTCGATCTCCGGTATGGCGTGTTTAGGAAATTGTATTTTCTAATTTGTCTGAGTCTGGTCTGGTGGGAGGCTTCGGCAGTGGCTAGTTACCACCCTACCAGCAAAGACGTACCGCCAAAGAGATTTGTGTTCCGGTATGATGCTGTGTAGAAATCATAGAGGATATATCGCCTCTTACCAGATTATCGCGCTTCCAGCTTAGACTGTATCATCACTTACCATCAGGTGAGATTACAATCAATCGCTAAACTGACAATAATAAAGATCTTATCAGCTACTTTTACTGTTCGTTATTTTGCTCTATATGATGCAAACATATGTAACTTTGTGCTAGTAAAGTGAGAAGCCATATTATTGATGTGGAAATCTAACAAGAGACCTCACTGTAAGGGGCAAACGGTTCAAACCTAAGACGAACCAGTCTGTTACATTGACTAATTGACTAGTTACGTATATCCTAGAATCATTCTTTTTATCTTTACCATATGTTGTCTTTCTTTGTCAAAAAGCATAATGATGAAATACTGAAAAACAATTACGCACGTATATTTTCATGATACTTAATGTGTTAGTTTCTTGGTATATGTATGTATATCTAATATATAAAATTTCCCTGTCACAAAGTTAGTTACCGTACTCCTCCAAAACGGCTTTACCGATTTGCACCAAATTTTCGGCTACTATTTATTTTTCATACCCTAAGTGTTCACCCTTAAATTTTTTTTTTAATTTATGGACGAAATTTTTGGCTTTAATTTTTTTGTTATACAGCATACAAAAATACATACAACCCTAAACTTTCACCTTTCCTATCACCAACCTCTATTTTTTAATAGCGATAATAGTAATTACATGGCAAAACAACGTTTGCTGGGTCAGCTAGTATTATTATATTTGTACTCAATTAATTACTCCCACATTTTTCCTTTTTTAAGGTTGTCTAGTAGAAATGTCTGATTAGCGATAGACAGCGTTTTTGTACACTTTAAGTGTAGCTGATGTGTATTTCTGTTACATTTAAGGTGCACGACAAAGAGTATATATATATTTTTTTGTTTCATATAGACAACAAGGTATTGATTGCTCAGGGTTCGATCCTGTGACTTTCTCGACAAATAATATCACGTGTCTTGACTAAAATATCGCGGCATACAAAATTTACAAATATATAAAGTATAAAAAAATACAATTTATTGTAAATTATTCTCAAGGAAGTAAATCATTGAAGTAAAGCCAATAAATAGGAAAGATAAGAATTTTAATTAGAGTTTAAGAGGACTTTGTATTAATTAGAACGCAGTTTCATAATTGAAATGTACGGTAACCGGCATTTTTATGTAATAAGAAGTTATGTAGAAACGGATACGCGGTTTAAGCCACAATTTGTTTTACTAGTTGCGACTATTGGAAAAACCTTCAAGGCTTTTATAATTCTAACCACATAAATATAAAAAGAAAAAAATCAAATGTTTGCGCTTTAACGCGTTATTCCTTGCGTCGTCACAACCCTTAATACAAATTTTTAAATGTAAAAATAAATAAATGAAATGAAAATTTTATATGGCTATAGTACATTTTTCCAATTGGTTATCCGAAAAAATCTCTTATTTTAACGGGAATTTTACAGTAAGCTTTACTACTTTTACCTAACTTTCAAATGCTTAAGTAATTTAGATGATTTCTTTCATACATTTTATAAAGTACCATAATGGATTACGTAATAATGAAGACTGAAAATGAAGAAGAGGTAAAGGTAATAAAAGACCACATTAATCAATTTCGTAAGGATCCCGAAGGGGAAGGAATTAAAATATGCATTCCTCAGTGAAATCGAAATAAAATAACTTTTAATGTTGTGATGATGACAAAACAAGGACACCGAACTAAGGTTGTTGTGGGTTCTTCTTAGAACAAGCTACGAAAGAACCCTCGCTACATTTGATTTGAAGCCATTCTTTATTTATTTTTTTATTTAAGTACCAAAGAACATAGGATGACCTATCTCTAAAAAGAGATCCATCTTCCAGAAACCATTTGATGTAGTAGAGTACTTAATATAATTATCAGGTACATCGCATATAAAATGTGAAAAAAGAAACGATGTTTGACCATTCAAAGTGCTGTAGAAGCTTCTTTGAATAATTTATAAGGAAAATTTACTTTAAAACTATAACGGAGCAGTCTTAAAATTTACATACTCTAAAGTAACATTTAATCGTAATTATCATTACCATGAATGTCAAAAACTTTCGATTTATTGAACATATCTTCTTGTTTTACTTTAAAACATAAATTAAAATAAATCTTAGGTAAGTATTTGTTCCATATATAATGTAATATAAATGAAACAAAATTAAAAGTGCGTTGAATAAAAATATTATTGCCATATAACTGCAGTAGAAACAGGATCGAGCGTGCAATAATTTTTATGGCGAGACACCAACCGGTCTTGGCACTGCCAGTTTATTATGACAAATGTTTGATTTATATTTACTTCCCTTTCACGTTATTTATATACAGATAATATGTCTGTGGCTTCTACAATATCGTTATTACACATATCCTTATTTTAATCTATAAAGTTAAAGATTTGTTAGTAACCATAATGTAAGAAAATGTTTAGTTTTTCAATATTTTCTACGGTATAATTAAAAATTATGCGTGATTACATTCTTGGCTGTCTTCGATGATATCATTAGCGTAGTTTCCAATCCTGTGGTATTAGGTGAAAGTTAGCTATTAATCGGATGAAATTGATAGTTAAAATTATTTTTTGAAATCACCAGAAACATACAAAAAATTGACCTATATGGGCCCAGCCGTTTTTTAGTACAGTCCACATTGTGAAGAGTTATTTGTGTTAAAATTGAAATAAATAACATAATTTTCGAATAACTTTGAATGTTAATTCAAATGATTTACTCAAATGACTAAATTGATCAGTGAAAGATAAAATAACAATCTTAGTAAATGAAAAATTTTTGTGAATTTTCAAATAAGGATTATTTGAAGGGTAATAATATAACATAAGGTTTAAGACAAATATGTAAACACAGTTAATTGTTTGTGTTATTAGAGGCACATTAATTATATAATATCATAGTATAGCGCATTAATTTTGAAAATCGTACGCTAAATGTCAACTCAATGTTTAGATCAATAAGTCTTTAAGTAATAAATAAGTCAACATTTATCTTTTAATTAATCAACGTCTATGTGCATCGGTTACATGAATCGTGTAATAAATTCGCATCTAATCTTCGTCGATATTTATCTCATATAAACTTACTTTTTATCAAAAATTTAACTATTGAGTTTCTTACCGGACTCTTCTCAGTGGATGATCACTTTCCAAACAGGGGATCACTCATTGGTGGTGATACTCATTGCCAATTAAATTTATTGAACTTATTAGAAATTAAATATATTTTAATGTTGTTAAAATATTATTTAAATTGGTAATAGTCGTTTGAATAATTAATATATTACTGTTATACCGACTATAATATGCATAAGAAGTAATAAAATTATAAAGAGTTATTATAATATCAATAAATCAATCGGTACTGGATGAACTGAATATAGATGAACATACAAAACTTTCATCCACGTGACTTTGAAGAACTCTTGAGTTCTTTGCCTACATATCTCGTAAATACGGTGATAACTCACAAACACTTATTTCGGGTGCAGTCCTTGTTGATTGAAATAAGCTTACTATAAAGACTAGAATATCATAACAAGTCACGGCCCCCAGCATTGGGTAAATGTGACAGAGAGAGAATATAAATAAAAATGTTAACCTCATTCTAAGAGTCATGGAATGTCATGCATAATATAATGTGATGGAAAGTCATGCATAATATAATTTGCAGTTGGTAAAAAATAGTGTTTGCTTGGTAAAAAATAGGTCATCATTCCGGGCTTAGTTTAATTAAAAACATAATTTTTTAAATTAGCCGTATCGGGAATAAAGTTTGGAACTTTCAGCAAACGAAGCATGCTGATATTTGGCCTTGCGGAGGTGAAGATAGGATATTGGCAGCCCTGGTCACCTTCTGCGACGATGTGATGTGGCAGAAGAAGGCGGCGGAGCGATTGAGGGAGGAGAACGTGGCTGCTCCCGCCAAGTCAGGTTTAAGCCGGTAGAAGCCTTTTCCCCTGATGGCGTGGGTATCCAAGTGGATTTCCTGACGATAAAAAAAACAATAAAATTTATTTTATCAAGCCTAAGATTTTATATACAAAAAATCATCCAATTCCATATTGTGCGAATCCAAGTTACCAATAAATGCACGATATTGTTGCATCGACTGGAAATTCTTCACATATTAGCTAGGTAATAGAGTAATATAATATTATTGCTTTGCAAGAATGGGGTCACAATTAAAAATCCATTTTTTTTACGGAATCGCGATTTGAATAGGAATCAAACGGTCAACATTAACCAATGACATTTTATGGTGTCACGGCGTCATTTTTGTCGAATTGAATGTAAGTTTTTAACACTAGAAAAATAGATATATAGACCATTCTGGATTCATCTGTAATGTTAACTAATCTTTTGCTAATAAATATCGCTGCTTTGGATGATAAATCATACTAATCAATCAAAGCAGAGTTTAATAAAGGAACATATTTACAAAATTATCTAATACTAAACCAAAAATAAAGGCAATGTTATATGTATGTTTACAAGTTTTATTTCACTATATAAATTTTACACTTTTTGGTTTTACTTATTTGGTTCATAAGTAATTTTAAATTTTATATTTTCTCCTGAATCGTGCAAGGCACATGACATGCCACCAAAACGGATTTGAAGTTTTGAGTAAATCGGTATACCTTTTATTAGCTTTTATATAGTTTATGAAATTTGTCAAGTATACTTCAATAGCTTATTGCTTACTAATTAATTCCTAAGTTGTCCGTACGTCAAAGATCGATATCTACGAGAAAACCCGACGGTGACTCCCTAAAAATGACGTAAGATATATGCAAAAGGATGTGTCTACGTGGTTATACTTACACAAGTGTCAAATATTTGTCTGGTCGTGTGTCGATTATTAAAACTAGTTCCGTCTTCAACCCAGAAGTTCACGAGATCAAATAACCTGAAATATTCATCTAAATGAACGAAACAATAAATATTAATTAATTATTTACAAAATATTCTCATTTTCAGTATTCAGAAATGTTCATATCATATTTAAAAAATACACAAAAAATAGGGACGTGGTCTTCCAAAATGACGTTACATGTTGTGCATCGTTTATTTATTTCTATAAAATATATATTAGATATAGGTTCTCTTTTCAAGAATCCGAATCGTTAACACGCGATCGCTCATTTTACCGAATGGAATGAGGAGTAAGCCATCTGCACTTACTGGGAACTACGGCTGTCCGTGCTTCTCGAGGCATGGTATAGTCATCCTCCAAGCAACATCAGGCATAACTGGTTTCCGATCCCGTAGGAATGTGGGGAAATCCCTAGTTTGACTTTGCAAAAGGAGTGCTCAGAGAGGCATGTACTTCACTAAAGTTAGGTATGTATGTAGGTGAGGTAGAAACAATTTATGTAGAAGATATAGGGAGTCGAACACGCTGACTCCTATGCCAGTGAAGTTGTTTAGTA
The DNA here is from genome assembly GCA_015832385.1 of Elymnias hypermnestra. NCBI lineage: Eukaryota > Metazoa > Arthropoda > Insecta > Lepidoptera > Nymphalidae > Elymnias > Elymnias hypermnestra. The sequence continues at coordinate 1,105,834 of JACTOM010000014.1, read as the reverse complement.
TTTATAATATTAAAAATATTATATGAAGTATCTATCATTGGTTGTTTTGATTGCAAATTTCATAGTTTGCATTTGCCATTACCTTATAAGAATAAACCGACAACGGGCCACGATTGATGTGAGTTAGATTGCATCATTGCTGACGTCACGAGCTAAGTATGCCCGATAGTCGAATATGCGATTGCAAATAGAAATTTAAATGTGCCCTTCGGTTGTTTGGTAACACTTTATAACGATAAAGGACAGTTATTTATTTATTATTAATAAAAACACACATAATTACAAATCCGTAGTTTGTTTGTCAAGCCGTCAATTTATATATGTACCACAATCGTTAAAACAATTTTGTTAAATTATTGAAAAAAATTTCATATTATACAATTAAGTCTCATAAAAATGATTATTGCATTTTTAAATGATATAAAGAATTGTATTTTTATGAAATTATACTGTATCTATAAATTTTCTGTATATTAGATATTAAACCTTAAATTGCGTAATCGATAGTTAGGCAGTTAAATAGTGTAAATTATGTTGTACCTTACTGTAAAGTAAATTTGTCTATCATATTTTGAATTTTGAAGATCGATAGAAAATACCTATTCAACGTTTGTCACCTTTTGAAAATAGTCACACAAATGGCGATTAATATAAAATATAAACTCTCTAATTTATTTCATCGTACGGACATGACATGGAAGAATCCAACTGTCGCCTAGTGATTAGTTCTGAATTCGTCATATTATTTTATTGTGTATATACTCTGCACGTACTCAACAAAAATCTAGAAAACTTCATGTTCACGAAAGCTAGAGAAATATATATCAAAGGTTATTCACTAAAAACCCGCCAGTCTTGCTAATCGTTTTATCTTTTGCAACGTTTCAATTTCTGAGCAATAACATTATTAACTTTACTCCCGTTAGGTAATATTTATATTTAGAAACAAAGCTTCAATTAGAACGTAATAATATACGTATATTTTTTGTTTCTAAAGGCATGATGTAATGGTTAATTAGAGTTTTTTTTCTTACATAATATCTCCTTGTATTTAGTCTTATGATGAATAAGCTCACTAAATTACTATTATCTCATGAATATATTCAATGCGGAGAGTGTTAATGAATCATTGATAGATAAACGTAAGAATCTAGAAATGGTTTGATATAGTCGTATAACCAAATAAGTCGTTTCCCGCCGACTCCGTTACTGTATCATTTACAACTCAATAAATCAATCTAATAATTATCTATAGACGCTGACTAAAGGCTTAAAATCTCGACGCGCAAAGCCTTTTAAATTTCAATATTCTGATTGTAATTTGAAATAAATAAAAGATGTCGACTAATTAATCCGTATTTGGGAGAACTGATGGATGTAAGGAGGTGTTTTTATAGTTTTAAGTTTGAGAAATCATCTGTTGAAAGATTATTTTAAAAGATTGAAGTGTTTGGTTCTATACTTACAGCGATAATTACAATATAAAATGATTCTTTTTTTTAAATAATATTACTTTAAGAAATATTAAAGCCGGAATATTTTGCACGTGATAAGATGTGAATGGGTATTCCTTATATGTATACATATATTTATGATACCGTTATACGTATGTATAGGACTGAACTTTAAACTGCTGGACCGATTTCGATGTGGCGGTTCAGGAGGATTCAAAAGTTGTTTCAATTTACGATTCGATTCTATATATTACCGTTATCCCTATATTTCGAACTGATCGGAAACTGCGCAGGTGAGACGGCAGGAAACAGCCAGTATGTGTATATGTTTATTTAGAATTACTCAGAAAAATGACGGTTCACCCGTTGATAAATGATTCCCATCACCCTTACACATTCGCAGAACTAGTCGAGTTGTTAGTTTTTTATTAAAAGGGATGTAATATTTTGCCAGCCTGAAGATGTACTTCCTTCTACAGCTTACAAACATCTTTCAACACGTAATTTTTATTTAAAAGTGAAGTAAATATTTCATCTGAGTAGTTTTATTTTACCAAAGTACTGCTAAATACAATTAACGCAATATTTAACGTGAAACTCAGTTATTTATTCTGTTGACCAACCAAACAAAAAAGTGCTATAATACCGTACTACAATTAATCACGACAAGTCACGACATACTTAAATTAGATTGTATAACAAGCCATACTTGTACTGATTAAGTTTAATAATTTTTGATTAGTTTTAAAAACGATTTTATAGAAGAAACTAAAAAATTCAAACCTAAGTCAAGACAATGCTTTTTACGTTTATTGACATCAGACTTTTTTGTAGGATAAAAACACTTTTATTCTACAAGAAAATTTGATGTGATCACATTGGTTGTCTGTAAATTCCGTTTATGAATGATTATAGTATGTCATAGGATGAAAAATTACCGTTGTAATGAAAATGAAAAAAAAATTAATAAACAATGGTATTTAGGCCGATCGGGACTCTCTGTCGCTTGTATCACCCTCTCACTTCCACGCTCTGTTCAAGCGGGACGTGACAATGAGTCGCTTTTTCGTACCTGCAGACGACAACTATCGATTCATAAGACGTTATCAAGTCAAAACAACTCATGTATATTTATTAAAAAGTCAACAATACAAGTATCTTTTAGAATTTATGCAACAATCTTACGGATCCCGACTTTACCCTCAACCAGACCATTCAACAACTGTTCACAGACTATTAGTGAACTCTACAACTTTTAGCGGAAATCGTCAACAATCGTTATTATTGTTTCGATAGAAATATTATGTAATTGACTAGAATGCACCATAATGTCGAACTTTGAGATATTAATATCACATTTTGCATAGAATAATTCAGTAATAAATTTCATGACAGTACTGAGATTAATGTAATCGATGATGTCATATTACTTCAAAGCTTCAATATGTCAGGCGTATAAGTTGCGTGGTAGAAGTTTATTTATGTATTATTATTGAATTACCATTTGATTTATAAGATTTATACGACCTTTTTAATGACAGTTAAAGTTCTTTAATTCTAGTTAAGTTTAAAACTGTACTGTTTTGTTTGCTTTTTGGCAGAATTTAATTAATCTTCATGCCAACATGAGATATATTATAGATACATATATTATATATCAGCTGTTACTCGCGTAGTTTCTGTTCCCGTAGGAAAATGAGGAAATTTGTACTTAGCAATCGTCATTATCCCGGATTAGAATTAGGAAGCACTTTGCAAAATTTCTGTTACAGAACTCCAAAAATCTGTCAAAGGCAACGGGCTTATGACTACAATACCATTTACCAGATATTAAACTGTATTATATTTGTTGGTGTATACTGTAGTCGAGAGGACCATCAATATCTTCTATTTCGTGTCCGATAATAAAAGAGACTCATTACATAAAGAGATTTTGAGTAAAAATTGCTCTTAGAAACTACTAGAGAAATTGTGGTTTATATAAAAATATCTAATGAAAATATTTTTTTAACAGCTTGGGCCGTAAAATTGCATTGATGCTTTCCCCCTTACTTACTTAATTACGGATATACAATAATTTATAAGTGATTATGGTGATAAAACTGTTATGGGTTGTTCCAGTGTCGAAAATAGATTTCGTTCGCGCCAAGTACTATTTTGGGCTATCTCGTTCGTAATTAAGAACGGGCGTGTTCGCGACAATGTACCATTAAATGTGTCGAAATGATTTATGGTCGCAATTCGCAAGTACTACGTCGTCGGCCGTAGGCTTGACTAGCATTGCAATGTATGAGTTGTCAGGTTTGCAGTGATTTTATCGCACATTTTATAGTCCCACTAAAATGTATTGTACTTTAATGTATTGCTTTGTCTATATGCATCCATGGAATCGTTTGAATACCTTGACAGAATTACGCCTAGTTTGCAAAATATAAAGAATTTATTATGATTATTTTTGATGTCTCACAGGTTAGCAATTCACTGTAATCTTACTTAGAAAATCTTACTTTTTTCTAAATTTGATCTGCCGGAAATCGAATACAAAACTTCTGTTAGTGAAGCCAGTATTCGCATCACCTCGCTTTCATTTGAATATAGGCAATAATGACACCGTTAACTCATGATCTGATTGCTCTATTTCCGAGGATATTTTGAACTCCAAAACTACTTAGCTTTAATCCAATAGAATATAATCAAGTGGCTTAATAAATGATCATTTGTCGGTATCGGCCGGGGAATTGTCCATATAGAATACCGGACTTCGGCCCCTTTCACCTCGAATTAGATATAATGTATATATTGATATATTTTTCGTATAATTTTCATCATCATCAACATTAGCTTAGCTTTCTTAGTTGAAAAGAAAATGGTAAATTTCATGTTAATATTGCATTCCGTTGTTCATAAACCACGGCATATTTACGAACCATTCTCTGTCAATGCACTTTAATCATGGGGTACAACATAATTAGAGTTTTAAATTCCATTGTCTAAATAGTCCTAACTATGAATTGGCGTCTCGAGAAATGTGTCATTTGTCTTTCTGTGTGTTAATTGAAAATTCTATTAAGACAATATATTTAATTAGTCCAAAATGTCCATTTGTATAATATATATTTCATTTCAAACTAATGTGCCTTGTAAAGAATAATTATTAGTTAGGTTTAACATAGGTCTATTTGCATTTACACATTTAGAATAAACTTAACTAAGCTTGAACTTTAGTAAACAATGCAATCTTAAAGATAACATCGCAGACCGGAAATACGCAGTGAGTCTGTGGAAAGCGGACGAAGAATCTAGCGTCTCATGTGTGGGAAGACGGTGATTGCTATGAAATAATATTACTTAATTTTATACGCTTACGCAGGTAATTTCGTAGAAAGTAACATAGTACTTTATGAAAATCTTTAGATAGCCGGAGAGTGATACGGCTCCATAACAGCTTTCCTGTTTAAAGAATAAATTAATGGATCAATAATGTACCAATTTTTCCAAATAAAAATTTAAAGCACTCTTTACACTGAAAGAATTATTTAAACCTTACACGTGAGTATGTTATAAGTGGCGTTCTATAACTATAGCAAAATAAATTTTATTAATGAATTAATATATGAGAAAACTGTATTAATATCAGGTGTCTCCCACTACGAGTTATATAAAATATATTTGAAATTGACAGGATGAATAAAGAAGTATTATACTAACGGTTGAAAATTTCAAAAAGGTGAGAGTCTCAAGTAATAGTAGGAATTTAAAAAGGGAAATTTGTTAAAATGCAACGCTCATATACATCTACGTGTAGATGACTCTTAAATCTTACAAGTGCTGCTCTTTTGTTTTAAGATAGTGTAAACATTATAAAGAATTTGTTTTTAATTTGTGTAGGTTTAACGTAACGGGAAATATCAAGTGTTACACGCATTTGTTTGAACAAAAACTTATTACCTCTCTGTGCTGGTTAAATTGTACTTGAGATTAATAACTACGATTTCAAAATTAACTAGCTTCTATATTTTCAACTTTATTCTTTAGTCATTCAATTGGAATATTTTGTTTTTATGGAAAATTCATGTTAATTTAATAAATAATTAATACGATTGTAGAGAGTTTTGCTATGATCAGTACCAAAAAGTATAATCAAATTATGTTAAGGCATGTCAAATAGACTAAATGACACTTGACGCAAATCGGCCGTTTGTGCGAAGGATAGCAAACTGCGAATGTTTAACGATATAAAACTAAAGTATTCTTTTATTACATTCAGCTAGTTTTAGTAATATTAATATGTAGGTATTATCCAATTTTTTCGGTCTAAACTAGCTACCTAGGTAGTTGCTCCTTGTCTGTTAAAAAGATCTCTATAAGAAAGCTTTTGAATGGAAGTAATTTCATACAAGATTAGGTTATAATTATTTAAAACTATATCATCATTTAACAACAGATACAATCACGGGAACGACAAGCTTTGACTTAATAAATAATAGTAAGGCCACCCATATATATTCTTATTTTTATCTTGACACACTACTGCGTTCACAAATAGACGTAGTTTATATAAAGAAACTTACAATTTCATTACAAAACAAAGCTATGGATTTTCTATGAACGAAAGCGCGTAGGTTGCTATCCTATATCAACCTCGGATATCAATTTGTACTTAAAACTAGACCTAATATCGCTTTAATAAAACTTATTTTACATTGGCTGTAGTATAATACATAATATTCAGGCGAAAGTACCCTGTATGATGTGGAAATTTAATACTCTATTGCCTTGGAGGTTTGGGTATTAAAGGCAATTATTAATAATAGTGTGGTGAGAACAGGTGGCAATACTTTAGTGGGTTTCGCTCGATGTAATTGCTCACATCTGGGATTGTCATGATAGCAGGAGCAACGTCCATAACTTATATAGGCAAGGAAACTCCGGTCTATTATACAGTCTCCCAGTTATGAATATTTGATATAAGTTGTAATTGTTTATCATCTCTCATAAGGTGAGCTTTTAAACGCACATTGAAAAAGAGAAAATGGTTATTATGAATGCATCTATTTCCAGTATTTTATGTGGGAAGTGCTATTGTGTACTTAATGTTTACGGCAATAATTGATATTGCGTGTAGATCTAAGTAAGAACCACAAATGGTCTGCGGTTTAAAAGAGCTCAACGCGTTCAATGAAGTATTTACTAGTATTATAATTCAGTAATTGTTTAAAATAGATTTTATTTAATTATTTAAAAGTATTTTGAAATATATTGTAAATTAAATTGTATAAGAACACTTAAAAGAAATTACAAAATATAATATTACGTAAAACTTTTTTACACATCTATAAAAATTTATAAATCAAGTGATTAGTTGGTTTGGTTTATTAGGTCTTTAGGTAAGTGTATTTTCTAATTTGTTTTGGTCTTGATTAGTGGGAGGCTTAGTCGTCGTCGTCATCGCTTCAACCGATGGACGTCCACTGCTGGACATAAGTCTCACGTAATGACGTCCACAAGGCCCGGTCTTGTGCCGCTTGGCTCCAGCGGCTACCCCCCAGCCCACCCAGGTAGTTGCTGGGAGGCTTCGGCTGTGGCTAATTACCACCCTATGAGCTGCAATGCGAAAACTGCGATTCAGTATGACGCTGTATACGAACCATTAAGAGGGCAATTACCAATTTCCCGATTAGGGGGCTTCCATCTTACATTAGATTATTACTTGGCTCAGGTGAGATCACTGACAAAAGATAACCAGGCAAAAAAAATAGCTCATTTATCTTTTTAAATAATGAATAAAAGAGTATCATACTCTACCCGTCTCACAAAATTTGAATTAATCTCATTATCGGACAGGCGTAAGCTGNTGGACGTCCACTGCTGGACATAAGTCTCACGTAATGACGTCCACAAGGCCCGGTCTTGTGCCGCTTGGCTCCAGCGGCTACCCCCCAGCCCACCCAGGTAGTTGCTGGGAGGCTTCGGCTGTGGCTAATTACCACCCTATGAGCTGCAATGCGAAAACTGCGATTCAGTATGACGCTGTATATGAACCATTAAGAGGGCAATTACCAATTTCCCGATTAGGGGGCTTCCATCTTACATTAGATTATTACTTGCCTCAGGTGAGATCACTGACAAAAGATAACCAGGCAAAAAAAATAGCTCATTTATCTTTTTAAAGCTGATAATGTTTTAAAATAATTCTTTCTTAGTCTTACATATCTTGGATGGTATTTCTGTCTATCATTTGATTAATAAGCAGATGATTTCATTAGTTTAGTGAAAGTTTTAGACAAATGAAAAAGATTAATCAATGTTATTTTACTGCCTAACACATTTAGAAAGGACATCGAATATGGTTAACTACAGATGAAACGATTAAATTTATTATAGTAATAAAATCAAATGATTACCGTTAAAATTATATTGATTAATATCCGGAATATAAATGCGAACGATGCAAATTTGATTCACACCTAATATTTTGTCGAAGAGTGTACTAAAAATGGTCACACAATAAAAAGCAGAATCGGTATCACCTGCTACCGTTTATGACGAAATAGTTAAAAGATTTAGCGCATTGAATTCTCTTAACCAAAAAATGCATTCAGCGCTTATAAGAACAATTATTATTTATTGATTATTTTAAAGCATTTATCCACGTTTATAAGTAATTAGTTGATCTCCGTGGTATTGCCGTTTAGCGTAGTTCTAGATCCCGTGGAAGTTTACGTCTCGAAAGGAATATGTATACAGAATTTCAAGTAAATCAGGTAAATAGTTTTGGTGATCTCGCTGGAAGTTTTCGCTGCAACGCTCCGATGCTGTAGGAACCCCCATTCTTGGTAAGCGTCTACGTCGCGGATATGTATGACGAATTTCAAGTCAGTTGTGAAATATGTTTTAAAGATTCATGATGACACAGTGAGTTGTATAGAATGATGCACACGATCTAATTCGACAGTTTTTGCCATTTGCAGCTTTTTTGTTAACATTTTGATTCGAGTATTTATTACATATTGCAATATCTTTCTACGTCACTTTTTTCGTGACTTCATTAATACTTTAATACTTGTTGTGCTATTCAGGAACCGCACTCAATAAATCAGTAACCATTAAAATCTGTCCAGTCGTTCTTGTGTTATAAATGGTGTAACGAGCTATTATATATGTACATACATACACATATAGATTTTTATACGCGCAATTATTAAAAATGGTTACGTTAAATGCACCAGAAAATAATAATCTGTTTATATAATTATACATACGGGTATATTATTATTTAACTGTCTCATTGGTCTAGTGGTTAGCATGTTCGACCACAGAAATGAGGTTCTGGTTTCGAGTCCCGGGTCGGGCCAATTCAAAAAGATTTTCTCAATATTTGCCCGAAGTTGGGAAGCTGGCGGTGTGATCGACCTCCCGTGTCTTGGAGAGCACGTTAATCCGTCGGTCTTGCGCCTGTTCTCTCTTCCGGTCATGTCGGATTCCCGTCACAACGGACTATGAGGGTGAAGGAATAGAGAGTGCACACACTATGCCAACACGCAGTGGAGCAGCGTGGTGGGTCTATGCTCGAATAACCCTCTCTCGCATGAGTGAGGAAGCCTGTGCCCAGCAGTGGGACGTTAATGAGCTGGTACTTTTCACTTTCAATGTTATTATTTTCTGTTGTCATCTGTTATAACCCACTGGGAAATAACTGCTTCTTATTATAAATTTACTTAAATAAGAGACGGAAGCGCCAATGACATTTGCAACCGTAAAAATAACTGTATATGTATAATATATTTTAATATTTGTGCAGGAGGAATTTGAATTTCTTTGTATTTTATAGTAAAAAAATAATGGGCGTAGTGCCCATTATTTTTTGGCTTGAACAACTACTAACAAGAAAATCTATACAAAACTATATTAACATTATATCTCACTATTTGTAGAAGCTACAGAATATTTCTTTTCACGCTATTTTTTTAGAAATACTCGACGATTTATAAATATAGAAAATAAATACCGCCTCCGTTTTAACAATTCTTTTTTTAAATATTGAAAGGATTTATCGGTCTTGCTAGAACTAATTTTACTAAGAAGAAACCAGAGAATGACGACCTAGCTGGCCTATTGATGGGAGTTCTCGCTTTGCTAGCAGTGGTCCCAGGTGCTATCCCTGGTAGACTCAATTTAGGAAATTGCATTTTCAATTTTTCTTGATTCTGCACTGGTGGGAGGCTTCGGCCGTGGCGAGGTATCACCCTGCCAAACAAAAAGATTTGTGTACCGGTAATATGCTCTGTAGGAACCATAAGAGGTAGTTTGCCTTTTATCAGATTAGCGGACATCTATTTTTGACTACACATGACTAGTAGATCAGCATTTAGCAATAAATATTTCAATTTCTACAACTACAAATACCTAATTACTTTTTATTTCATATATCACATTTAAAAGAAAATATAATTTTTTTACGTGACCTTTCAATAGGCGGCGCTGTAAAAAATCGCAAATTACAAAAATCTTTGTACATATCGATACAAAAAAGTACTTCAACAAGATTGATATAGATTTACTTTAAGATAGATATATAATATGTAATACAATGAGGAGAATGTGAACTTTTTGTAGAAATAAAAAAAAACAGTTTGAAAGAGCAATACCATGAATCAAGTATTTATAGAAACTATACTAATAAATATCGTAACATATTGAGTATTTTCAGCTATCGGGAACTCCATAAATTGTAAGTAGGCAGCGGATACTCCCACAGGCTCCTTATTAACAGCCCTTCCGTTCTCTTTGAGGAAGTTAACACTATATTTAGTTGAAATATTGTACTTGTAGCTCAAATAAAGAATATAGGTATTCAGTATATTATGTCTTTAGCTTAATAAGTTTATAGGTTAACGGGTTAAAATGTCTTGCGATAAACTTGCGTAAAAAATAAGTAAATTATATAATTTTGACACCCTGGATGTCGCAATAAAAGCTCCTTAAAACGATTATTCTTAAAGTTAAGGTCAATGACTTTTACCTAATAAAGATACAAGTGTTTTAGAAGTCTACAATTAAATCTTAATTATCATTAACAATCCTATAAATAGTGTCCGCAATTCAAATAAAGAAAGTCGACTTTCTAATAAGGAAAGAAAATAAATCGCTTTATCTAAGGAGATGTATATCTAAATATTAATTATGTGTTAACTAGCGGGTTTCCTTTCGTGTCCAAACGCTGTTTATCAACATTTGACTATATTTATATTAAAAAGTAGATTGTATAATTGTCTTCATCATAATTCAAAATAACAAAGTTCATGAGAAAAAATATTAGATCTTTTTAAACAGGCTAATTCAGTCCCTTTTACCTTTCCTTTACGATTTAATTTCAAGCAAAATTTTAGTTACGTTTACGTTTTCTGTTCTATTTATATATATCAACTTCATATCATCGATTAATTGTTTTTAATTTGTATTGTAATATTCAATAGGATATTGAGAGTCAGTTAGATGGAGTAACGAAATACAAGGTATGCCAAATTTTATTCTAATAAGTTCTTCAAGTAAAGCAAAGTAAAAAAACAAATTCGAATTATAACCAGAATCTAATTTTTACAAGAACAGAGGAAGACGTGATTTTTATAGGGACATGTCCACTCTACTAAGGGTTCATGGGTCCACAAAGGCCTGACACGTATTCCAGAATTGATGCAGGGAATTTTAACTCAACTCTGTCACTTAAAAGTACCATAATGAAGTTTATTAAAGAAAGCTGAAAGATGCCGATGATGCGATCGTTGTGGCATAAATAAATCTTCGTGGTAAACTTATGAGACTACATGTTTTTGATCGGGATATTTTTGATGAACTATGTATGTATATGTATTACGATTAAAAAGCCATTTAGTTGAATGAAAGCTCTATTGCGACCATATAAGAGTAAACGTTAATATGAAATTTTCTCATAGTGTGTAAGACAAAGGACCTAAATCTATTCATATATCTTGAGACTCATCTCCCTATCTCTACACGTGTATCATGGAACGTCCCCCGCGATGAATCTCGCCGTCGCCCGACTGCACCGTGCGTTTATACATTACAAACTCAAATATTCACATATAAAACGATAAAATCATTTATAAATTTATTAAGGACGAGATGTTATTACAGGAAGAACACGGCTTAGCAATTTATCTCGCTAACAGAAAAAAAATGAAATGACGCCGTTATTGTGTGTCTGTCCATAAACAACATTCGATTACTCACATTACTACAGCATTTTATTACGCGATGCGTGCATTAAACCGATTGTGCAGAGCGACCACCTCTAGCATTCGCAACAAAGAACACAAAGGGTTATTTCGCATATAAAATGATAAGAGATCATAAAGAAATAAAATTTAACAGCCAGTAACAAAATCTGTCGCGATATAGACGATGTATGCGCTAATGTAACTTTATCTGGAAATAAATTTATGTGAGCTAGTTGTAACGCCCGTAATAAGGTATTGTGTGACACATATTTATTGCTATTGGATAACATTAATTTTATGGTAAAATTAATCAATATAATTTGTTTAAGGAAGTAAATAGAAGAGAACCATGCTGTGCGATTGTTTCGAAATAAGCATATTATCATATGTGCAGGGAAAATTTGATTTATTTGAGTACATTTTATAGAAATTTACTAGCACATCTCGACATTACCTCATCTCCTTGAAAATTTACCATAAAGTAACAGATATGGTATTAGTTATATGCTGGAATTCGTCAGTATCATATTTAAGCTTCAGCTAATGTAGATGTCATTACTTGCGCATAAAAGACTTTTCAACATCCCGGTTAAACCCTTAATGGTTAGCAAGATATTAATTTTCACATCATCATAATTGATTAATTTTCATACTAAGCTTGCTCTATCTCTATGTCTAAGCTTATTTACTTTGGAAAACAGAAAACAGAGTTATTACAGGACGTATAAGAATACGTTAGTTTAAAAAATATTCATGCAGTTAACACATGACACTGTTTTATTTCAATATGAGAAAATTTACCTTAAAACGCTTACAATAAGAATATCCGTTAATTGCTAATTTAATCTAAATGATCAATAAAAATGGACTATTTTTACATATTTACTGAATGGAAATAGTCATGAAAAGCACTAATGCAAACGACCGTATATTATAAATTTTGTGAGGTGCAAAGCATTAAATTGTGACTGGTTAAAAAGCAATCGGCATTTTTGCATAACAAAATCTGAAGACCTATACTTATGTAACCCAGTTTTCTTATTTTTATAATGTAATTGTTTAAATAACTACTAAAGTTAATTATACATAATATAAAGTTGAATGTAATTGAATAAGATATAATACGCATTAAGAAAAACTAGGAAGACTGTAAATCGCAATTGTGTATCATAAAGTCATTCGACCGACAATAATTGATGTTGTCCGCGTACTTGATAAAAAAACGGACTTCGTCTTGGGCGAGAAAATATCATTTGAGATATTTAACGATTTGCGAAAAAAAATTTAAATTTCTGTAAATCTGGATGAATTTGAAGGTATTTGGAATCTCATTTATGTAAATCTAGATTATTGGAAAGCTTGAGATGTGAGCTAATACCACGCTAGTAGGAAAACATTTATTACTTTGCAAAGTTTTCTTGTCCGGAACTGTGTAGGAGTTATGAAGAGGTATATTATTATTTTCTCTAAGTTACAACTTATTTTCTTAAACAAGGTAGTTTCCCGGTAATATGAGTTTTTCATGGAAGTTTGCGAAGATGTCTTTGCTGTTATATTAGCTTATAAATATAGTTTTAAATGATATTTCGTCATTTACAGTAACATGGGTCATAGTTAATTTTATTGTACATAACATAACATAACATAATGACGGTTCACTGCGTATATATATTGAAAACTTGTTGTATGTACATAAAAACATTGACTTTTCTAATAAAAACATATAACTTACGATACCAAAACCAACTTGTTATAAATTCTAGTAGGCTGCATAAGATTAACAACTCATTTAAGGGTAACTGTATACGTTTCTATAATAAACTCCCACAAGACGTTCTAAAGATGTCAATTAATAAATTCAAAGTCTTTGTTAAAAGAAAGTTGATAGAAAAATCGTATTATAAGTTGCAAGATTACCTAGACGATAGAAACGCCTGGGAGTGAACGAATTGCTCTAATTTTAATTAAAATATAGTAAACTAATATGATATTGTAATGATGATGGTAATACAAAAAATACCCGACTGAGTTTGTTGTGGGTTCTTCTCGGATCAGGGTGCGAAGGAACCCTCGTAATTTTAGATTTTAAGCCATTCTTGAGTACCATCTCCAGATGTATATTAGAATCAGAGTGTGGCAAAAATATAATTTGACGATTCAAAAGTGCTGTAATATGCCTACTTGAATAAAGATATTTTTCATTTTGATTTTATAATTTTCTGCGAAAAATTGTTAATTGTCATTAATTTATAATTCCATAGATTATAATTTATTGGCGATTAATATTTGTTGACATCGGTCTGGTGCACAAATATTAAAAAATTGATTTAACAATAAAGAAAAATTTTCTAAGTTTAATTTCGAACGCTCTCTTAAAAGTTTGATGTCAATATATTATATAGACTTTTTTAGGCTCACTAAGCCATAATGACAAATATATAGTTATGATACTTATTGCCAACCTTCAAGTAATTTATAGATCGTATACGTCACTTTTGTACAAATAAGAAGCTTTTATTTCTTCCGATTAAAATGTGATAAATATTAAATAGTAATGGTTAGTAACTATTACTTTGTAAATGTCATAATAACTATTAATAATTTAATACTCTTGTTTAGATTTAATTTGTTGTTAACGTGACTTAAATTGTTGACAAAGCTTGTCGATTAATAAATAATTGGTTTATTCTGTAATAATATAAAAATGACTCGCTGGAATAAAAGTAGGTTCTATAAAACTATGACAAATACATATTAATTATATAATAACGGAAATTCACAAATTTATAAGTATCGAGATTTATATAACTTTAATGAATAGGCAAATCAACAATTTCTGTATGATTCATTCTATAAAATATCCATTTTTTTAGTATTCAGTACATTTATTGAATAATCGAGAACTAATTAAATATTTTTTATTGCGTTCAAATTACACCTGAGAGTTTTTAGACCTGATGATAAGCGGTGACTCAGATGACAGCGTACTTGCACCATTGTAACGTGATGGTACTCGTTTCGCTAAGATTGGTCGTGGCTTCGATTTCCAGCACGACAAATGTAGAAAGTTGTGGTCTAGGTCTGGACTGCTTTCGTCGTAGCTCTGGTTGTGGCTAGTTATCACAAAAATATGATAAAACTTGTTGTACGTCGTAAAAGACTGAGAAAAACTGCACAAAGTGACCTTTTTTCATATACATTCATAATATTATAAAAGACTTGTTTTATATATGATGTATTACTTGTTATTCCAGTGGTGAGAAGACCATAGATATTTTCTGAGGTAGGCGAATTAAAGCTCATATGAATGAGATGGATATTGAATGAAACCAGTCGGGAACTGTTAAGCTTAGTTCACATTGAAATAATGTAATTATAATATACAATATCCATACATCTTGCGTATGCGACAGTCACCCGTTTGTCTGTACGTTTCTACGCGGGGTTTTCATATAGTTGATCCACTGGTTTCAAAAATTAAGTGCCCATCCTCGCGGACAGAAACTGTTACTCTGTTTGAAAGAAGTAAATTATTGTCTCTATACTAAGACTTTATTTTCGTAGATAGGGGCTAAAGTCACCGCCTTATCTAAACTGTCCGGAAGTTCCTTCTCCGTCTTTTATAATAGACATTATGTCCTTCTCCTCAATAAATATATTATTATATGTTATTCGTAAAATAATTATGTTTACTTTTATATAACTCTCACAATCACATTGCTCCGAAAAAAGTTTTCTTTCTTTTCTTCTCTTTTTTTTCAAATATCATCAAATTTGCAAAATATGGTTGTAATAAAGTAGAGAATATGTAAAACCAACATAGTCGAAAGTATGTAACGGATCTAAGCTAGTGCTGCCAAGTGTGCGTAGGCCATAAGTCAGGTGATGTGTCAACGAGATTTACCGCCACAACACCGTTTGCTGCGATTGCAAAATCAACGGTGTTCTTGCTGTATGCTTTGTAAAATAATCTCCTGTTTGTGATGCGGTTGTGAGGAAATGTTTGTATTAACGTGCAATAAGACAAATAAACAGACAAATTGGACGGTTCTGCTAATTTATTTACATTAATGTTTAGCCAGCCACCATTCAACCTTATACTGCAGGCTTTCCACTTCGCTTAAAAAATTTCCTCAGTCCAACGCAATTACACAGTATATTTATATTATGTTTATTAGTAACTTAAAAACGTTTTTTTTTATTACAAACGTTTTTGAAATGCGTTTAGCGATTTAACAATATTTAACTTTTCGGTACGTAAATAAAACTAAAATATTTCAAGCGTTCTAACTAACGTTCTGGAGCAAGCAAATCGAAGGGCAATAAACAATTCAAAATATTGGGATTCATAATATCAACACATTATCTCCTTTAGATTTGCTGCTGATGATTATGGCTTCCAATATATTCAACGAAAGCTTTTAATAACATGTCTAATTTTAATGCACAATTAACATGGATGAAATCGTAAGTTGCGAATGAATAATAATTTAAGAAATACTGGCAAGCCTCTCTAGAATCGCAAGGTGATCTATGTATTTGAATTTAACTTTGGAAAAATTATTATTTTGTCGGTTTATCGTATAGCTTTCTATAAGTACTGGATAGAAGTGACGGTGCCTTCTTCTGAAGTAGAAAAAAAAAACAAAGTATAGACCAACAACTCCACAGTCAAAATATGACCACTGTAATATATTGATTTTTGTAAAAAGATATAGTGCAATTTCTTCTTTAATAAAAATTAATTAATATCAAATAGTGCAATATTTGGATAATTTTCTAGTATTTTAAAAGTTACATTTACACTCCCTCAATTTGTAGTTTTATTTGTATCTTATCACCAGAGAAGTTTTCATTACAGTGATAATTAACACAAATAAAAGTATGATATTTCATAGTGTGCATATAAAAGCCGATTCAAATATAGTAGAACCGGCCACTAAAATTGAAAACACGTTTATAGAGTCGTAGAGAACTTTATGCATATGCCTGGCGAAATGTGCTTTCTCGGCTATATCGGACAGTTATACTTATTTATAACTCCCCGCGATTGTACTCTCGACACTGAGGTCGTAATAGACGATGTGCGGGTTAACTCCATTGTGTGTGCTGCATAAAGCAACTAGAAATATCTTTAGTTTCCGCCAAACATAATGCTCGTTGACTTTATGAAAGAGTCTTATCGCTGGAGATTGCCCGTCTAACTTATGCTATGTATATTTTAAGCCTGTTTTTTGTCAAAGTTAAACTATTCTTCAGTAACATTCTTGAATAGTTCAATTATTTTCCATTCAATTTTTACTACAGGTGCTGGTTTTCCTTATATATATATATATATATATAAAATGTTAAAATTTTCTCAAGTTAATAACAAAAAAAAATTTAAAATTTTTATTGCAAGACTCATAATGTGAAATATGAACAGCGCCATCTGTTGAAAGCTCACATAAAAGTTTAAAAATTTATTTCTATGTAATGAGTTTAAGAGGTTCATGATAGATACCGAAGTTTTTTTTAATATTTCTTGATATATTATATTACTTCTTTATTAAAGAACATAGTATTTTTGTAAAATTTAGATAATGCAATCTTTTTAATTTCGACAATATTATATAATAAAATAAATATTGTTTCTTTGAGCGAAGACAGAGTAATATTTTTTTTATTATTCACTTTACAAGCTTCTTGTATTATTACATATTAGGACTCTAAATGTCTCTATAAAGCCTTAGACTACTAAAAAAGCTGTAATACTGCCCGGTCTAATAGGGGGAAATTAACTTGTTGCAAATATTACCAAAATTAAATGACTAATCCGCAATAATTATATTTAATAAAATTTTCAATAGCCACGAAAGAATGTAAAATTAATTATTTTTGTCCGACACATTTCTAATTGGTGCGTCATTTATAAAAAAATTATGTAAAAGCCTCAATGAAATTCAAACGTTTATGAAGGTGTAGGTGTTTCTTGATATACCTTATTCTGTAGTCTGTCAACTACAGTTACAAAATGTTTTAAGTGTTATGCTTTATCAATTAAATCTTAATGGTCTGTATGTTTTCCAAACATAGCTAACAAGATCACCGAGATCCACCGTCTTTGTCTCAGTAAACTAAAAAGAAAAAACTGAAGAAAAACAATCTTAATAATCTGTTCTGCGTTTTTGACATCATTATTAAGGAGCCCATAACACCTACATTAGTATTAACGAAAATGAGTCATTGCCCTCCGTGAGAAAATTGTTTGCAATAAAAAAGTAAAAGTACTTTCTTTGTACAGGAGCACGAAATTATGGTGCGTTATTCTGTTGTACATGATTTATTTCTGTGAGGCTTGAAATTTAAGATAGCATGTTATGAATTTTCGATTAGCCAAAGTGATGTAACCGTTGACTGTATAACGGTATTATTAATGCATTGAGAGCATTTTCGGCGTGTTTTGGCTTTTGAATAATTATAGGGAATCATGTTTAAGGCTTTAATAAGACAATGTTACTTTGCTCGTCTGAAACAAAATATTGGCGCATTTGGTTTTATGCAATTTCTAAATGATATTTACCAGTACGATGAGTCATCTATATAAATAAAATAAGCTTAGAGTTTATATTATAGAATTTCCAGTTAGCAGCTTTTCACTAAATACTTCTAGTATATACGGTACTTATATAAAAAAAATATATTCGCCTGCATAAAGCTGAAGAAAGGTATTCGAAATTACGCAGGAAACAGCTAGTTTTTTCATTTCAGCTCAGCTTTCAAAAAAGGCAAACTTAAATGAAAGGAATTTTCTTTGAATTTTCTTGTATAATTAGCCAAACAATTATTAATTAAATTTTTTCTAGGATTCCTTTATGGTTAATGCTATAAGCTTATGAAATGCACTTGCAATTGAAATTCAACGTGCTCTCTCCTTAAATATGTACTTTTAAAAAATTTAAAAAATTAATTGTTTTTTTAAACAGGTAGGCTTTATATCATTGAATGGTCAAATGTAGTTTTTCCCATATATGATTTCAATGTCTGACTGATGACGATATTAAAGACAACGACTTAGAATCTATAGTTTCGGGGATCCTTCGGCCTTATTCTGAGAAGAACCCACAACAAACTCAATTGGGTAAAAGTTATAATCTTTTTATTTAGTAAAATCTCGTTTAAAGACGACGTGGCGTACCTTTACGCTCTTTATTAAATTAGTCTTCTTTCTGAAAGATGGTCTCGAAGAAGTCGCTTTGAAGCGATTAAACTTTTAATTAAAATAATTAAAATTTAAAGCCTGTATCCGTCACTAATCTACAACTTAGGTCTCATTTTGGTTTTTATTTTTTAAGTGTGGTGTACAATATAATATAAATAAATAGATTTTATGACAAATAATAAACTTTGTTTTGGGCAGTCGAGTAGTGCAAGTATCAAATAGTTTGCGATCTCAAACGGTTCCGTGAGCTCATTTAGAATCTGTCAAAGATACGATAAGTGAAGACGGTCACCCATATTCACGATTACGAGACATCGTTGCATCGCTGTGACATCGAGTGATGCGTCATTTTTTAACTGTCGCGACCGTTATTGCATTCGAATGGATTCGATAATTAACGGTAAAGGTAACGGGTTGGAGGGCAAATGTTACTAATATAAAGGATGCAAAGCATTGTATTGCTCTCAATTTGGAGATTTATGATAAATGACTCGATTTTACATTAGGTCATGTGTGCGATGAATCGAGAATTAAATATACTGAGTCTGTGTCGATGGTCATAAAACTGGGTCACTTTTTGATTGTTTATCTATAGATTAAAACTATTTATAATTTTATCATGTATATCAGTATATGTTTATGTGTATGTAATCGTTTTTATTACTATTATATTGTAGATTTAGACTTTCATCCAAGTTAGGTTATATAAATATGTATATATATGAATTAACATATATATATATATGTATAGTAAGAAGTAGCAGCTCATTAACCTCCCACTGCTGGGCACAGGCCTCCTCACTCATATGAGACAGGGTTTTTACAGCATAGTACACAAGTGTACAAGTGTACTCTCTATTTCTCTACTCTCATAGTCCGACGTGACGGCAAGCCGACACGACCGGAGAGAGAGAGAGATCAGGCGCAGGACCGACGGCTTAACGTGCTCTCCGAGGAACGGGGGTGGATCACACCGCCAAATTTTTCCTAACTTCGGGTAAATATTTAGAAAATCTTAATAGAAAACTCAATATCAATTTCGAATTGGCCCGACCCGTGGCTTGAACCCAGGACCTCATGCCTGTAGTCAAACATGCTAACCACTAGACCAAATGCGATGGAGAGGGCTATGCTCGGAGTTTCTCTACGTGATCGAATCAGGAATGAAGAGATCCGTAGTAGAACCAGAGTCACCGACATAGTCCTGCGAATCGCGAACCTGAAGTGGCAATGGGCGGGGCACATAGTCCGAAGGACCGATGGACGTTGGGGGCCAAAGGTGCTGGAGTGGCGACCCCGCACCGGACGGCGCAGTGTAGGGAGACCCCCCACAAGGTGGACCGACGACATAAAGAGGGTCGCCGGTAGCCGCTGGAGCCAGGCGGCGCAAGATCGGGCCTTGTGGACGTCATTACGTGAGACCTATGTCCAGCAGTGGACGTCCATCGGTTGAAGCGACGACTAGACCAACGAGGCAGTTATATATATATATTCTTTAAAAATTTTGAAATCATCCAACTGATGCACCCCCTGATTAGATTGGATGCGAAGATGGATCTTTAATACTCATTCACTCGCTAATTCTCGCAGTCGCTGAATCATCACAAAATCTTTAAAACTTTTTAGGGGACTAACTTGAAATTTTGTAAACGGACATAATGAAGGCGGTCGTTATATACGGTTTTTCCCATATTACGTTACGCTTTTTGGGTCACTCCGCTGGGAATCGGTAGTAAGTAATATTTTTATACTTTTTGATTAGAAATATTTCCCCTACTTTTATTATATCGCAATATAATACTGTAGTTGCGAAGCTTTTAACCTGGCAGTTTACCGTTTTCAGTATTCCATGCGCATCTAATAGATACGCGGTCTCAATGTGAACATTTCGTAACGGAATCAATTACGGAACCACGCGGCAGCCAATAAACTGCAGGCCACACGTGGGCGGAGCCAAACGTGCCAATTGTAGTAAATGGAGCTTCACTTACACTGCATAATGCAGAAAAATAGAAGAGGATAGGCTCACCACATATCGGCAAAGACAAATCCGGACAAATATGCGTATCAGACTCGAGGTAAATATCGCAATATGTTGTCATATATTAAGGGAAAATGTGGATTCTTAGATTAATCTTCAGCTTGGAGTTATAATACAAAAGTAGAACAACCTCACTGGCGCATTGGTGCGAGTACCCGCTTTGCTTGCAAAGACCTCGGGTTAGATTTAGGAAATTGAATTTTCTAATTTGTTTTAGTCTGGACTGGATGAAAATGAATCTTCAAACATTTTGTCTCGTAACCTACCTCCTGTTCTCAAGAGACTTTAGTTTTAAGAATTATAATTGCGTGTATATTGAAACATTTTGTTTACCGTTCATTTGAGCGGCAAAAGAGTTACTAACTTTGTTTAGTTATGTCTATTTCAGAATATCTAGATATGTAGATTCTTGTTGAACTCTTTGAACGGATTGGATTCTGGGAAATTACTTTTTTATTTCCTATTCGATACGTAAAAATACTTAATAGTATCTACTTTGTATTATTAAAATATTTAGCATCTTTGAAAGAATAGAGCAGTTAACTTTACAGAAAATCTGTTATAAAGATTTTAAAAAAACTGTTGAAGGCGTTATTTTTGTCGAATTTTGGATTGCATGGTGTTTAAGGCAATTTAAGGCACATAACAATTTATAGATTTTCTGTTTTAAATCGAATGAGTGACGATAAGGTTGATGTAAGCATTTTGCTAATTGAATAACATCATAAAAGATATAAGAGTATAAAATATCGGTTCCATCAAGTTATAAATCAATTGGTATGGATAACATTAGTCGTTACCTCCTCTTTCATTTATTCGCCTACGCAATATGTATCCCGCCCTAGTAACACCAGTAACATCTGCGATATTAAACACGTGTACAATTTTTTTCCCGAAAAATCAAATAATATGTACTTAGTTACGTCAATTACACTTATGTTATGTAATCTGTATATATACACAAAACGCGAAAATTGTTTCTACCTGTGTCCGTTATACATTTTGTAACCATCCAACCGATGTGCCCCAAACTGGTTTCATTGAAAGGACAATAATGCGAAGATGTTCTTAAACTGTTTCAAACCATTACCAGAAATTAAATATGTGACATGTTTCGTAATGTTGTAGAAAGTAAAGATTTCATCTATCAAAAACTTCAGAAACTACACGGGTAACATCTTGGGAAGCAGTTAGTATTCTATAATGTTTACAATTTTGTTGTAGACTACCTAAATTGCCTTACTGTAAAAGAAATAAAGAAAAATGCACTTTTAAGATTTGCATTTACTCTCTTGCCCAACAATTACATAACGAAAGTAAAACGAATGGATTGACTGAAGTCCAACATTTCTAACAATTAATCTTCAGCCGTAACAACGTAGTAAGTAAAAAAAAAGTAAGTAAGTAGCAGCCCATTAACGTCCCACTGCTGGACACAGGCCTCCTCACTCATATGAGAGAGGGTTTTTACAACGTAGTGACAGACAGAAAATAAGTTTTATGAAATAAATACCGAATATAACTTCATATAGTGAAAAGTTGTTAATTTAAAGTCACAGATATACTAATTTTATATATTTGTAAATATATTTTACTTCTAAGACTAGATTTAGATCAGCTTTAAGGCATTGGCTAAATGTAGTACATTAAAGTATACTCGTATATATGAATATTGGCATGTTTATGATTATCAGCGACATTTTGAATCTAGTTTTAGAGTTTCAAGACAATTTTCAAGCTCGTACTTAGAAATAACATAATTTTACTTAACTAACACATATTATTGGCCTTGTTTCTTTAAATTACAACATAATTTCATACAAGAGACTGTGTTTAAGTCAAACTAACTATTAGAGCAATTACACGGATGTTTGTTGTGTGCGTGTAAACCATCTTAAAATACTGTTATTAAAATTGTTATTTCCATCGTTCCCTTTCTGACAAGGTATTTGCTCTTGCTAATATAAAAATAGCCGATAGTGTGCAAAAAAATATATCTAAATAAATTGTTCGTTAAAGTTGAGTTTAATTAAATAAATTAACTTAATTTTACAAATGCATTCTGTTTTGGCTATGGTAATCTAAACTATGTACGGAATTTACTAATGAAGGCGTGACAAAGACGGTAATTATAAATTTAAAACTATGAATGTCACTGTCACTTTTAATAATATTTCAGTTTATATTTATATATATACCACTTATCTTTATAAGCGTGTCTTTACACGTGGCTTCTGCTACTTATCCTATTCGACAAAAATTTTCGTTTCGAAAGTGATCAGATAT
The DNA here is from genome assembly GCA_015832385.1 of Elymnias hypermnestra. Classification (NCBI taxonomy): domain Eukaryota; kingdom Metazoa; phylum Arthropoda; class Insecta; order Lepidoptera; family Nymphalidae; genus Elymnias; species Elymnias hypermnestra. The sequence continues at coordinate 1,082,614 of JACTOM010000014.1, read as the reverse complement.
ATTATATTTTTCATCTCTATCTATGTAATGACAAAATGACACCTTTTGGGGGTCTACCTTCACTGCGCCATCCGCTGCAGAGTTTCCATTCCAGCACCTTCAGGTCCCAACGTCCATCGATCCACTGCCACTTCAGCTTCGTAGGTCAATCAAGGTCAAGGTCAAGGTTGCTTCAGCAATCTCTGTGACATTGGTTCTGCTATAAATCTTCTCATTTCTGATTCGATCACACATAGCCAGTAACCACGTCTCAGAGTCGTATGTCATCATTGGCAACACACAGTGTTCAAACACTTTGGTTTTCGGGCACAGTGGGATATCGGACGAAAAGATATACGATAAGATAAGACGAGGTATAGTTATGATATATTTTTGAACTTCATTAAAGTTATTTGTATATTAATTGTTTAACTAAAATATTACTACAATATTACGGTAAAGTAAGACCGTATTTTTCTAAAGGGTTTCTTCGTTCTTACGAATAAAATTTGAGTTGAAACGGACTGTACAAACATATTTTGTTTTTTCAATATAGTTATTTTTATCAGACGAAAGTATAATAGGTTTTGTTTTTTATGCAAACGAATTCTTTAGCATTTTCAATTACACTTTGATGAGTTAAATAATAACAAAAAAGTAGATAATTAAGAGCTATTAGTAAGTGATGAAATAACATGCTTGCATATGATATTTTTAGCTTTAAGAAAACAAAAGCCATGCATTAAGTAAAACCATTAAAAGTACTTCACTTTTATGTGGCTATTTACAAATAAAATGAAACAACACCGATATCAGTTAATTACTTAGGAATTATTATTTTTCCATTTTAATTCTGGAATTGACATTGCAAGGAATAACATATTTATAAGTCGTCCAAACAGCTTTTTATTAACAATGCATAACATAGAAAAAATAATTGTTGAAAATTGTAGTGGTAGAGATCTCATATTAAAAAGAATAATACAATTTTCAACAATTATTTTTACTTATAAATATGTTATTCCTTGTAGGTTCAACCTTTTGCCAATGAAAATTCTTTAAAAAATCATTTCAAAATTTCTAAGGATTACAGATGATACACCAATATACGATTATCAAAAATAGGTTTTTGAAATGGAACTTCATATGGCACGACAGGGAAGAATATTCACGATATTATGCCAGTTACGTGTTTAATACAATCTCTTGGGTCTTTGTTTTACAGAGTCACACTGTACTTAGTATAAATAATGACCAAATATGTATATAAAATAAATTATATAGAAATTATAATAAAATAAGTCACTGATGCACGTACACTTTTAATTCCGTAAAAAGTTGAGGCCTATCTAGTAAAGGAGAAGAAAGTTTTTCAACGCGCAAATATAATGTTAACATATCTTTTATAAGGAATTCATTTGAGATGACATTTGACCTTTCCTAAAGAACTTTTCTTATGTTTACACTTCGCCTATTGGACCATAGATAGCAGATTAAATACAGATTAGTTTCTATTAATCCTTTGCGTCATCCGGACACTAATTAACTTTCACTGTCCCCTTCGATGATGTCATTTTGCTGATTTAGGCGAAGCTTTAAAACTTTAATGTGATTTGAATAAATTAATTGAAAATTTTATGATTATCGCATTTTTGTAAAGTATCAGTGGTGTTATTTCTAAAAAAGTTCTCTATACTGAAATAGAGGATCATTTCTCTTTTAATTATTTTTGACATACACTATTGCTTTAATGTTTTATCTATTTATAGAAGAGATATCCAGGTATCTATTGACTCATTACGATATCTCTGGAACGATAAGGCGTAGAGACTTGAAATTTAATAGGAATATTCCTTTTGCCGAGTAGACATCTGCTAAGAACGGATTTTGCGAAATTCCAGTTTGCGGGGGTGTTAATTCAATGAATTCACATTTAAAATAAATTTATAGTGACTTTGTGGAAACACATAGTGGAAACTATCAAAAGTAAATTTTAGGAAAATTCCACCCTTAAAGGGCAGTGCGGGTATGTTTTTTATTTGTAAAACAATTTGCCTAAATTAGGAAAATGCTACCAAAAAAACATTCCAGGCAGACAAAGCCGCGGGTTCAGCCAGTATTGCTATATATAGACGATATCAAAAACAAAATAAACAAAGAAATCATTTTACGAATTATTATAATTAAGTCGGTGCTAATTATATTACAAGACATCATATATTGAGACATTTTGCGAGAATAAAAAATATGCACATACAGAATTGTTAAATATTGTCAAAAGCAATCGAAGTTATAGAAATGGATATACTTTCGTTTTTTAGTTTATAAATAGGATTTTTTTGTTATTAAAATACCCCTTTTTTGTCTAATAAAGAAATTTTCTCAACTAAACATAATGCATTTGTCACGTTTAAATAAAGAAAATAACAACAATTAGATACGAAAGTAATCCAAAAATTAATAATTGATATCTAAATGCCGATCTAACCATTTATCCTCAAACGTTTTTCATTATCCATATATGAAATCATCACAAAGGCTATATTTCAAACGGCAAGATTCGAAGCTAAATAAGCTTTCAACAATATAAATTTTACATTGACACACATCGGACCAGCCATAAATTTCGCACTCGTTTTGTTCTCAACCAACATTTTTATGTGGACAACTTCAAAAAATACTTCCCAAATAACTTCGGACATAAATAAATAAAGCGGTGTGGTAGTAAATGTCAATAATATGCAAAATAATGGATGTTAATCTCGGTTGGATTTGTGATTTGCGAGCGCGCACACATCAAAGGTTAACCGACTGTTAATATGAAGGGAGTTTTATGCTGTTGGAGGCTACTACGAATAGTGTCCAAGGCTATATTGGTTCATGAGAGGTCAAATGGAAATAAAAGTGGTAATTAGCAGACTAACGCCTCACAGCTGGCCAGATATCTCCTCATTAATAAGAGAAGGTTTTTAGAGCATAGACCCATCACCCTGCTTGTTACTAAACACACACAAACCCCAAAATTACTCCCAGGGTATGAAAGTTTTATCAAGATGTTCGACGAGATATGATATGTTTATTAGTATTAGCTGTTATGGTTCAAAATTTAGAGTATACCGAGTACCTTCATAATTTGGGTTTGTTATTGAAATGTGTAAAAAAAACATTCTTATAATGGTAAGAAAAATAGGAAATAATTAATAAAACTCAAGTAAAACCGGATATATTGAGTAACTTTAGAGCTGTACACCAATTTAGATAAGATAAAGTTATAATAAAGTTTATTTAAGAAATACATATGTTAGAATGTAATTTACAAATGTGATATACGCTCGTATAAAGAAGAGCACAAAGACTTTAATAAATAAAATTAAATGCCGCAACACGGCCTACGTATGACCTAATGACATTGTTTATTATTTTTGTTATTACTCATTGCAAACAGTGCAAATAGTAATTAATCCCACACACTTTCACATTTGCACTCGTCGTGTATAGCGAATACGGTCAGTGTACCATCTGCCTACTTTTAATAAGGGACTGGTATCTATCAGTTAACGATATTCAATCAGATAACATGATACCGGACAATAAGATGACACTTTCTGTTTGCAGACAATTAAAATGTGCCCGATTAATTTTTATTGTGTACTCTCCCCTCCATGGATACTATATAGCACAGCTATGCAATTTTGTGAAAATAGTTCAGAAAGTACTTATTGTTTAGGTAATTGTTTTTAATCGATCACCAACTAAGCGATCATGGCTCAGCGACTAAATGTTATCTCACCTCATGGTGAATTTCCGTACAATGTGAATGGAAGCACGCAAATCTGGAAGGGGTAAATTACTTTTTATGGTTTCTACACAACAAATCTGGTGCGGGATATTATTTTCTAACTTTGATTCGAAAAAAATTGGACCCAGGACCTTTGTAACTTGCACCAGTACGCCAGGCCGTTAATGGTAAACGTGATGTTATAATTTTAATCACAATTTTTTTATTGCTGAGTTTAGTGCTTGACTGTGATTACATCTGATAGTAAGTAATGATACAATCTAAGATGGAAGCGCGCTAAATTGGTAAGAGGCGATATACCTCTTATGGTTTCTACACAGCATCGTACCGGAACTCAAATCTCTTTGTTTGGCGGTACGTTTTGCTGATAGGGTGGTAACTAGCCACGGCCGAAACCTTCCACCAGTCCAGACGCAGAGATACAAACACTAACGTGGCCGTCATTGATTCACTGAAGTTATTGCTTGAAGCAGCGTGTAAAGTAGCATAGGAAAAAAAAGGTTTTATTTTAGATTATGGCGTGAAGACATTAAATATGAAACAAGATCGAATTATTTCGACTATTCAGAAAATAAACTAAATTTATCGATCGATAGAAATGGTAAATTTTGAAAATAACCTTTCCTCACTTGCTCCATATTTGTACGAACATGATCTATTATACTAGCAAGGTTTTTTCAGGGAGTTGACAAGTAGGCGAATTATATTTGTGACAAAAGAAGTTTGTTAGTTTATTACAAGTTTCAAGGCCGAGAAGCCTTAAAATACAGTATTTTATTTAAAATTTATAATTTTTATTGTACATTCTTTCCTCTCATAGGAATGAATCCTTCATGCTTTCGCCTACACTTCGAAAACAGGATACACACTAGCATGTAATCGTCCTAATTGTTGCATTCTCTCTAATTTTAACCACACCTTCGCATCAGTCGTGGGTGTAGCTCGCCATTTCCATCTCATTGACAGTTCTTTTGTCGTTGATTATAATTATGATAACCTTGTAATAACATGTGCATTATGTCGAAACAAAACTGGATTTATGCATATATATATTTAGTACATATAGTAAGAGTTACAAACGAATTTCGACGAAACATTATTATCGTTTGCTAGTGGAAGCTAGGATTTTCGATGAGAACCACATTTAAAGGCTTCATTTTGAGCTTTACTTTAAGCTTTAATTTATAATTATGTATCTTTGAAAAATTTTTTTTTTTCAACTAAGTTAAGAAATTTCAAATTGATTGCAAACGCTGAAAAAATTATGGTTAGAATATGACGATGATAATTAAAATAAGTTTGCGTAAAACACTTTACGAGTACGAATGATTGAATGATTAACTAGAAGATAGGCGCGTAAAAGACGTCTCTAGAAATTTTTAAATATTCACGAAATATGATTTAAATGTATTTGTATTGCTAAATGAAATAATGTTTCAATATCTTTTAGTATTGTGAACATAATATATACCGCCTAACAAACGCTAATGGTTAAAATAATTAAGCAAAGATATTGTTATGCCTATGCATAAATTCAACTTAAATATTTTGATATATCAGTACGGCGAATTCTTCAAATGTTACTAAATGACTGTCCAATCTTTAAAATGCGCGCAACAGTATGGTATTTTGTGTTCATTATTGTGGCATGCATAAAATTAAACGTGTAACCTACAGCAAAGGTACAGTTAGCATCAATACTGTAATATTATTTTATTATGATAATGTAATATATATACCTGCGATCTTATGTGCATAGGATGTTTTTTGTTTGATGAAAAATTATAAATTATCCTTACAAATGTTAAGAACGTTGCGGTGTAAAAGAAGATGTATTGACTAAAATTGTGAAAGGTATGCTTAGATGGTTTGGGCACGCAGAGAGCATGAATGAAAGGAGACTGTGAAAAAGGATTTATGAGTCAAGAGTGAATGGGAAAGTTGGAAAGGGAAGACCAAGGAGAACGTTCCTGGACCAAATCCAGGATATTTTAAATCTCTTATTTAAAACCAGTCAAGTCAAGAGTACTCTAAACCGACGAACTTGTGCGAAAGATTTAATGAGAATGAAAGAAGCGAAGGAGATATGCAAGGATCATGGGACGTGGACGTGGTCTCTGCCTACCCCTATGGCAAAGAGGCGTATGGTGTAATGTATGTAAGTAAAAATGTCCTCCACCTCCAACAAAAGAAAAGATACGAACAAACAGTCCCTGAACGTTTTTTGCAGTTATTTGCAGTAAAACTTCTTTACGCACTCTTTATATGGAAAATAAGCTGGTTAATGCGTTACGAGAGTGTTACGAAAAGTATGATCGAGCGAAGCAAACGCACGGCGAACATAATAAATTTAAATATTTGTAGGCAATTAATATTTTTATATGATTATATATTTATATTATTGTTTATTTCACGCTCGTTTTTTGATCACTGACAAGTTAGCGCTTGGCAGTAGTCTTACCTAATTAAACAGTCTAGATAGAACTGCGGTAACGTGTTAAGGTGTAATTTACCTGTTAGGGATTCTACACAGCATGGCACTGAAACACAATTTTTTTGCTTCGCAGGTAGGTCTTACCAGCAAAGACTACCGACGGACGAAGCTTCCCACCGGTTCAGACTCAGACAAATTCGGAGATGCACTTTCCTAAATTCGTCTTACTGGAGATCGAATAACAATTTACTTAAGTAGGAGTTCTGCTGTCAACTAAAATGCATAAGCATCAATAAATGACCCCTTACTTTAAGTTCCACATTTAAACTGCGTGGGTAAGCTATTCTGTAAATATTTCTGTAATAAATGAAATTGGATATCTGTTTGTAATTTCAATTTAACAACTTTTCATAAATGCAGACAGGCAGAAAAAAATAATCTATTTTTTTCTGCCTGTCTGTACCAGCTAATCACTGAAACAGCTAGACCGATTTTGTCGGGTCTTTCACTAGAAGATAGCTGAAATTTGAAGGAGTTACTAAGGCTACTCTTATTTTAGACAAAATGGCATCCGTGGGCACGTCTATTAATAAATAAAATGAATAATTAATACAAACTTTCATATTTAGCCAACTGTACTTCAAAGGTACTCTTAAAAGCGCATAAAAAGCGATCATGTTCGCACAAAATTGCCAACATTGACGACTCGACGACACATTCAGAGACGTAAATGGGGAAATAATTGATTCTAATGATAAACAAGATGCGCAAAGTAATTTTAAACTGCATTCAATATACGCACGTAAGATGATGTGTAATGATGTCACAAAAAATGGGAACGATTTATGTTTTCCTATATAATTTTATGTGCGATTTAAGTGAAGATGTGAGTAATAAAATGCGCAGTACGTCGACTACCTCATTTCTCATATTTTAATTATAAGTTTTCGAGTATTGAAGGGAAAATCTTACGTATATGTGAGTATGTATAAGTCTTTGTTGGGTTCTTTATTTTACTTAAAATTTATGATAAAACTCTAATATAAGATGAATATAAAATAAATTTATATTGTAGAATTTAACACGAAGAAGTCAATGAAGTTTTATTTCCTCCACGTGTACACACTAATACACGTACAATTGTAATGGATGACATTTGATGTTGCAGATACAGTTTTTTCAAATACTTAAGTAATAAATATATATATTTATTTTGAAAAAGTTGTCCACAGCCATTTATTGAAAGCTAATTTTATAAGTTTAAACGTCTAAAAGGCGTCATCGTTTTATTTTACTCGTTTAAGAAATTTTACATATCAATAAATAAGATTTGGTGAATAGTGTCAAAATTATATAATAGTTTACCAGACTATATAATTTGTGAAGATCTTTTGTAACTTTTAGAAATTTCTTACTAAAACATTGTATAACCCTATAAATTTCTTTATTGAGTTCTCATATTTTTTATGAATGTACTGTAGATATTTTAATCTCTCTAACACCTCTTAAGTATGCAATATAAGTTTTCTTGTATTTTTTTATTTTTTGTTAATTTCTCATTAGGTGAATGTTTTTCATTTTGAGAATAAAGATCTCTAAACCTAAACCTGAAAATATACGAAACTTGTACATCTTCATTGTCACTATACGAGTATGTGATGTTACTGAGCTTTATATATTTTCCCTTATAAAATTATATTATGCCTAAGTCACATGAATGCCTATTAGTGTTGACTTATCTCCGATCTTCAAGGTTCATTCATACAACCCGACCACAGATCGCTATCAAAGTATCAACCCCTAAGACTCGAAATACAATTGAAGCGAAGCGATGCTAACAAGAAATAGAATATGAATATTCTGTTAGCCTTTTTTAATAATATAAAATAATGAATACGCGATTGTTTTTGTTATCAAAAATGTTCTTAATGAACATATTATTGCGTATCTCCATATACAGAATTTACAAAAATTGTGTACATACCTAAGTATTTCATGACATTTAATTTATTAATATTGAAGGGGAAACTTCTAATAGTACGTTAGGCAAAGATTTCCGTTACTCGAGGCACGTATGTGTGTATGTATATTCCCAATGCTTACCCAGATACACTTTAACGACATAAAACTTATAAATTACTTGAATTGCGCACTGCTAAACGCATTTTTTTATCTGTACTTATATTACGTTATCGTGATTTTTAATATAGCAAGATTTTTTAGGATACATTTTGAATAAAAAATATGCTAATAACTATAAATTTTAACTGCTTTTATACAAAGGTGGATATAATCGTGGTTTCCTAAAGAATATCGGGTGGGTCGCTTATGAAATAATTTATAAATATTGATGGCATCACTATTCATAAATTGCTATTAATATAAAAAGTCATAAATCAAAGAAAGTGGAAGTAGGATATGTTAGATCTGATAATATTCGTTCAGGATAGAGTAAACGCCTTTTATAGCACATTTCTCCTTTGTGGTAGGTAACCCTAAATAAATGTTATTTATTTTTTCAACATCTCTCAGTAAAAGCTTCCTGAAGTGTGAGCGAAGCTTTACGCATTCCGCCTGACCGCAGGCTCGTCATATAATCTGTCCAAACGATACAATATTTTGTCCCCACTTTAAAGTGGGCGATACTACGTGTAAACACGCTAAGTTCGGTCACGTTTAACTTTATTGGCTTGATGAAATGCTTTGCTTTAAATGTCGTTACCGGCAAATTGAAATTCTCTAGAGATTCTTGCTTTGTTGGGGTAAAGCTTTTTTGTTACATATTAAGATAGTTTGTCAAGTTTAGAGAGATTTATAAATATATCAGATCGCTAACTGGATATGTCGATTAAGGTAAGTAGCAGTTTAGTAACGTCCCATTGCTGGACACAGGCCTCCTTACTCATATGAGAGAGGATTTCAGAGTCATCAAGCAATTCAATGTAAGTTAGTTGTTAAAATTAACTCCTGACAGCAGAAAAAAGTGGGTAACTGTTCTTCCATTGAAAATCTTGTTTTTTTTTTATCTTAAATTATTGCATACCTTTAAAAAATGTACCATCAAAGCCTGAATTCGTTAACTAGTACAAATGTTACTTACCAATAATGGTGTCAAATATACATATAGCGACCTATGTATAGTTATAATTGACACCATCACTGTCTGCATCACTTAAATGCAACATTTACTAATATATAAACTAATATATTATCATTTAATGTTGCATCCAAGTTTAGTTTTATCATTGCAACGCAGCACCATGTCAAACGTGGTTAGACTAGAAAACAGAATGACTGATGTGTTTAGGCTTTGGTTCCATTTTAGTGTGTAATTGTAATTAATCCTGCTTCATGCTGCCGTCATTTATATACTGTTCTATATGATCTGCAGTACAGTCCTCGATTGATTGTGATTTTAATATAAAAAAATATTGTAAAGAAACATAGATATTTTTGAAGTTCTCGTTGGCGTAGTATTTTAAGTCCTCATTTCGCTGGCAGAGTACTTGGGTTCAATTTCCTGCAGGGTTAATTTAGAAAATTGCATTTTCTAATTTGCCTAAACTTTGACCGAGATTAGTTATCACATTACCAGTAAAGACGTGCCGCTGTGCAAAAACTTTGCGTTCCATTAAGAGGTTACCTCTTCGCACGTTAGCGCGCTTCCATCTTATGCAATATCATCACTTACCATCACTTAAGATTACAGCAAGTTATTAACATTGAGTCGTCAGTCATACAAAGTATGCGAAAGCCTATGCCTAGCAAAGAGTTTAGAGGTTATTACTTAGAAGCTCATTTAAATTTAAACATTTTTTGATCTCCTTTTCAGCAAAAAAGTGAGGTCTTGATCAGCGGCGCCGAAATTTCCATAGATATACAACTGTGTGCATACGCAATAGCCGATCGTGTTGAAGTCAACGCGTATAAATAAGGTGCGCGCGAGCACGATCAACAAAACTACACTGCCCGACGAATATCGTTTTGTAGATCTTGGATTCTTTACTATATACGACTTTACAATACGAGTACAATAAATGGTTGTTTTATTATACATAACCAGTTATCACCGACATTCACTACTTACTAGTGAAATAAAAATATAGTGCAAGATTAAGTGGCGTAAGCTACGTTTCCATTGATATATGGTCATGCCCGGATAATTATCATCTAATATCGGGCTAATGTATCGTTTTACCGAGATAAGAGTCTACTGAAACTGTGAATTTCTGGTGCGGCAATACCTGTTTAACATTAACTGAGATGTCTATCTGTTCTTGAAGTTGTATTCCGACCATTGCAGCTTTGGCTTTGCGTTTCGTTAGATTATTTTGTTCGAATTTGATCACGTAAAGCAACTCTGAACATCTCTCTTTCGACTAGTGCTTAATTTCATGAGGTTTGCAGTCAGCGACTACGATTTTGATCTATAGGGCACTATTGGCATCTTGTGCTGTATTATACGGATAGTCTGGAGGCACTCGATTTTGCAATAAATGATTTTCAGTAAGCTACATAACACAATTTGGCTGTTAATTTTCTTGTTCAAATTGGACTACACATCCTAGATGTAACTCTTTTACATACTCAAGTACTAAGTTTTAAAAATGTCCGAGTTAAGTCTTTATTCATCCTTATCATTGACAATAATATGTCTCAACCCCATGTGAGTGAGATTCATATAATTGTATTAAGGTTTTTGAGATATTCTTAGACTTTAAAGGAAGACATATTATGTTACCAGCATTTCTGCTTTTTGTTTTAGTTTAATAGACACCGTTTGAATTTTAAACTCCTTTACAAAACGTTTCGAAAGAATCAGGTTTGCGGGATTTCTATCACGTGTATTATTATATAAAATCCACGTTTTGTTATTAGATATTTTGCAAGATTTGTACTCTTCATTTGCAGCAAAAAATGCAAATAAACACTAGTAGTCTATCCGTGACTAGTCAGGGCAGGCAACAATCAATTTTCACGATTGCAGTCGCGAAATTGACGTAAACATTTTACAGCGTAGGTATGGGTGTACATATTTAAGTTGCATTTTCTTAAGTGCATCGCTGGATCCAAATATCACCTGCAGTTTATTCCGCTTAATAGGGTTCTGTCTTATTATCCATTCTTTTTCATATTACTTTACTTCTACATATGAACGTTACTTAAAGAAACCGTTCTGTAACGCAAGATCTAGTAAATATAGGCCCTGAATAAATTTGAGTCGCAGTGTGTAAAAAGCCTCGCATTCACAGACGCCGCCGCAGCATCCGCTAGGCGCCGCTCGGTTACCAAAATGTAATCTTTTTGGACCTCTCGTCTTTTTTCAGTCTTTTGGGGGTCTACATGCGTCTTTTTTTAATGAATCGGTGTTAACCTTCACATGGAACGAGTAACAGGGTGCCGATTGAAGATAAACACGCTGTTTGATTTCTTTTTTCAAAAGTATGTGACGACCATGTCGCATCAGTGAGCAAGAGCCTTGCGAGACCTATTAAGACTTTTTAATAATGATGTATATATATTTTAAGTGAAAAATTTTTCAGGCACGCTCTGCACTTTCTTTTTTGATAATTGAATGAGACACAGCTGAAACACCGGGTATGTAACGCTCGTTAGAGAAAAGTCGACTCTCGTTCACCAAAGGTATTGTCAACGAGTCACTATATAGGTCATACTATGTCAATGCTGCTATATTATCATTCACTATTTAATATAACATTATTAACAGTACATGTTTGTTTATAAAATATACACAATTATAACTAGATACATTATAAATAGAATTACTTTGTGAATATAGAACACTTTTATGGTGGGGTTTAAGCACACACACCAAGGCTTTTTGTATGTTTTTGAACATAAACGTACTATTAAAACATCTAATCCTTGTAATTTAATTAACGTGTACCGGATATGTTGATTAAACATAAAAATATGTTTCTTGTCATCAACATACCTTTTATTTGAATTTAAACAATGAACATTTATAATCATAAGAGGATGAAGTATTTACTACAGGAAGTTTACTAGTTATAATCGTTATTTTGAGATATTAAGAAAAATCTGAGTCTTTGAAGTTGAACACTGTTGCTTCCTTCACCTAAAAGAAAAGCAGTTTTCAATATTAATAAATTGTAATGATATTTTTTTTAAACTATAACTAAAATAGTTAATTTATGATGTCTTACTGCATGATTGCAAAAGATATGACGAAAGATTATATAATTTACAAATAAAACCGACTGTTGAAAGATCTTGAATTATAAGCTGAAAGCCTTTATTTCTGAGTTTTTTGCTATACGTTATGGCTATTACAGCGTCAGACAGAATTGGTGAGTGTAAAAGCAAAAAATCTTATTTAAGTTTACATTTAAAAGACTTCTGTCTTTTAAAAGACAAAAGAAAAGTGAATTAGAACATAGAAGTCATGCATAGGCTATAAATCTCTCAGTCGACGAGAGAAGACTTTTTTCGAACGAGCGTTACATAGCCCAGCGTGACAGTTTACCCCCATTCAATGCTTACAAAATACAACAAGGGTTCAAAGGTTCAACATCGTTGCGAGAAACGTAATAATGTTGGCTTCTGCCAGTCCCACGTTTCTATTTTTTTTGTTTTTGTTCGGAGTGTATTTAGCTGTTAGCCCTACTGGCTTTTACAGCGTAACCGGAGGAATATAATACAGATAATATAATAAATTACAATTAAAATCGGTACAGTTCTATTAATAACTGGATAATATGTGTTCTTTGTGTATAACTATATAAAGAAAATATTTAAGTGAAAAAATTTAGAATAATAATAAATGTTTCAAAATTTTTGTAGTACCTACTTTATTTATGAAACAAAAGTTTGTGGCGCCATCTGTTCCTAAAATTTGTTAACATTTAACAGTGACTAAAACATTGCCGATTGTTAATAGATTTAGTGTTTCACATGTATTTAAAACACGATGAAACTTATATTAATAAATTGATTTCTTATTCCATAAATAACAATTATCATAATAGAAATCAATATACCTGTTATGCTACTCCCCGCTAGATGGTAGTAGTAGCATATGTTATTGTGTATAACTTTCGTTATACCGAAGTTCATAAATTTATTAAGATTTATTTATGTAGCTTTTTGAAAAATATGATATTGTATTTACAAAGTTGTAAGTATTGATAGAAAAAATGGAAGTTATTGACAAAAAGTAAGGTTATTAGCAGCTCATTACCGTCCCATTGCCTTCATAATCATAGGAGAGAGGGTAATTAGAGCACAGAAACACCACGCTGCTCCACTACGAGTTGGCAGGCATAGTACACAAGTCTATGTGCTAACACAAGTGCACGCTTTATTCCTTTACTCTCATAGTCCGATGTGACGATTATCCGATACGACCGGAGAGAGATCAGAACCGACGGCTTAACGTCTCCGAGGCACGGGGGTGGAATACACAGGCAACTACCTAACTTCGGGTGAAATACTGAGAATGTCTTAACAGAAAACTCAATACCGATGTTTGAATTCGGTTGACCAGGGACTGGAACCCAGTACCTCATGAATGAAGCCAAAGAAGCTGACCACTACACCAATGAGCTAGTTGAAATAAAAGTTATACAGTCAATGCTTAACTCGAAATTATTATATAACAGTTAAGAAACCACAGCATCGAAGGGCGGCCTTATTGAATCAGTCATTTCTTGATGTAACCAATCATTAGAGCGAAGTGTCAGTAAAACACGACAAAATATTAAATGAAATAGTTAAACAATTCATAATCAAAATAAATACTATTAAAAATACATATGATCATAAATGTTTATATATTACTACAAGAATTAGAAATATATAAAAAAGTGCACGTGTACACACGGAGGTAGTAAAATTTTTTGGCTTATATTATATTAAAGTCTATCAATTATAATTTTTTTTTAAATTCACCTTATATACAAATATTTTGCCTCATTTTTTTTTAAGCCACTGAGTAAGGTAGTAAAGAGTAGTAAAGACCCAACAGGCATTTATATATACAACAGTTTCACATCAAATACAAATTTATTAAAAAGTAGGTGTTGCCCGCGGTATTACCCCCGTAGTTCTCAGTCCCGTGGGAAAATGAGACACATTTTCTTAAAAAGAGTCTACGTGGCGAAAGGAATATCTTTGCCGAATTGCAATCAAGCCAATAGTATAAATTTTTGTGACGAACCCGCGACTTCGTCTGCGTGTCTGTCGTCGTGGATTGTTTTTTAGGTAGCATTTTCATTAATTTAGGCAATTTGTTTTACAAATAAGAAACATTCGTATAACACCCCCGCAACCCCCCTTGCTGGTGAAGTTTCGTACATTCCGTTCTTAGCTGACCTCTACTCGGCAAAAGGAATTCACCTACCAAATTCCGAGTCTCTACGCCTTATGGTTCCAAAGATATCGTTATGAGTCAATAGATCTCTTATATATATATCTATTTATTTTCCCATGAACTTACCTTATAGGAATCCTAATTCGATAATGTAGATTACAATATATATATATATATATATATATATATATATATATATTTAAACAATATGCAATAGAAATCGAATGATCTGTAATGATCCAGACCATTTTGACAGTTGTTGACAATTGTACTTTATTTTTTTGAAGTGAAACTTCTTTAGGCGCATGAGGGTAAATTTTTTTCGGTATAAACGCTTGAGCGTCACTATGATGTGCTGCGTTTTTTACGTTTATGCATCAGCATAAAAAACTAATTTAATATACTATTTTTTAATAGAATATGAATATTTCATAAATTTTTAATTCAAAATCAAAATTTAATTAATAATTTCTCATACTGACCAAAACCACGTGGCATTTCAAATTACAATTTGTCATTTGAGATTTCGATAAATTATTTGTATACGACACTTAATATTTTAATAACAATTAAATTCCTTACTTATCTTACTTTTTCCCTCTAGTCTCGGATATCTAAAGTTTTAGATTTGTATAAATCAAAACAAGACTTAAAAATTAGTTTGCCAGAGCACTTTTAACTTTTTGTCTACATTTCGATTCGATTATTTATTACATATTTCAATATCATTCTAAATATTTTTTTCTTTATTCGTAATGTTAGGTTCAGGACATACTAATGAGAGTTCGTGAGATATAAATGGTGCGACAACACAACATTTATTTTATAAATATAAATATTAACAGACTTGCAGTTCTACTAAAAAATACGAATAATTACGAATAAAACGGTTAAAATATTTTATTAACTAACAACAAAAGTGGTTGTAATACATATCAATGCAATCACAATACAATAATGTGAACAAAAGGCTTAATTTGGAGGTGTTCTCGACAAGGGCCTAAACGTTTAGGATTTATGGCTTATGTTACCGACAGCGTTTGAATTAGCGGTTGGAGCGGTTCTTTGATCTCTCAAGGGATTATAAACTGTTCGTTAGGAGTGAGGTGTTATTAAATCTTAACCACCTAGGCGCCACCGGATGTGGGAGTTTCAATATATATCGATACTCGGAGACCTTCGTCGATTTCTTGGATTTCTTTTGATATTTTTCCTTTTCAGCGGTGGTTCGATTCTGAGAATAGCGACTCACTAACCTTTTGAATGGCTTCATTGACTAAACTTTCAGAGGGGTCTCTCAAGGCTGGCTTTTACTATACACTGAAGTGAGTGCGCCGTAGCGACTGTGCTATTCAGACTAAGTATCTAAGCAAATAATAAAAGAAAATTCTCAATTCCTACACCATGTAGCACGAACTTCTTAAACTTTTTACATATAACTAACAGTAACCTTTCAACACTAAATAGTTAAATTTAATCACTGAATTAATATTTATTTTTAAAAATTGTATGGTTAATGTTATGAATATATAAAATCTGATTACATTTTTCAAATAACGAAATATCAAGAATGTTTTTAAATTTAACTACTTAATGTAATGGTTACATTTAACATAATTTCAGTCATTTTTAAATATGAATTCCATAATAGTATTTCAACATCATTCGAATTTTATTTGAGCACAAGGTTTTTACGAAATTTTTATACCTCTAGAATACCTCAAAGAGAGGTATGACCCGTGTCTCTACTTTGATGAAGGTATTTTAATTCGCATGATAAGGAACGCTATAAACTTACTAATTGTAAATTTGTTTTTTCCACCGACTTAAAAGGCTTTATGATACACTATGCTCGTTTACAAGCAGGAGATGCCGGATTCGCCTCTCGATTTATAGGCTTGTTAAAGGAAATTATCTTAGGTCTTGTTAATCATGTAAATACGGGTACAATTTTGTACTAGTCTTGTCCAAATGTACAACATTTTATTATACTATGTCGCATAATATCTGTATCTTATAAATGTTTAATCAGAATATATAAATTCAGAAGCCACAATACATAATGTAGCTGCTCCAGTGTCATTATTACTTGAAGAACTTTTTATAAAGATTTTCCGTGAAAATATAACCCCTAAAATAAAATTGGTTTAACGTGTTTACATGATATTACAATTTTTAAGTCCCGAGGTAGATATGTTGCGTCCATTTACTTTTTTTGCTAAAATTAATGGGTAACATGCCTAAAACAGATAAAGCCATGATGGCTTACTGTTGAGACGCTGTGATTCTCCTCCAGTGCGGTCGCGGATTCGAATCCTGGCATCACTAATTAAATAAACTTACTTCCGTGTTCAATGCATCGTGCTTTTCAATGCAGTAAAGCATCTTAAGGAAACATGGGTTGTGTAACCTGACGACCTGTAGTATAACAGCGACGCGAGTTTATGCTCGAAAATCCCTCTATCTTATGAGTGAAGAGAAGTGGGCCCAGCTGTGGGACGTTAATGACTGCTATTTACCTTGCCTTTTTATGCGCAAAACATACACGTATCTATATGTATATATTATCTACTAGCAGATACTTTCTAAACCGACATCAAACATACGATGAAATTGAAAGATAATCTTCATATTACCAAATCCACTCAAAAAATGTTTACTTAAATATATTTTTAGCGTATATGAATATATACGATAAAAGTTTTTCAAAGTGATTCTTTTTATTCGGGGCCAAATGAAACATAACTCCTTGTAATAAATAAGTTACCTCCATAGTTAGTAACGTATACTGTGATAATTTTATGTGACAAATGCACACAAGACTATAATCAACTAAATGTTTCTATTTAAGAAAGAGGTCCTAATAGATTCTAGAGCTTCTAGATCACTCTTAATGTTTGTATACTCTAAAGCTTATAAACCTGTTAATCACTATTTTATTTGCTGTTGTGAATTACACATTCGGCATAAAGACATAAACGGGGCACGGCAACAAAAATCGCAATAAAGGGCGGTTTATCAAAACCATAATCCTTAAGAGATCGTGTGAGATAAAGTATAGCAAAAACGTTCAGTTTACAAAACTAAATACTTTGTTTCAGAGATTAGCATCTGTACTAAACGCTCAATGGCCGTAACTGTATTTATTTAACTATTGACTAAACAGTTTCCGAATGTCTCTAACATAACAATATACAAAAGTACAGTCCAATACGTATATTTCTATCAAGTACAATGAGTGTTAATCCGTTAAAGTAGCCGACTGCTAATAATCATTTTTAAAATTGTTGCAACCAAACAAAGTGCTAGGATTCTTTTATGCGAGACACAAAGGGTTTTTTGAATGGACAGACACCTTCAAATAAATATGATTAAGTAGTTATTTAATAACATTTATTTGACTTTATTTTTATAACAGCAAATTGAACAGACAGGACATTATAAATTACATATTATATTTTCGTATTACTAAATTTGTTTAATTAAAACATTTATATTTATACATTAAATTACGTACGTACATTGCTGTATATTTAAAAATATAGATTAACAATATATATAGATAAAATAGTTAAAGTTAGACAAAAGGTCGAAACGTTTATTTAATATTAAAAATGTAACTTTTTATGACTTCTATCTCTAAACTTTTAATTCTATAACATATGAGCCATTTTAAAGTCTGTAACATATTTATAGAATGGACATCATGGTGTTTAAACCTTCAAATTCATTTTAAAAAGTAAAATTTATTTTAAAAGAAAAAATCCCCATCACACTTATTTTTTAAATATATATAGTTTCATTTATAAACAATTAAGTCTTTAGTTTTAAGTTTATAATTTCAGCTCATCACATTTCGCAGTAACTTTGTTTATATGTAATTCATATTACATAGATAAGAAGGATTCCGGTCGTCTGAATTTAACCAACACGTAACTTGTAACTTCAATTTATTGTTATTTTTTACATTCGGCAAATTATTAATACTGTGTCTTAAAGTTTTTATTAGCATTAATGCCAACTTTTCACCTGGTGATATTCGTAATGACGTTGTGAGTAAATATATAGTGTCATAAAAAAATATATAGTGTCCTTTGTATATTAATTATGATTTTAAAAATATTAAAAATAATGCAAAAACCTTTCTATTTTTACTTTTAAGCTGACTGTACAGTTGTAAATTGTTGCAAGTAAATGAAGTTACACTGGACTTGTAACGCCTTGACGCTTCCGAGGAGGCATATAAAGTGTGCAGTGATGCAAATGAACAATTAGATGATGATTCATTGACGTCTTTCTTGCATTTTTAGGCCACATCCGGTTTGCTTTCACATAAAACTCAAATTTTCATATTTTGGCGCAGGTAATATTCGTAAAATACTTTAATGTATTACTTTATAATGTATCACGAGTAAAGTACACTTTGTCATTTATGGGTGTGCAGTGACCTAAATAGCGTACTATGAACTTCCTAAATAAAAAACAAATAATATAACAAAATCAATCTCAGAAGGAAATCTGTAAGCCATTTCGCGAGTCTTCAGTAAATGGGCTGTACAATTTTTCGCAATATAAATTTGATAGTTTTACTAAGCTTTTAAAAAAAATTAACTAGTTTCGATGAATAAAAGAGTGTTTTATTAACACTTGGAAATTTAAACGAGATATACCTTTATAAGGAATATATAAATCAATAGACGAAATCTAACGAAATAAATTTTCTTTGTTTTGTTTTCTAATATTTTATATGCATAGTCATGGGGTGCAACATTTATTTTATGTATTATATTATTATATATATTATTATTTTATGTAAATTCATGTAAATTTCCCAAAATCATTATTGCCAGGTATAATCTTAATGATTATTTACAGTAGACACTTCCTAGCGATGACGGTTAGGGCGATATTTTTTTGCAATTCATTTACTGCATATATAAATGTTGAATAAATGTATTCTATACTCCAGTATAGCAAATAATATAAACAAATTTGCCTTGACAACAGGGAGCATCCAAAATTAAAATTGTGGCACGTATAATAATAACAATATGCATCCAACATTCCGCACGCGAAGTAACACCATATCCTTGGGAATGTAGCGCTCTCCCAACGAAATATTTCAAAACTCGATCACTATCTCGACGACTACGCAGCGAGTTATTGAATAAGACGTGAAAAATGATGAGCGCGGCGCAAAGGCTCCGCCGACGATTGCTTCTCTCTTTTTTTGATTACATTTTCAGCCGGCGAAAAGGGATAGCAAATTTGGGGGAACAATGGCGGTGTGATGTGACAGAAGTGTTCGATATACCTTCGGCCGCTCGGTGAGGTCTGAACCAGCGGGGGACTATGCGAGTTGGAGGTTTTCGTCTCGCCCACGGCGCGATCTCTCACGGTTTTGTTGTCACGTAATTACCTAATTTATTGCACACTGCATCTGTAGGCGAGTGATAACTTACCTAGCACCCGGGTGCACTCAGTGGGATTCCTTTAGAGGGCGGTATGTTTGCCGTCTGATGGAGGTCTTCTCGAAATTAAGATATTACAGGCTACTATATCAGGGCGGCATGCTTTCTTCTTTCGTTTATTGACTTTCAAATGTATGAATTGGGTATATATAACTTCTCCAGTGTTACGTTGGTTGAACCATTCTTACGTCAGTTGGAAAAGTGAGCTTCGCTGAACCCTGTAGCTAAGACGCCGATAAAAGGAATATAGTCAATTTCAAAATTAAATGTTGTTGTAAAATAGCAAATTCAGCGCTTTATCTTTTAAGCTGTTTGGATCTCAAGAACAAATATCAATTCTTGAAATGATAATTTCGCATAAAATAACATTTTTATCATCAAATATTATAGATTTGAAAGTAATGAGTAATAAATAACTTCTATCGCATTTTATTTTATAACAAACAAATTATATTTTTATATGTATAATTATTTCATACATATTGAATGCCACCTAAATGCCTAGAATCTTTTTTGTGTGTTTAGGTTTCAAAAATGGTTAAGGTTGACAATTTCATCTATTTTCCCCATATTTCCACGGGATCGCAAAGTACGATGATGTCATCACCGAGCATGGTTAGTGTTTTTATATAGGCAACACAGTAAAATCATTAGTTGTTTGACTAGTTTATGAAATCAGTAAATTGCTCAACACTCTTTTAAAATATAACATAACTTTTCGATAATTAACTTGAAATTAATTATATGCAAAGATAACGGTAAATGTTATGGACCTTGTTTATAATGGCAGTTAATATAATAATTAGTGACCAATTTAGCTAAAAGTGGTTAAAAGAAGGTCGTGTTGCGAACGGATAACAAAAGCTTTAATGCAAATGAATCCCTCATTTGGAAAATTTTTTCGCTGAATGATAATGAGCTAAAAGTATTTTATTTTAATCGTGTCGAACAAAACGTAATACAAATTTAATCTGGATTATTATTAATTGGATGAGTTGTTATTGTTAATTAGTTATTCGTCAGTAGTGTAAAATGGTAACACTGGTAAGATCTTTTTTAATTAAATTCTTTATCTTATAACATTTTTGAATAGTTTAAATTTTGTAACATTGACGGAAAATGGCCCTGTGGTTTAAACGGTAAAGCGTAAAACCTTTTAAGCCGTAGCCTTTAAATATTTTTTACCTTTGTAAGGCTACTTCACAGCACCATTTTGAAATAAGATTCAGATTATATTGCATGTTTTCTGTCTGGAATCGATCCCGGGGTAACGGAGGTCATGTAGTCGCAGTATTATTCCAGAAAGGTCTTCGAAATTTTGAAGAAACGAAACGGAAAGAGTGATGAAAGGAAAGAGCTTGTTTCTTTTTCCGAAAAAGTAGAAAATAACAGTCAATTAAAAAAAAGCCATGTAGCAAGAATCTCTTAAACTCAGCAAAAAGAAATAAATTTTGATGTGAACAATATGACATATGACACTGTACAATGTTTCATAAAATAAATTTATGTCATATTGGTATTAACAGCTAGTGTCAACCCCTATAAGTTTAAAAATATATCCCAACTTGAGTTGATAGCGAATTTTAACAAGATATATCCTCAAGAAAAGTGAGAACAAATAGTATGGATAACAATTTAAATAGCTTATTTTGTTAACGCAAGCCGACAATTATAAGAACAAGCAACAGTTTTTTAAAAGGTGAAAATCAAATGCTGACACATGTATCATTCATTTGGTAACGAAATGGCAAAAGCTATAAAATGAGGGAAGCAATATATATTTCCATAAAAATATCGCTTCGTATCTCGTGACACAAATGTTCGCTAAAACTAAATCTCGAGTTATGTCCATGTGAACTTGAATGTGAAAGGTTTACTAATGTGCAATTTCATATTTTAGTGGCAATAAAAACGAACCCAGCACTATATTCATACACATAAATAAAGGTATAACTACGAAATTTTCTGGAGACAGGAGATGAGAATGCGAGACAGCTTACAATATGAATATATTTGTAATATAATTCAGATTCTAATAATTATGATACGAAAAGTTAGAATTCCAATTATACTGTGCTTTACATGAAAAAAATTGTATTCTATTTGAAAAGTTTTCTGTCTTTTTTTTATAAAAAATAGTTAAAAAGAAAGAATGAATACATTATTTCTTACTTTTTTAATTTAAAATGAATATCATGTTGCGGTGTCACTAAGAAAAGGGATAAATACTAACACGTGATTCTAAACATTAATATATATATATATATATATCTTGTTGCATCGCGGACAGACCTTTGAAATATTTCCTAATAAATCTAATATAAAAAAGGCGTCAAATGAAGTTTTCTGACTTTATTAGTCCTTGATTCACGAGCTTCAAAAACTCTAAAACTATATAATTTGTTTATTTTCAGCTATTACCGTTTCAATATGCTACCAAATTCCATTTTATTACAGTTTATGCGTTATTTTCTTAGGTTTTATAACGAATAGAGATATTACGATAAGCAAAAAAGGCGTAGAAAAAGAACCATGCTAAGTCTTACGTATGAGCTTTTAAAAAGCTTTATAGGATAATTGGGCGTAAAAATTAAGATTGAATGGTGTTAGGGTGACAGCAATGTAAAGAAGCCGGCGGGATGCGATTGGTCGAATGGTTAGGGGCTCTTACTGTAGTCGATTTGTTAGCCCCTTTTGTGGGTTTCACACGGAGGCATTTGAAACTAATGGGCATATGATTTTGGGGGTGATGATATAATTTATTTGCTTTAAATCTGACTACGTGTTATAAAAAGTAAGTGAACCTAACTTCGTATACCCTAATGGTGGCCAAGTAGGGATATAAACCATAAGAGACATGATTCAGATCTTTCTAAGTCTCAACAAGCTCTTTGACATTAGTCTATCTGTTGATTACAAACCTCCAACGAATCAGACAATCGAGAAGAAATCAAAATGACACTCCGTAGTTTTTTTATGATCGTAGTTTTATTATATGTTTAGGCACATTGTGTGATACTGAGCTTCCATGTGCACTGTTATCACGTCCAGATATTTTTATATTTTAAAAAATCTTCAGAGTAATGTGTTTAGAGTAAAGGTATGTTCAAAATTTTTCTAGTACTTGTACTATTTGTAACTATTAAACTATAGGAGCATATTCTATACCAAATATAAGCAAATCTGTCTTCCATCGAAGTATTCAAGTCAAGTAGAGATAGCATGTGCAATTTGTCTGACTTTTGAAAAAAATTGACTAGTCTTTTAGACTTTGCACCCATAAAATATTTTGATATAGTCTTTAAGCCAGAACTATCCAGCTTAGAACGTGCATAGATAGAACAGACGACGAATTTTCCTTATCTAAAAATTAACACACACATATATGTTCTGAAATATGATTTTGTGACGATAAATTTTAAAAATATTGTGGATTAATGGATTAAGTTTTTATAAACAATTTTAAAATGCAGAATTATCTGAAAAAATGAAACGTACCCTATACGAAAACATTAAAATGCCAACAACAACGAAGCATCATCACATTTGGCATAGGAACGAAGATGAGCTTACGTAATAAATGTACGACGTTGAAAAAGATAACCTGAATATGTGTAATTATTTTCACCTTCATAACGTTCGCAAATTTAATTCAACATATACCATTACAATAAAAATAACTTGTTTACCTCCACACGTTTATATAAATATAAACATTTACAAATAATGCAAGCAGATTTTGTTTCATTGTTAATTAGCTGCAACCTTATGAGAGGGGTGTTTAATGTTCATATTCGTGTAAAACTAAGTGAAAATTATCAAGATCCAAAACCAACTAAGTCCAGTTCATTAAGAATCGTTCTAAATTTGACATAACTGGGTGAATAAACCCCTCAAGAATTCGCCCCGTGTGCTCGCCGCAGCGCTCTCGATGATTATCGCGCGTGATAAATGGACCGTGTCAGAATTTATTGTGCGCTCTAACTCCACTATTGTCTCAATGAATACTTTTTTATTGTCATAATATTATAAAGACCACTTTGACAAGTGGCGTTAGGATTATGACGCGGCCGAATAGCTGCCTCTGTTATGACTAGCTTATTTCGTGCGATCGTAAATTGAATTTGATGTCTTTTTTATGCTCGATCGGAATCGATTTTAGGTTTTTATTGGCGATTCCCTTTCATATGTTAATATTTATATCAAGAGTTTTATAGAGCATTATATAAAGACTAATCTTAATAATATAGGTTATAGGTTATATTCTAATCTAAATAAAATAAATTATAACTATATTGTAATAGGGATGTTATAAAGTATATCGGTATATGTAATGGTCGACAAATAAAATTACAGAATGTTAGTAAAGGGTTACTGCAGTTAAAATGTTGGCTTCCTTTTCATTGCTAACAGATTAGCGCTTGACTGTAGTCTCACCTGGTAGAGACTGACGATACAGTCTAAGATGGAAGCATGCCAAACTGGTAAAAGGTAATTTACTCTTATGGTTTCTACACAGTATCATATCGAAACGCATACTATTTGCTTGGCGCCACTTTGCAGGTAGAAGAGTAACTATTCACGGCCGAAGCCTCCCACTAGACCTGACTTAAACAAATAACATACTACATTTCCTAAATTTACACTGCTAGCAATCGAACTCAGGACCTCTGCTAGCGTAGACCGTACATTGCGTCAGCGAAGCCGTCAAATATTTCAGATATTCTTATTAAGTCATTAAAAAAATGACGAAACATTTACGAGATTTATTTATAATTTATTGAAGAGACAGATTATAGTGTGTTTCTACGTGACGGTCGGTATAAGAGGCCGCAGCTTTTTAATTTCTAACAAAAGAAGTTAACATGAGGGACATAATATTTTTATAACGTTTATACCGTGTGAATACAAATTGAGTGTTCTGATTGTGCTATATATTATGTTTAAATTGGTCTTATGATACTAAATATTTGGACAGGGATTTTATCGGCAGGGTAATTTGATATTTTTGTTATGAGGCGGCTATGTTAAATTTTTTTTTAGATTGCTTGTCTATGCGGAATGACTGCTAAAAAGTGGTTTTAAAAATTACTGTTTTATTCTTATGAAATAATGAATAACTATTCTAAATAAAATAAAAAAATACAATCTTTTTTTTTTCATTTTCTTAAGATACTCGGTTTTTTTTGCTAGATAGGCAATTTTACAAGATTTTTACTTTTTCGTCTTTTTGTGTGCTTTTACTAGTGCCATGGCACGTAACCATGTACTTGCCATTTTAATTTTATTGTAGTGATACATTTCAATGTATAAAACAATTAATATCTTTATATTTAAGCTTGTTTGGTTTAAGATATAAAATCGTTGACTTTCTTGTCAAGAAATAATACACACCGGCATATTTAGCGGAGCATAAAAATAAAATAAAGATTTGAAATCAGTATTATAACTAAATATGCTGGTGTGTATATTTCGTAGCCTCAGTTCTTATTATTAATCTATTTGTCAACCATTACTTATAAGTAGAATGCCATATAGACGAGTGTGCGCGAATAATTAGCACATATAAATGATTATCGCATCGTTGACTCTACGAAAACAAAATTTTCTTCATTAGGGACATAATTTTTTACCTTACATTTAAAGTTGATCAAAACCATAATTGTACTTACTAACTACTTCTTGCGTTCATAACTCGTGTGCTTAAACTTATTTTAATACCTTGGCTGATTCAAGATTCACTATATGTTAATCTGTACAAAAAAATGCAAATGGTTGCAGATGTCTGCGCACGCGCAGCATGTGTGTCGAAAAGCAAAAATTTTGCCACCAGAAGAAACGAATCAATGAAAAATCGTTCAAATTCTGTTGCGGTTATTACCTTACTTTCTTGTTGAATAATTAAAAGTGCAATTTTGGTAATTGTGTTTTTTTCTGTAACAACTTAGCTTTGAAGTGTCGTTGACGTGAGACCTGATCGAAATAATATAGTGTTTCGGCAGCTTATTTGTTTTAAAAACAATGTGCACGTGTTTAATTGACTTCCTTTTGTAAGCCGGAGCCGACTTATCTTCAATTTTCTTATAATCAATTTTAATTAGGCTCCAATTATTGCTATACATTTAAATTTACGTGCCGACTTCATAGGCAATTAGTGGGTTGATAATATATCGTATACTGAGTCAAGGTACTCGAAGATATGTAGATAAAAATTATTGAAAAATTATAATAAGATAACACTTACCCAGTATGTACCATTTCAATTATTTTATAATGATACATTATTTTGTGTAAACACAATTTATATAATATATGCGCACGGTAATACTGTGTATGCTTATTCATACTCGCTGCAATTTTATTTTAATCAATGGAAATTTTTCTTTGAAAATGATGTCTATTTTTTATTTTTCAGAAGAAGTCGTACGTTTTTAATACTTACCGTAATAAATTGTCAAGTTAAGATATTATACTCCTTCGTGTTTGAAGTACGAGCTATACTCTAAATTTAACAAGTTTGAATTTATTCAAATATAATATTAATAAATATCATTCATTCGTTCATCATCCTCAGTGTGTAATTGCAAAATTCATATTATCATAATGTATGAATGTACACATATTTGTATAAAGTTTAGTGGTATCGTTACAATAGTTCAGAGCTAAAAACTTTGTGTCGTTGATGTCTTTCGTTCTGACGACTTAGAAGTAACGTAGTCGAAGCTTGAAATGTACACCGCTCTGTGGAGATTTGTTTTTATATAAAACATACATTTAATAAATTTTAAATTATGAAACTTCTTATTATGCTACTGTTATATATTTATTTATAAAAAAATTAATACTTAATATTAAATTAAATTTCATAGATTCAAGATGGATATCATGATCATAAGAAATACCGATAGAAGTAGAATAAAGCCTCAATCACAATATTATTAGAGCATAATTAAAGAGAAAAACTTCTTTGAGAAGTTTTTCCCCGCAGAGCAATTTTCTAACATGTCTGAGTTTGAACCGTCTTCGGCCGTGGCTAATGACATCCCTGCTAGTAAAAATGAACCGGCATGCAGAAAACAACATTCTGATTAATATGTTGTGCAGAAACTATAAGAGGTAACATTATCTCTTACCACTCAACACCTTAATCACGCGTCCATCTAGGTTGGTATCATCATTTTCTATCATGTGTGACCACAGTTAAGCACAAAGTTCTCATTAAAAAGAGGTAAACATACATAGCTTCATGAATTACTCGGTTAGTTATATGCCGTCGCAAAAACTCCTATGTAGGTACATCAGCGGAAATGCCACCAGAGAGCCAACGTGGCAAGTATCAAAGCCGCCGCAAATTCTTTCACACAACATGTTACAGACTATCAAAGTCATAAATAACCTTGAAATGATGCGACCATGGAGAGCTCCCACAAAAAGCTTCAATATTTGACATCTAAATTATTGCAAGAAGACACCAACTCCAACCCCCGGGCACCAACAAATCGCCCCCTGATATAAGCAGATGAACAACCGTAACAAAGGAAACAGCAAATAATGCATCAGATAAAAGAATTTTCAAAACAAACTCAAAATACTAAAGCGTTTGACACGAACATCCGCTCGCCCGCAAAAAAGGTGTCCATATAGAACCGTGTCGAATCCCAAATTGGACCTTATCACAACATTTTGAGGGACCAGTTCGTCATGGAGCTGCGCACGCTTTGATCCCGCGATAGATCTCAATAGCGGTGATTAAAGGCGCCTGTGATTTTGGTTGAATGCTTTTTTTTCTCGCTGCCTTCATCGGCAATACAAAATGAACGGCACACTACTGTAAAAGAATATACAATTATTGGGTTTTGAATGGTTACAGCGGGGGTGAAGTGCTCATAAATTGTAATTTTTTTCTTTCGTTCGGATGTTAGAAATCTTTTAAAAATCATAAACGACTCTTTGACAGCGGATTTATGGAAAAGGTGTCAAGGGAGACGTTGAACTGTCAGTAACCGAACTTGCTATTTGCTTAATTATAAACTTCAACGTTTCTATAATAAGATTAAATTCGTAATAATATCTGATTTATAATTTGAAATAAATATGCGTTTATGCTTTATAATTTCAATTCGCATTGCTTTGAAAATTATTAGTTATGTCCAATAGTTGTTATTTGTGAGACAGGAGAAAAGTATTGTATTAGTAAATAATTGCCTTAGAAAAGCATGCACTTACAATTTAATAATACAAATTTAAGTTTATGTAGAAATATATTTGTTTAAAAAATGAACGGCGTGAGCAGTGAATTATTATCCATCCCTATCGCAAATTCAAAACCTAATTTCTTCTGACATAAATCAAAGTGTTTCGCTCCGTCAATCTGTCTTTTCGTGGTATTCTTGAAAATCACGAATGGTTTTCCACGCGGTNCACGCTGCTCCACTGCGGATTGGCAGGCGTTAGGTATAGGTAAGTTTTATGTAAATCGTTTGAAATATAACATGATTGGTTTTTATTATAATTTTATAAAAAATTGTATTAATAAGAACTGGTTTCCCCATATTCCCAGGGGATCATAAACATCTCAGGGATATACATACCGAATGACCTGGCTTTATACAATATTTTTGTTTAGATTTCGATTCGAGTATTTATTACGTATTTTAATAATTTTCAATGAACATATTCAATAAGAGATAAAAGTATTATTATTGGGTTGATCTATTCAATAACAAATGGTAATGAATTCTGTCACAATTAGACAAGACATGTATTGTTTTTAGCACAGCATTTTTTGTCAAAGGTGTTCACTGAACATCTTCATTGAGTTCAAGGTGTTAATAGTGGTGCTGACGCTCATTATGAGAGCAGAAGGTGTGCTCGTAAATTCAGTCTCCAAGGCCAACCGAACAAAAGAAACAGGCAACGCTCAGACCCGAAGTCGATTTTACAAGAGGCTATCCGTGTGGGCCTGTACAATATCATAACGTAGATTAGCATAAATTAAGATGATTTAAGTTCATGAAACTGCTAATTTTGTAGCACTTTTATGATTTTGTAACGAAATTAATTGTGACAACTTATTTTATGGATACTAAAATATAATTTACTTTGTAAGGGAAATTATTTCTTTTTATGTTCCACTAGCCAATAGCACTTTTTCGCTGTTGTTTTAATTTACTCGCATAAATTTACTGTTTCTAAATAATATTGCAACTATGAATTAAAGTAGTTCAGGAGTCCCTCGCGAACAAACAACGTCACACGTAATTTATGTATATTAAGATTTTTTTTTCCCTGTAAGTTCATATTTTTTTGTTTACTTTTGACCTTTGATAATATTATATATAAAAGGAAATACAAGACATTTACAAATATGAATTATAGTCAAATTTATAATTAATTATATTTATCTAAATAGATAATCTTCATTAATAGGTACTTGTGCATTCATGATATGTTTGCAGGGCAAGAAAAAATATTTTTTAATACCTTATTTTCTTTACATATTTTATTAAGAATGCAGCCTAGGTTCCAGTTATTATTAAATTTTTAAGTAAAAACTAATTAAATATCGAAAAAAGAATATCCATATTACATTTTATTAATGATCATTCTCAATAGGTCACCACTGTCCTTATGAATGGGTGGTATAGTCGGGGGGCGCTTTACAACTCGCATTTTGTAAGGAATGTTGTAACAAAAAAGCCTTAGATACACACCTCGATAACATATCCCTTGCAACTTAATAATCACTTGTTACACAATTCTCAACTTTAAAATTAGCGCAATAAAGCGAATGTTGATTTATATAGCTGTACTTATACTGGTAAATGTTGAGGAATAACAAATAAAATGATTCAACGAGACTGATCGGTCGGGAGCTGGGTGGAGTTTGTTTTAGACGCTTTATTAATTATGTCCAACTAATTCAGAAACGGTTCGACTGACGAGTTTGCGATCTTAACTTAATTATCTATTTGTAGCAAATTAATTGGCCGATAACGTGTTAATTATAAGTTGGAAATAAAAACGTAAAACTTTGATATTTTTTTGTTTCAATGGCGCGTTATGTATATATGCTTTGTTAACAAATATGAATATTGCGTCCGTAGACCTGTTAACATAATGCAATTTGTTTTATAATGTTCCAAATGTACATTTTAGTTCAAATTATACCAGAAGCTAACACTTTAAATCTTGAATACAATAGACTTGTATAGTGTTTAATAGGTTTCGTTATTAAATCCATAATTTTATTACAAACTAGATACACCACGAACAAGCTTAACCAAGGCTCAGTTTGTTTCGGGACACGAAACACTATCTTTTGATAATCCCTATAATATTATTAATACCACCAGATTGAGTGTCTGTCACCAAAATCTGTTCAGCCCTTTCAAAGAACTCTGTGTCGCTATATATATTTGAAAACAATCTTTTTTGTATACTTTAGTTACTTAAACAGTTGTTATTTTAACATTATTAATATACATGATATAGGTATTAGTATGATTAGACCTGAGAAAACTAAAGTTAAGTAACCCATAATCATATGTAAATATCAAAGCCATTTCGTAGATTCTAATTAATAACCTCCTTTATTCTCTTTTGAACGAAAAAAAGCCGCTAACCATTAATTTATATATATGCTATTATATGATATATTTATTTTCTAGCGATGTCACCCCCAATTTCACACTTTAAAGGTGTTCAAAACAGAGTTCCTTCGTCCAATGTAGTAAACGGAAATATCACTACGTACATTTTCATATAATTCGAATAACTTATATCGAATAAGACTATATTAATGATATGCAAAAAGCTTTTCACCATCAAAAATCAAACATACACTTTCACAAAATTTTAATTTATCATATAAATACTTACCACTTTACTTTACCAGAATTAAGAAGATAATAATGCAAAATTAAGGACGTATATAATCACGAATATTTCCTTGTGTCAAAAACTTATATTCAAATCGGCAAAAATGACGTCGTAGCACTTAAAACTCTCATTATGTCATTTATTGATTGCAATGGTTTTTTTAACACTCAAAAAGTCCTCCTGTAAAATTATTTTTTTTGAATAGTAACTATTCTTTCAAAGCAGTAAGCGAAAGTTTCTATAAATCACAAATGGAATTACATTGATGAGTAAAGCATGTTATGAACGTTGAACATTATAGGATTTTGTCATTGTATTTGTTTCCTTATTTATATAGGAATTACTTCTATCATTAAGTGACTTACCTCCTCCTAAATCGATTGACGGTTTCTGACAAAATATTTTTGCGTGTTGTAATAAATTCAAGCATGGTGTAAATTGAGATTTATATCCGTTTAATAACGAATTGCTCGGAAGGGATTTTATGTAAATCAGGAATTGCATGTATAAATGCATTCGAAAGCTGAGTGAAAAATCAATATTATTTCAAAAGATGTTAAATACGGGTCCTTTAAAGTAAAGCATCGTTTACCCTTGACCGATTTTATATAATATTTGGTATTGTGGTAAGCTCGCCCGGTCGGCGCCGGCGCACGGTTATGTTATTGTTAAAGGGCCCAATTCTTTTATTTGACCTACACGACATGTTAAGGAATTTTGTGTTTTGCGACGCTACGGATGTTTGGCTTTCGTGTGTGTTATAGATCTTTAAAAGTAGATAAAGGACAAATGATTCCTTGATTTCTTGAAACGTCGAATTTGGCCTGAAAATCAATCTAAATTTAATGTGTTATGTTTATGTGTGTATTAAAAATATCATGACATTCCGAAGGTGGGTTATAGCGTCTAATATCTACTTATCGGCATGTAATTGTTACTCCTACTTAAAACGGTTATTGAAATAGTGGTAAACAGAACTATAGGTATATATAATATATGCATTATGTCATTAAGTGCTCATTTACAAATTTATATAATACTAGTGTCACCCGCATAGTTCCCGTTATGTTGGAAAAATTTTGATGGAATTGCCAATCTAAACTGATTATGAATCGACCTTGAAATACAATAAATTTTAAATGCTATTTTAGAGGCATTCTGTCATATTCACACGAATAAAATAATAATATATATAGCATATATTTCTTGAAATAGCACTTTTCCGTTAATCCAGCGATTAATTCTTTAATATGCATTTTATAAAGTTCAATAACAGTTTTAGTGTAACTTAATACAAACTAAATAGAGAGATCATTAAATTGTCGAGAAGTATTATAAACAACAATAAGAACGTAGTTATAAGATCATCTTACCTTCCGGCGCTTCACTTTCGGAATTACTTGGATCATTAGACGAGTGCTCCCAAATTAGTCAAGCTTTGGTTGTTTTTGAGATATTCATTTCACTTTTTATACCGTGAATACTTTGTGGCTGCAATATTTTGTTGTAACTTATAACAATAAGAGGAACTTATTACATTGAGGTGGAACAATGTTATTGAAAATAACCTATGGATGAGACACAATAGTGCTACTCGGTTCTCACTTTTTGCTTAATTTATTTATGTATAAAGACGAAATAAATTTAAATTTACAAAAATGTATCAAATAAAAGTCATTGCAATTATTAAGCTACATGGACCGTACTTGAGTAGTAATGATGGAAATATAACACATTTAAAGAGAGTGCGCACTCGGAAGTTTTTTTTACGTTTCTAAGCATTCGGGGAGCTGGTTCGCAGCGCGAGTAAAAATTATTAAGCTTGCTTTAAGCATTTTCATTTATTAATATTTTGCACTTAAGAAAATGCGATGACTTACTAATGTCTAAAATAACGAAATGATATTGTATATAAGTAATTATAGGAATGACTATTTAAACATACAGTTTTGTGCATTTGTTTTTGTCACTTTATTGCTAAGTCTTCCTAATTGTTTGATAATTTTTTTCAAATAATCATTCAAGTCGTCCAAGCTTTTGAAAGTTTCTTCTAAAATATGAGTTGGTTTATAATCT
Organism: Elymnias hypermnestra; assembly: GCA_015832385.1. Taxonomy (NCBI): domain Eukaryota; kingdom Metazoa; phylum Arthropoda; class Insecta; order Lepidoptera; family Nymphalidae; genus Elymnias; species Elymnias hypermnestra. The sequence continues at coordinate 1,049,621 of JACTOM010000014.1, read as the reverse complement.
ATGAATGACAAAGTGGCGTTAGTTAACATTCAGATTTTCTAAGCAATGTTTCATATGAATTCGTTTGACTAATTAAAAATTAATATAGACAAGTGAATAAAGATTAGATTAATATTTACTGAATCACTAATTTTGCATAAATTCTTTAACTCAGTTCGAAAATATATTTCCGAATATATAGTTGTAAAGATTAATATACATTTATATAATGAATGTTCACTAATAAAGACTACTCCCCTAGAAATAGATAAACTAATAACTACTAAAATATCATGATAATTGGACCACCGTGTCAAGCGGGTACAAACAAAATAGATGAAAAGCAGAAAAGGGACGCGGCAGCCTAACAAAACAAGCAATCGGTAATTTGTCCCGCAAACTATATAAATACAAGCATAAGAGAAAACATGATGGTGTCATAAAACACATTCACACGATCACAGATTACGGAGCAATTAACGCGGTCAAAACAAACTTAGACTATGGGAAACTTTCGTCCCTAGGAATGTAGGTATAATATTTCGAGGGCCTTGCTGGCGCAATGATGCTTGCTTCGCTGAAGGAGGTCATGGGTTCCTTTCCTGGCAGATATTGAAAAGGGCATCTAATTTGTCTGCCCTTGGAACGGTGCCATGGTTAGTTACCAGCTTTACCAGCCTACCAACTGACAAATAAGCGCTTGACTGTAATCTCACCTGATGGTATGCGATGTTATAGTGTAAGGAGGAAGCGTCGTAACCTGGTAAGAGGTAGTTTACGCACATTTATTGCATGGCGGCAAAACATCTGCGTTCCGGTCAGAAGGTTTGGCTGTGATTCGCAAAAAATGTGCGTTCTGATACAATACTGTGTGAAAACCGTAAGAGGTAAATTAATTCTTTCTAGGTTATGGCGCTTCCACGTTCAGGTGAGATTACAGTCACGTGTCAGTAATAAAAAAAATATCTGCATCCAAATCTTGACGATCCGGATTGTAATACCTTTGACTACAAAAAAATCGAGCCTTACGATAACAAAATACATTTGTATAAAAGAAATGGTCACTAATCTTCTGCTTAAAAAAGTAAATCTTGCTTCTGTAGAAAAAATGACCTCACACCTTTTTAGGTTCCTTATCTTAAACAAGTGATTTCGGGCAAAGCAGATCTTTTACAAGCTGTTAGCTGATAAACGTATCATGTTAAATGGAAGCCCAATTAGGTTTGCTAATATATTGTTTTATCTTTTTTACAACTTAACATTTTAAATTTGTCGAAAGGAAGATATTAAGTTCAAACTTAGATTTGAGTTACTACAAAATAAAAGTTAAAAATCTAATAAAAAAATAATAATTTTTGATTATTGTGTACACACAAAAGTGTTTGCCTTATCAAATAACATGTTTATTCCTACGTCCTCTGGCACGAACATTTAAAATTCGATTCGATTCGATATATATAGAATTTGACGGCCTCGCTGGCGCAGTGATGCGAGTACTCGCCTTGCTAGAAGAGGTTCCGGGCTTGATCCCCGGTAGGACGAATTTAGGAAATTGTATTTTCTAATTTTACTGAGTCTGGTCTGGTGGGAGGCTTCGGCCGTGGCGAGTAACCCCCCTACCAGCAAAGGCGTACCGCCAAAACAAAAAGATTTGTGTTCAGGTACGATGCTGTGTAGAAACCATAATGGGTATGTCGCCTCTTACCATATTAGTGCGCTTCCATCTAAGACTGTATCATCACTTACCATCAGGTGAGATCACAGTCAAGCACTAAACTGTCAGCCATAAAAAAATATAGTTTTAAAAATACGAATTGCAAAAAACATACATAAAAAGTAGTATGAAAACTGTGTACAACTGTTTAATAAACATCAGTTGTGTATTTTTGAATACACACTATTAATAGAGGTTCTGGGTGGTGTCACTTAGTTTCCGATTCTGTGGAAAAAAGGAGAAATCCGTAAAGTATCTGTACAAATTTCAATGTAATCAATTCTTGCATCCAGCTGAACACACACACACACAAAATTAATTAAATTGGTCAAGCCGTTTAGGAAAAATTCAGTCATATACACGTACAGAAAAATTATGTGTATGTTCTATAACGTTTACACATTTCTTAAGATTGCATAATGCGACAAGACTCATTAACCAAACAGTAATTTAACGCTGTATTATGCATAGGTATATAATGAGTCATAAACCATTATTTGCATAAGGTGTTTTATCAATATTTTCGTAATATTCAATAATAAAAATGTAGGTTTGACGAAAATCACTAAGAACACAGGTGAATGTTTAAACGATGAATCACACACATGTAGCTTCCCATGAATCATGATTCACAATCATCGTATCTGTAATATTTCGCTCTCATTACTGCTCAGATAGTTAAACTCTTTTTTGCAATACGTGGTCTCTTTTTTACTGCGATCGCACAGAGCTTTCTATATACTTGTCGAATAAAACAAACCATGTAGATATGTCGGTTTATTTCTATAATGAAACATGTAACATAAAATATATTTCAGGTCAGTTCTTATCGTTATGAACTTCTAAAAGTCAATATATAGTAATTTAATTAATGGTGTAATATTAAACAAAGAACTTTATTAACATTAAGTGTAATCCACTACAAGATTTTCAAAAATTTTTTAACTTCGATAAAACAGTATTTTACTAACGTTTAAAAGTTTGAACAACACTCACGCATAAGCGAATAGCAGGAATTGGAAGAAGCATAAAATTTTTCCCTTGTACTTATATATTTGTGTATATGTATTGCATATAGTTGTTTTGTGGTTCCTTTAGTATATAATTCAACATTTGATGTAATTATGTAGTTTTAGTTTGCAATAAAGTATTTGTCTATTTCTTATTATTTTAGATCCTTATTCAAATATAAACCTAAATAACCATTAAGTTTTTTTACTTTACCTTGCTTACGTAATATAAATAATCGCTGCGATATCCGTTTATTATACATATTCACGTAATCATTATTAAATTGCTCATATAATTGACTTTTTGTATTCAAACGTAAGCGTATGAATCACTTTCATTCAAGTTTTACCGAATTAGCCTTGGGATAATACTAATATGCATATATAAAACAGAAAAATTGATTTTACGTATGCCCGTTATATACTTGGAAACCATCCAACCGATGTGACCCATATCGTTTCATTAGAAAAATAATAATGGGAAGATAGTTTTAGGCCTCCAACACACTCACTCACCACGCGACCTTCAAAACTTCGCAACTGATTTTAAGTTAAGCAAAGTAACTCCATTAGCAACGTACGCTTACTTAAAACGGATTCCTTATATTCTTTCGGGATTGGGAATTAAGCTAGTGTTACATATTTCGCACAGGGTGGAGGATGCAATTTATTCAAAATTTGAATGCAACGTTCCAGACTTTCATTTATTATACATCAATAAGAAGATTTAAAAGAAATTCTCCAAAAAAAGAACACACCATTCTGAAAAAATGCTAGAGTAGTGTGAAAATATTGTATAATGCTTCCTATCTATAAAGCCCAGCTGTAGTCACTGACTTTTTTCTAGGTTAGCGTTGACTAAAAAAGGAACACGCTAATCTGGTAAGATGCAATTACATTTTATCTCTATACTCAGTAAGGTAAGTTGAAACTCATTAACAGCCCACTCCTGAGCACAGGAACGGCCTCCTCACTCATAGGAGAGAGAGTATTTAAAGCATAGACATAAGTATCCGACACGACCGGAGAGAGATCAGGCGCAGGGCCGACGGCACGTGCTCTCCGAGGCATAAGGGCAGAACACACCACCAACGTCCCAACTTCAGGCGAATATTGAGAAAATCTTAATAGAAAACTCAATATCGATTTTTTAACTAGCCCGGGCCGGGACTCGAACCCAGGACCTTATGTCTGTAGTCGAACATGCTACAACTATGCAAATTATGTGCTTGGCAGAACGTCTTTGTTGGTATATTTCGACGGCCGTAGTCACCAGTCGCGACTTAGACAAATAAGAAAATGCATTTTCTTAAATTTGGCTCGCTGGAAATTGAACCTAAGACCCCAGCTGGTGAAGCGAATATAAATCCTTATAGACCGCAGGCGTAATGTTGCGAAAGTATTTTCCTACGTTTCATTGAATCACTCAGGAATCCCAAAGCCGAGGAAGTTGGGGTGGCTGGCATCTTAGCCATTTTAACCTACAACACAGTGGCAGTACCACTGCAGAAAATCTGTATAGACAATGGTAGTCAATTAATTTTAGGAATACCGTAAGCTCGCTTGCTATTTCTATGAAAAATAACCAATCGAGGTTAGGACTTAGAAGCTATTGCGTCAAAGGTACCGTCAAATTTTCCATAAATTCTTTTTTATGGTGTTGCTATTGTGCGTCATCAGCATTGCTATTCGCTAGATGCGCTTTATCCTTATTAACATTAAAGATTATATGAATATATTTTTTAATCTACATCTATAAAATATAAAAGTTCTTTCGAACTATGTCTATTGTAGAATAGTGAAACCATCCAAACGATATGCCGTACACCGCCGTTCATTAGAAAAGCAATAAAGCGAAGATCAGAAACTAGTTAAAATTGAATTCACCTTAATAATCTAAACTCTTGCGTAAGGTAGACGGTCACTTAGTACCTACGTATCTCTCCATATGCACACGAGAAGTTGCTAATTAATGTGCAATAATTGGATCGTTTTGTAAATGCCTCATTGGTCTAGTGGTTAGCATGTTCGACTACAGACAAGAGGTCCTGGGTCGGGCCAATTCAAAAATCCAGATTGAGTTTTCTATTAAGATTTTCTCAATATTTGCCCGAAGTCGGGAAGTTCGCGGTGTGATCCACCCCCGTGCCTCGGAGAGCACGTTAAGCCGTCGGTCCTGCGCCTGATCTCTCTCCGGCCGTGTCGGACTCCCGTCACATCGGACTATGAGAGTGAAGGAATAGAGAGTGCACTTGTTGTGTACTCTGCCTACCAATCCGCAGTGGAGCAGCGTGGTGGGACTATGCTCTAAAAACCCTCGCTCCTTGCAGTAAGGAGGCCTGTGCCCAGCAGTGGGACGTTAATGGGCTGCTACTTACTTAGTTTACTTACTAATTGGATTGTTTGTCTTCCGCATAAACTCCCAATAAAAAATTCTTTCACCAACAAAAGGCTAGACTGATTTTGATGAGACGTTCATATCTTTATAGCTATTATTTGTAAGAATGTCATAGGCAATTTCTTATCTCGTGGTTTCCAGAAAAACGGGTAATCTCAAACATATGAGTGATGGCGGACTTACATAGGAAAGTGCAGTTTGGTACATAAAAGTTATCTGTTACAGTGTTTAACTCTAAAACTACACGAGCGATTTTGAGCTTTTTTTGTATTGTATTGTATTGTATCTTGTATTGTTATAATAAAAAAAATGTTTTGTTTTTAATCGAAAATATGACTTTAATCATCAAATAGAAGCGCCTGTTGTATGTTAAATTCCACATTTAATTGTAAAAATTAGAAATTAAACGACATTGCTTAATAAAAAAAGAGATAAACATTTTCCCATTCAATATCAGTAATACAGTTCTGAGAAATAATGCTTTTTGCTGGGAGATCAATCGAAATCCGGGACACGAAAACGAGCTACCAATTCATGTCTCATTAGTGAATGAAATTTAATTAGCCTGGATTTCATTGAAGTGTATTACCGGATGTTGCTACTATAAGCATACTTGGAAAATCACTTATTGTTAAGATTATTATTTGTTAGTGAAGGCAGACAAAGCAGGTCACAATATTTAATACACTTAAGTGATAAATTATATACAATTATGTTAACCTTATTGTGACCCTGTATGGCCGCCCGGAATCACACATTTTTATTTGACATATGTTAACTAAGTTATAAGTTTTAGGTATTATAGACAAGCTTGTTATAAAAAAAGAAATATCTTGATTAATATAATCAATCCACTGAGTATGATGATCTTTTTAAGGCATATTATATCTAAGCACTAATTTAAAATTGTTGAAATGTAAACTCATTATATGACATGATTTTTATGGATATGTTAAATGTATATTTAATACTATGTGCCGCGTCTAACTTTGTCTGCAAGCACTAAAATGTAGCACTTAAAGTACGGCTACTTCCTATTTAATTTATGTAACTTTATAGACAGCGGAATTCATACTTTACGATCTCTAGATTTAAAAAACTTTGTTGATAAAGTGAAATGGTACCTATCCTATGTCCTATGTAGGAATAAATGATCAAAATTGCTTCAGTAGTTTCAAAGTTCATTGCGTTCAAAATCTGCCTCTTTATATAGATAGAAGATTTCGTCTGTTGCGCGAGCTCTTACATGTTTAAATAAGAAAAAAATCGAAATTATTAGTGTATTTAAATACAGGCGCACAGTTTGTTAACACTCTGACTTACATATCAACATGAATGGAAGAAAGTTCTCAATCGGAAGACACGGGCAAGCGCCATCATGTGACGGGAATTTTCAATGAAGCATTGACGTGAGAGATTTCGAATGATGTAACAGCTATACCATATTGTAATTATTAATTACCTCTAGGCACTACCAATTGTTAGTTAGTGGTTAAATTTTTTATTTGCTTAACGCAAAAGCTTGAACAAAGTTGGTTATTTTGTCACTAACCTTTTAAATACTGTTGTATTTGCATTTTTATCAGTATTCATATTATTTATTCAACGATTTCATTATATAGGATCTAATTAGGTTTATGGAGGACTATTTAAGCGACGAAGATATTTGGAGTAAATTCCTACACATGAAAGCTAATCACATTGTAACCTATAAAAACTGTATTTAAAAGAGTAAATACAGATTTTCTTGCCGATTTTTTCTCAGCGGAATCAACTTTCCGAACCAGAGGTATATTTGTTACCAACGGTCAGACTACTGACGATTCAAAAGTGATTTTGAGCCTACTTGATTTCTTAGAAGGAAACAATCACATTTAATATTTTTTAACGAAATACTAGATATCTTTACATAATTATTAAATTAGCTCTTAGTGTATTATTAGTTATCGTAAAAAAAAATTGTGCCTCATCACTTTTAAAGTAACACAGAACTTCATTTTTAGGAGATAAAATAGAATTAATAATAAAAATGTAAGAGATGTAGATTGTCGTCTATTATTAATTAAAAATAGGTATATAATTAATATTTCTGAATATATAAAGTGAATGTTATCATTTTTATCATATTTAATATAAAATTTATATATATAACTCTGTTTACCTAAGGACGAGTTCGTTACACTATAACAACCAAAATTTGCGTTTCGGCATGTTTGTAGCTATTAAGCAGTAATAAGTTTTTTTCCATGTATCAGATAAGCACAATCTTTCAAACAGATATCCTCTTAATTTAACTACTTGCGGAGAATAGTGAATAAATTGGCCAGTGGTCAAGTTGTCACTGACGTTTCCAAATTCTATTTCTAATTTCTTTATTAATATTATAGTTTAAATGTTTTGTTTTGTGTTCCGGGTCGCCGCTCAAAACTAGCGTTGGGTTGGTCCCCAACAATAGCTGAGTGATGTTCATATTTTGGGCATCATATTTTTTTGTAACAATTACTTAGTGTATGACACTTATACAGTGTTTAAAACCATAGCTTGTGTTTAAATGTGCAGATAAGTGTGAAAGTAGAGAATAACAGGTTTTTATTTCATTTTATATATCGTCATCAGTTGAAATCTGAATCAAGGGCTAACGTGTGAGCGTAAAAAAAAGGTGTGTAATTAACACAGCCTGAAGTGAAAACGTCATCGTGGCGATATAGATAATACGAACTACAATTACTTTTTATGTACATTCATTAAGTAATAACAATTAATAGATATAAGCTTATATATATAATTCTTATGTGCTTCATGTCACTGAACTCCTCCCAGAGAAGTGTACCGATTTTTTTTTAATATTTCGTATTTAGGCATACTGTTATGGAGGCGGAGGACATTGAAACCATATTTATTTTTCAAAAGAGAGCAATACGTGCCATATATATAAAAATTAAATACACAATTTTATTACTAGAAATAAAAACAAACTTGTAATCCCATATTTTAGAGTGAAGAAGGTTCAAAAATCATAACCGCAATCAGTTTTAGATTTGTCTCCACATCATTTTAAGAAATATATCAAAAACATCCTTTTATAAAAGGCATATTATAATGTTGAAGATAGAAATATTTCGACTTGATTCCAGTTGCTATTTTTAAAAAGAGTAACCGTTGAGTTTCTTGCCGGTTTCTTCTCAGCGGATTCAACTTTTCGAACCGTTGGTAGATTTGTTACCAGCGAACAGACTACTGACGAATCAAAAGTGATTTTCGAGCCTACTTGAATAAAGAATATTTTGATTTGATGCGGCGGTGACACCGCCGGGAACAGCTAGCGTAATGATAATCGTGCTTAAATAACATTTTTAAACGTTATAGCGCGTCAGACGAAGTTTTTACTTTTTATGCGAACTTTAATGGGAACACATAGCTTGGACCTAAGTCTCAGAGCTAATTTTTGATATGTTTAAAGTACATTTACATGTGACTCACTAAATTGTAATGCTAAGAGCGGAACGAATTAGCACGGCAACAATCGTATGCGTATGTTGAGAGTAAAATCACTTTTTGCTGAGTGAATCATAGGACATCAGGTCGCCAGGTGCCGTGAGAAAGGTTCCATCGGTCTCAGAGAATGCATGGGCATCCGTTTGACCCAAATAAAAAGTGTATTCTGAATTTATTGAAATTGAAAACTTTAAAATTTTTATCGTCAGTTGATCATTTAATTAAAAGGTCAAAGTGCACATTGACGTCGCCATAAACAGACGGCTTCAAGAACTGCGATGTATTAACCCAAACGATTTTTTAAGAACACCCACCCAAAAGTTTACTGTATTATATATTTCATAATTAAATGGCAAAATATTGCAAAGTTTTATTAGAAATAGAATACTTTATTGTAAGCTAAAGAAGAAAAACAAAACTTTGTACAATTGACGGCCTTGCCGCTATAACAGCTAAATAAGCTGTCTCCTACGTCTAAAGAGTTAAGTATAATATCCAAATTTTGCACTACAGTGTTTTAAAGATAACCTATTCATTACTGTACTACCTTTTGTTCTAATGATATGGTGTTTCATTCATTAATAGCCATATGATTTAACAGTTTGTAAAAGGTTGATGTAATCATCAAAATGACAAAAATGTCAAAATATCTAAAATGCATGTTGACTGTTTTTACGTAGGGACCATCGATATGTTCCAATCAAGTATGTTTGTAAACCAATATATAATCTCTTCAAGAATCACATATATATTAAATTTTTGAAGAGATTAGAGATTAAAAATTATTTAGGTATTTTTTATAAGAGCGTATAATTTTTTTTATAATAACTTTCAATGTCCTTGTCTATGCTAGCCGATACTAGACGTATTAAGGAACTGTGATATGCCAACGTTACACTTTCCGATTTTAACATTACTACTGGCAATTTTAAAATTCAGATATATCAACTGTTACAAGTATTACTTATAAAGTTACGGAAACACGAAAACCGCGTCTAATCCAATTATATACATTCACACTAATGGAGGTGTCTAGTGGGTAGTGTTTTACTGGTGATTGCTTTAATTGTTGATAACAATCGGCCGGAACGACTGCGTCATCGCAGGAGCTGCCAACTAGGGGAAATACTTTAGCTGGGTTTATTTCCATATCATTGTTTATATTTTTATACGTGTAAGGCTATATTTGGAGTAAATTTTTAAACCTTGAAACTATGCAATTCTTCAATCTTAAGTTTTATTTCAACACAATTCAAATCTACAAAAGTCAATTCTTACGCCATCAGGAACTTCTTAAACTCGTTGCATAAAGGAAACTTTACACCTTTTCCGTCAGCTGTCAATAGACGGTGCTCTACAATTTGTTGCAAATATGATTATTCAATTAAGTAAAAAATTAATATTTGAAAAAAACAACATTAAGTATCGCCTACCACAATTTTAGAAAAAAGTATTTGACCTTATCCTTATCAGATTTATTTTTCCCAATAAAACGCTTTCCGAGGTATACCAGGGTTTCACGTATTTTTCTAAACACGATGAATAATTAAGCAAAACATAACTACACGACTCTTTTAGCAGTATTCTACGAGACTAACTGATATCCTGAAAGAAAGTAAATTAACCTAAGTATGCATTAACTTAGAAAAAAAATTCTTAAAAAAAGAAACATCATAATATGCATTAAAATGAGCGTTAAATTACTAGGAAAACCTGTTGCACGCTGTTGATGCACTGTCAGTGGTCGCTCACTAAGCTGATACGAGGTAATTTAGCTCGCTTTTGCTGCTTTAGTGGTAACTAACTATGGCTGAATCCTCCTACCAATCTAAACCTAGACAAATAAAAAATACAATGTACAAAATTTTCCACTACTGACCACTACTAACCAAAATACGCGCACTATGCCGCCAGCGAGACCGTCTAATATAAGAGACATAGTTTGGATTGTAGATCCAGTACGCTTTTCCAGTACCTCTCTCCAATAAATGAAGGCTTCCTCTCAATAACCTAGTCGGAAAAGACAATGAATATAACATCACAAAATACCTATCTTATTATTGTGTTAAAAAAATGAGATACGCACCCCGGATTCGAACGGGAGAATATTTGAACAACATTCAATGAGAATGTCAGGTAGACTGAAATAAAGTAAATATTTTGAAGAAAACTTTACGCATGACTGACTTGGGGAGAAAGCTGGCAAATGTGATACAAGAGCGTTACGAAAAATTAAAGTTGAGAGGGAGATAGAATTTTGGAAAGGTAGAAAAACGGAAAGTTACGTTTCGTAAATTACTGTAGGGGCAAGAGAGAAAAAGGTAATGAGCACACATATTCTTACTTACTTTTATATTTACCTTTCAAAACGTTTGTTAAAATATGTAATTGAATGGATATAATGATATAAATAAAATATACTAGAATTAGTAATAGAATTATTCATGCATATTATATTTTTAATGAACTTATACTTCTATTTGTCGTTTTCTTTAAACATTAACTTAAAATGTCGTAAAACATATGTAAGAGTTATAATTACTATATACTTATAAATAACTAAAATAACTGTAGTTTCATATATTCAAAGTTATTGAGAGTTTTATTAAATTTTAGTGATGTTATAACAAATTATCAATTCAAAATCAATTCGATATTATCATTTGAAATAGTTATTACAGAGCAATGTTGCTTTGCGACTTCTGATAAAAGGTATGTACCGCACTTCCTGTCATAGATTTGAACGACACGACAACGTTCTTTGGACAACGCTTTATGTTATTGCAATTAGACTGTCTCTTAAGACCTTACACTGCGAGAGATCTTGCAGACAAGGACGTGTGGTTCAGAGACCGTGTGACCTTTGGAGACAAAATCATAACTATTAATGTATATTTTCTCGACTCACTTTTGTCTAATCTAATTTACTCATAAATGTTCATGGCGAATAAAATCACGTTAAATCACGTTTTGCGCGTATCCATGACGAATTCCTGACGAAAAAAATAAAAGAAAAGAGACTCAAAAAACACGCCTAATGATTTGTTACGACAGTCGAAATACATATGTACATATAACGCTAACTGGGCTATTTTTTTAATAGCCTCCTAAAAATATAAATTAATACTTTTACGCCACACTAATACAATAAATCTTGTATATATGATATTGAGTAATTTTAATTTTCGACCAAAATTGATTTTGTTCGCCGTCCTTCCGTTTCGTGCGATCATACTTGTAGTAACACTCTCATCTCCCTATATTCTACGAGACCAGCTGTCGGGAATAGTCTTAAAATGACACCATCAATGCCTATGTTGAAGTGTTAAATTTATTTTGTCCAAAAAAAGTTAGCAAGAACCTATTAACATACCACTGAGAGGCACAGGCCTCCTCATTCATCGAGGAGAGAGCTTTTAGAGCGCAGACCAACCACGTTGCACCACTGCAGTTTCGCAAGCTACACATATCTCAGCATTACTACCGGGGTTAACGAGTCTCATCGCGATGACTACCTTCACCGAAAAGCACAATGATGGATTGGAAAGCACAATAAAACTTGAAAATTTTTTTCTATACAAATCAACAAATATAGAACCCGCGACTTCTTTGAACGCGAATCCTTGCGTCTCACTATCAGTACATTACGGCATTCAATTTGTTAAATTTATTAAATAAAATAAATTGAAAATTACTCGTGAAACAAATGCACAGATATACATCATAATTTCGTTGAGAGAATATCTGTATAAGCTGTGTGAAAGAGAGAAATTCATTTAGCTAAATAATTATAAGGCAGTGACACCAGCGGTATTTATTTAATTGTTAGAACAAGAACATCTGCAATTACTTGTACATGGTAAAACTAAATGAAGTGAGAGTCTGAGATAGATAATTATGAGTTAAATGCTTGTAATGTTGCCACAATTATGAGTAATATTACCGCTGCCGCGACATGGCATGTTTTATTTTATGCAAGCAAACCCGGCGAAGCTTTGGTATGGCTAGATGTAATTTAATATCTTTATCTTTGGAATTTCTCTTTAGCGTAGCAGTAGCAACTTCCAAATTGAAATTAATGGTATCCAGCTCAAGTGCTACGAAGTTTCTCTTAAAAAATTGAAACGTATATAACTAATTTCGGTGAAGGAAAACATCATTGAGGAAACCTGCGCATCCGGGGAGCAATTCTAGGGCATGTGTAGCTAGCAAACCCGCATTGGAGCAGCGTGGTGCTTTGCTCTAATAATCTTATCTTCTGTAAATGAGAGGTCTGTGTCCAGTAGTGGGAAGTTAATAGGCTACGACTTGCTTATATTCAAATGCAGTTAAATCTTTTTTGCCATCCAAGTTTATAATTGGTAGGACTATTTGAAACAGTATTGTAAGTTTCTTGTATTTGCTATTGGGTTCGTAAAGTACACATATAATGTCAAACAACGAATGTTGTTCGCATCTTTTTGTATTTGTTTGTCTACTCGGTCACGGCAGACGTGTGGTTTTGCGCGGGTCAAGTTTGATTTGAAAGACGTATGTTTGTCGTTCTTAAACAGGACTTAAGAGTAACAAAATAGATAATATGTAGACTGAGTCTTAATAAGTTAATTATCTATCAAAGTAAATGCCTAATTCTTCGTGGTCTTTTACATATTTGTTTAGGTGTGAATACTTTCTTAGTTAGAGACTTCGATTCTCGACAAGGCAATGTTGGGAAACGTCATTTTCCAATTTATCTAAATCTGGGTTGTAGAGAGACGTCGGCCATAACTAATTACCACCCCATCAGCGAAAACTGGACACTAAGCACAATATTTCCGTTAATCTATAGAAACAATTAAGAGATAAACTTTTTGGGCTAGAGATCTACCATTTTACACCGTTGTATTATTTGTTGCACCTTCTAATGAGATTTTATATTTCAGCGATAACTTGTCAGCAACCAAAAATAATATACGAGTAATTTATTATCTAACAATAACACCTATTACATATAAAATAATTTAAAGTGTCTATTGTCCTTTTGCTATGACAAATATATAACATTTTGCTTAATGCATATGTATTTTTATAATTACAATTGAATTATTAGTAGATCAGCTTGGGTCTATAGTTTAAAAACCCCCTCCCCTGTGTGAAGTTCGGTGCCCAGCAGTGGGACTTTAAGGTGTGCTACGTCCCTTACCCTTTTAATGATTATTTTTACCTCACCTATATTGAATTTAGAACTCAATTTTTGTTTCAGTCGGTGTTTTTGTTCAAACAAATCTACGCAAAAGTAGCACCGATGTTTTTGTAAATCGGAAATTCCTCGTGTATATCCACAATAAGACATGAGGAGGCATTGCAGGTTATACCGGTCTTTTATCAGCTAAAACCTGACGGTTCTTCTTTCTACGATCTTTAACGAAAACTCGGAAACAAAATACATCCGCAACGTTGGACTGACACTGCAGGACTTTTATTGGTAGATAATATAGTTAAAAATGTACTGATTTAAATTAAACATTAAACTTGCAACATAAAGCGTATGTTATCTTGTTTTAATAGAGTCGTTATCATAAATATAAGCCGGCCTAAAATTGTAATAATTATTGCTTGGTTTCAGTTGTTCACCGTTTTCACCAAGACGACAATGAGGCTGTGAAAGAAAAGTTAATATGTGTCATTTGTTATTCTTTACAATAATATGATATAAAGAACGGTAGAGTACGGACAATATTAATAAAATTAAACGATTTGCAATGGCAAATATTTTCGGCAGAGTCATCGGCAACGGCTAGTTTGAAAATGACGTTCCAAAGTAATTTTCTTTTTTTTTAATGTCTGCGACATTGATGGCCACTTAACTGCTCTTCATTTAATTGGTTTTATTTCCTTTCACTTGCAATAGTTGGGAAGACTGGGAATTTTTAAATACGGTACGATTGTATTGAAGTCTAGGCTAGCAGAATAACTCCAATTATACGAGGCGGAAACATTCGGTCACTTTTCTGTATACTAACAAGGTACTGGCATTTTATTACCGTTATACGCAGGATGTCCTACAATTAAACATTTCTGAGATATTTAAAAATCTGCTGCAAACATGTTAATGTTAATGATAGGCTCAGTAAGTATCTGTGTTATATTTACAGAATTTTATCTGCTGTTCGGTGCTGCTGTGTATCTGAGGATTTTTGCTTAAGGGTCGATACGAATCCTAGGCTTGCATCTCTAAAGTCGCTTTATATTAATTTATGTTATCATTTGTAGTATAAAATTCAATAAGAAAAACATAAGTTAATTCAATAAGATTTCCTCAGGCTATGTTCTGCTATTACTGGAATATGCAACATATATCCGAATAAGCTCTGGTATATAAGTTTTAAAAACTTAACAGATTAGCCGAACTACTTTCACCTATATAATATGGCCATAAATTACGGAAAAACTTTTGACAATCTGTGTTTTATATCTGTTTGCACTTGCACTATCATATTTTACAAAAATATAGCTTATGTCATATTATGTTGGTAGGTGTATAAGTACTCTACAAGTCCACTGTGTATCTACTGGAATAATAAATAAATGTATCTTATTAATTAAAGCAAAGCAGAATTATCTCAGCATCCTACAGAATTTTAGTAAAAATTGATGGTGAGTAAAAAGTAAAATTCAGCTTAAAAATTAGTATTACTACAAAAATGATACAAACATTAAAATTTCTTACAGGTATAATTCAAGTTTTGCAGTTACAAAAGCACAGTTGATAATTAGTTAAAAAAACAAATTAAGTATATAGTTCAGTAACGGAGATTGTATTACGACAATTGAACTCGATATTAGCAACAGGAAAATAGTGGTTTAATTCAAAACCGCTACAACTAGGCTATCCACCTTAGATTGGTTCAACACTGTTGATAAATACTGTTTAGTCATTTTTTCAGCGGGGACTACCCTGATAAATTATTAATTGGGTATAATATTAAATACATATTTGTTATATAAAAATATTTTTATTTATTTATACTTTGTATGATATCAACAACACATACAAGTTACTGAAAAACAATACGTGTACAATAGGCGGCCTTAGTTACTAACAGAATATAGCAAGTTACAGAAAACGAATGGTAAATTAATCAAGATGATTTTGTTATTTTTTCATTCCTGACAGGTTACCACTTGACTGTGATCAATGTGATGTGTGGTGAGAGGCAATCTACATCTTATGGATTGTACTGGAACACAAACGTTTTGCTTGGCGACACGTCTTTGCCACTAGGGTGGTAACTAGCTGCGGTCGAAGCCTCCCACCAGGCCAGACTTGGACAAATTAGAAAATACAATTTCCTAAATTCGCCCACCGGTCTCGAACCCGGGATCTCTGATAGCAAACCAAGCAAACTCGCACCATTGTGCCAGCGAGACCGTCGAATGGTTTATTATAGGCATATATTAATTTTCCAAAAAAATCATAACAAGGAATCGAGGTTTGAGTAATAGGATATTATATTTCAGTTTAAATACAAACGAATCCAAGGAAAATTTAGAAACACTAGCAGCATTTCCGTTCTGTATCGCAACAATGACTTTTATAACAAAAAATTATGAGTGTCGTCTTTATAGCATACAGCCAAGGAGAAGCAAAAGAAGCCGGATTTTAAATAAAAGATTTCTTTCTGTTAAGACCATCCGATAAATCGGCTTAAAGCTTGACTACATGAAGTTACAAGATTATAATTTACCCATGAATGATTTCTTTAAAGTTACTTTTGCGTGCGACTATTTATTGTCCATCTCTACTAAAAGGATACATAGTGATCTATATTTACATTTTCAATTATATTCAATTAAGTAATTATTATATTAAATATACATACAGTTAATTTTATAGACACGTCGAAGTTGTGACAATGCTATAATACCACGCTTCGAATATACCACGTTTTTGGCATTATTGAAATATTTCAATAACGTTATTTGAAATAGCAACATTAAGTCTTTCAAGTGATAGCAATATTAATAGTTACAAATATTTGCAAATTAAACCTTTTTTCGGTTTGAGTTAAAGTACATTTTACAATAATTCTTTTATTTTGATTGAATTAACAATAACAACCACAGGTTATATTGATATTTTAAAATGTACTGTTAATTTAGACGTGTATGTTTCGGTTTAAAATAATACTTCGAGTCATTTTTAATGCCATAAAGGAGTAAGACTTTCAGACTCAATTGAAGAAGATATAAATAGCCATTGTGCAATACATACAATACAATTAGATATAATCTATAATTATATTTGGTAATAAAGATATTTTTTAGAGGAAAACTTTTTTCCATTTCCTCAAATTTTTTCGTTAATTTATCACATGTCACGTTACAGCCGGTAATGCACTGGAGATAAAGTCAAAGGCGCTTGGCAGAGAAACCAAGGGCAATACGGCGGCGCCAATGGCTCGCATCAGTTGCTTTGCATCATGATTTGATAAAACCACAAAATGTTATTTTTTTATTTCATCTCAATAATATCGATAAATCTAATTTGAACTAGGCACATTTTACTATTCAAGTAGACTTATTTACGTTTCCTTTCGTTTAACGGTTTCGAGATTTTGCAACAAGTTTTTATAAAATCCATTTTTACTTTCTGTAGATTAAGGTAATCTGCATCATTTGTAGTCTCGGTCTTAATCAATCATGAAGCAATGACATGACTTATCCGGTTCGTTATCAGTCAATGGTTATTGGCGTAACGGCCTATTTTTTTATTAAATTGTGTAAGATTATTATTTTAGAAATCAAATATTATAAGTATAGTTTTCGATTTAAATAATATAATTTTTATGTGTACATCTCATAACATTTTTGTTTTTTATGTTTAAATACGACACAAGCAATTTAAAAATTATTGCTATGTGTATTTTAGTATCGTTTTTTATATATTGTGTGTTGAGATTTTAAGATGTAAATTGTAGAACAATAGTTAGATATATGCACATACATACATACATGCATAGCATCACGCCTCATTCCCATAGGGGTAGGCAGAGATAACGTCTTGCCACTTGCCACGATCACTGCATATCACCTTCGCTTCTTTCATTCTCATTAAACCTTTCATACAAATTTTCGTCGGTTTAGAGTACGCTTGACCTGGCCCTTATTTAAAATGTCCTGGATTTGGTCCAGGAACGTTTGCCTTGATCTTTCATTTCCAACTTTCGCATTCACTCTTGACTCATAAATCCTTTTTATCAGTCACCTTTCATTCATTCTCTCTACGTGCCCAAACCATCTAAGCATACCTTTCTCAATTACAGTCACTACATTTTTTTTTATACCACAACGTTCTCTTATCCCACTATTTCTTACTTTGTCACTCAGTTTCGATCCACTCATACTTCTCAACACTCTCTTCTCTACTGGATTTATTTTACTTTTTCAGTGATTCTTCTGCCATACCCAACCTTCATTAACATACGTAAGTGTTGGCATCAACACTCCTGCATGCACAGCCAGTCTGGCTCTTTGAGACACCATCTGGCTATTGATAAATGCGTGCAGAGCACCATTTACCATATTCCCTGCATTCAGAGTGAATATCACTTTCACATGTTCGATCTTTTGTAAATTTAGATCCCCAGTATACAAATTCTTTCATCTCTTTTACTTGTTTCCCATCTATCAAAATATTACCATTCATCATAGATTCATCTCTTTCAAAAAGCATTACTTTCGTTTTGTTTCATTCATAGTATTTACCATCTCCTGTAGCTCATTAGCGGATGACGCAAGTATTACTTGATCATCAGCGTAGCGTAAACATTTGAGGAGTAATTCATTCATTCTTAACCCATACTTTCTTTTTAATATGTCATACAGTTATCCATGAATAGGTTGAACAGCCATGGTGACGCAACATATCCCTGTCGAACACCTCTTTCGACAGGAAACCACTCCGTGTCGTCGTCGTCGTCGTCGTCGTCGTCGTCGCTTTAACCGATGGACATCCTCTGCTGGACATAGGTTTCACGTAATGATGTCCACAAGGCCCGATCTTGCGCTGCCTGGCTCCAGCGGCTACCGGCGGCCCTCTTGATGTCGTCGGTCCACCTTGTGGGGGGTCTCCCTACACTACGCCGCCCGGTGCGTGGTCACCACTCCAGCACCTTCGGGCCCCAACGTCCATCGGTCCGTCGGACTATGTGTCCCGCCCATTGCCACTTCAGGTTTGCGATTCGTAGGGCTATGTCGGTGACTTTGGTTCTGCTACGGATCTCCTCATTTCTGATTTGATCACGAAGAGAAACTCCGAGCATAGCGACTCTGAGCTTTCGTATGCGGACCATAGTCAGCGACCACGTTTCGGAGCCGTAGGTCATCACTGGCAACACGCACTGTTCGAAGGGCTGTGTCTTTAGGTACTGAGGGGTATCGGACGAAAATATCTGCCGTAGTTTCCCGAACGCTGCCCAACCGAGTTGGATTCGGCGGTTGACCTCCTTGTCGAAATTGGACTTACCCAGCTGGACTATGTGTCCCAGGTATGTATATTCGTCTACAATTTCGGGTGCAGAGTTCTCAACGATGACTGGGTGGAGCGGAACGTGGATATTGGACATAGCTTTCGTCTTATCCATGTTCATTTTTAGGCCCACCTGTCGAGAAGCTCTGCTGAGGTCATCGAGCATTGCATTGAGATCTTCCAGAGTTTCTGCCATATTGACTACGTCATCGGCAAACCGTAGATGAGTGATGTACTCGCCATTGATGTTGATGCCCAGTCCGTGCCACTCCATAAGCATGAAGAGGTCTTCCAACGCTGGAGTAAAGAGCTACGGGGAGATTACATCTACCTGTCTCACTCCACGCTGCAGTTGGATAGAATGTACGTACTCCGTGTACGCTCCGTTTATTCTGACACAAGCACTAGAACCCTCATAGAGAGACTTCAATGCTTGAATCAGATTACCTCTCACCCCATACGTAGATAACGTTAAACATAGCTCATTCCTCGCCACTGGATCATAGGCCTTTTCTAAATCTACGAAATTATCTACGAATTTGCCGACGACACTAAGAAGGCTGATACCGCGGTAATTTTTGCACTCCTATGCACATATGATGCCTATTTTAATATTTAAAACATAGGCCGTATCGAACTTAACATTTTATAGCTAGCTAATATAACACTACAGATTAAACAATATTTTTTATATCGCCATATTGAAAACCCATTATCTCATTTATAATAGAGAACTTATTCACCAAACTTGCAAACATAAAAGTAATAGATTATTTAAATTAACTTGAAATAAATATAAATAAAATAGTCGTGGATTCAGCTATAAGTTGTTTTTCAGATCAAAAATTAAATCTTTTTTTTTTCTTGACTTATTAACGCTTAACTGCGATCACATCTGATGATAAATGATGATACAATCTAAGATAAACGTGCTAAACTGGAAGAAGGTAATTTATCTCTCATGGTTTCTACACAGAATTGTACCGTAACATTAATTTCTTTGCTTAGCGGTACGTCTTTGCTGGTATGGTAGTAACTAGCCACGGACGGCGCCTCCCACCAGTCCAGACTCACACCGATCTAAGAATAATTCAGATCCAAGGGATAGAACACGGAATCTCTGCTACCAAAGCGAGTACTCATACTAATGCGCCACTTCAGTCATTTTCATGAGTCGTAATGCACATCATTACGGCTCATGAAAAAAACATTTTAAGGACATTAAAATCATTTATAGTATAAAAGTTAACATAAGTTCGTCAAATACACAGAGATAGATAGAAAATTAACCATTATATTTTCATAGCTTGGACAATCACAAGAAATTATGAAGCAAACGCCTACGTATTATGAAGCGGAGGCCTACGTATACCTATTCTTATGCAAAAGTGTTGAAAATTTCCTATCTTGATATAGATATGAATGCTTTCCGCATTAATCAATACAAAATCATTTTATATACAAGAGAACTTAAGCTTTATTACAACGTATGAGTCGCATAAGGCACAAAATGTTTTCACATCCATTTAACGATCCGTCGGCGGTTCACAATGACGTTTAGGGCGCACCGAACGCTCATGTGCCCTTTATCTCGCTCACGTTCCCTTGTTTTATTTATTAGAAAGATTTATTATTTACCACAAGGCACACACACGATGTGTCACGAATCTGGGACGAAAAAACACGGGTATGTTAATGCGCGGCCCGTTTGCACGTGACAATTGTTTTTTTTTTGGACATTCGATTTTCGTTTAACTCACTTCCTATATGTTTGTACATGTGTTCAGTTGTAAGTTGTCATGTAAAATGCGATTGTAACTGATATCAAAGGCGTTTAATTAATTAATAAATTCATACCTCAACTCCGCTTTAATAACATAATTTTAACATGTTTTACATAACACTTTAATTCTACCTGAGACTGTGAGAGTTCGATATTTTAAATATTATTTTAACAAACCTTAACCGCCATCTATAGCAAGTAAAACGTTTAGAGGCTTTTTTTACATAATTAATTTAATAAAATCATGCAAGATAAATAAATGAATACCTGTATTACTGCAGTGAGAACCCATCATACTATAAAGGTAACCAATTTAACTATATCGGCGTAAAATTTTGCGTTTTGCGAAATACGATAACAATAATTTATTGAAATAATGAAAAATTACAGATTTTTACTATCATAATTTTATTTTGTAATGACATCATGAAAGAATTTTAATTTAGAAGTTACTTACCTAAATATAAATACATTTGTTATTTAAACTTATTTAACACACAACAGTATAGGGAGATTAAAACAGAAATTATAGAATAAGATAACCTTTTAACGGTCACAATTTTTACGTTGTATACAATCATTGAAGTTTTCAATTTGTCATACGCTATTATCCGTAATAAATACGAAGAAAACCTGATTTATAATTTGAAATTTAAATGCGAAAGCTAAAGAAAGAGGTGAACTTCATTACTAATGATTAATGTACATCAAAGAGGACCTTAAAAGACTTATCTGAATGTGGGCGTAAAATTTGACGATCTTTAAAAGGGAAACAAATTAAGATGACCATATAATTTCTCGTTGCACTCGCGCAATTAACTAACGGGGTGCACATTTTAATGATGTATTTACCATTTTAAATGAGCCAACAGTCAAAAAAAGCCACTATTAAGCTGTTTGATATTCAAAATGATTGTCAACTTGTGAAGCAAAGTACGCTATAAAAATACTTGATGCCATTTACATGTGCTATATCTTCAAAATTGCATTAAATGTAAACCTTATAAGTTTGTTAATTTAAAAGTAAGTGGATGTTTGTTCTTAATGGTTAACTATAGTATCTACAGGGATGTTAATGGTGAAAAAAACTCACTTTATTTATTCGGTAACGGTTTTGAAAGATAAACGACCCTTCAAGCATTTCTATGACATACCAGTAAGTTTAAAATGCTATTTGCCCGCGATTCCTTATGCTTTTAAATTGTTATAACTTTAATTCGAATCCAAATTTCCAACTTAAATGTAATTTTAATAACCAAGTAAGTAAACGTAGATAGTACTTATCAACATCTGACAGCTGACCACAGTTCTCCTCACTCATAAGCGGGTTTTTAGAGCATACATCCATCAAGTTGGCTGCACTGTATAATGATTACTTAGTCTTATTTATTTTTAGTGTAAACTTTTATGAAATTTATTTAATCCACCGAGCACAGTAAATTCGAACGTCGTATTTGCTGCGCTGGTTTAATTGCAATTGGGTTTTGATCAGGTTCTGGCCGTTTGGGCAATGCATTCTTACCTAAACCTTCTATTTCCTCATGCTGAGGGAATAGAAGGTTTACATATAATCTTGTGTACTATAAAATATTCTGCACAGAACCTTCTTCTATTGGACTAACTCTTCTCCGTGGTGTCACCCTTGAAGTTCCGATCGCGTGGTAATGTAAGACAATACGCGCATTGGGAATTTTAAGTCAATCGTGAGTAGATCTTCGCATTTTCTAATCTGCTTTCTAATATTTTCCAATTTGGGGCATATCACCTTTATGGTTTTAAAGTCTATAACGGACATATATAGAAACAATTTACGTATTTTTTATATATTGACCACCGTGGCTAAAAATTGTTCAAGAGAAGGATACCATATGTATTAGTTTATTTTTATGTAAGGGTTTGATCAGATTCAAAGCTTATTTGTACATAATTATTGATCAATAGGAAATGTTATGCCCACCTCTGGAACTAATATAATCTTCGATTTGTAATCAATATAAAATTACAACAAAAACCCACAACGCAATTCGTAAACCAAACGGAGCCTTGGTAATTATGAAAGTTATGATTTCTAAATCATTTTAATTGCAGTCATTGAAATTACAATTATTATGATCTTAACAGACATAAATAAAATAAATTTCCTATTTACATTTGAATAGGTCAGAAAGATATTATAGGAAAAATTTCTATATTGAGAAAAGATCAACACTATTACACCCACGTAGGAAAGAACTCTGAACCCTATTATATTTAGCTCCAGGAATAAGGCAAAAGTTCTATAAATACTTATATTAAGTTTGTAGAATGTATTGTTTTATTAGTAATATATAATTGAAATATGTCGCTATATGTTGTTTACTTACTACACAGAATCCAAAATTTAAATTAAAGGATACAATGAAATTTTGAAAAGCCTAGAGATACGTGTTCTTTTGTTAACACTCATTCAAACACTCATTCGTTGTGGTACGGTTTATTTAATTTTCATATAGCTCTCATCTAATTTTTTGCTTTTTTTAATCGTGTTACTATATTTCCAAAACGGCGCTAACTAATATCTTAATTATCATACCAACTGCTCCTGTCTACTTTTCCTTATACCAAAAATTGTTTGTGAGATATTGTTATAAGTAACAAGTCTACTTCTACGCTATATGAAGCTTTATTTAATGTAAATTTAACATGAGAGATATACTTTTAATGTACGTATTAATTTTATATGAAAAATTTTTATTTTCAATGTTTTTACTTAATCATAAACTTTTTTTAACATTTCTTTTTTTACATATAATATCTGTTATTAAAAGCCTATGTATGCATCTTTTATCATCTATAATGCTACCTAAAACAGAAACTTGTGATTTATTTCATATAAACTAATAAAACTTATTACTTTAATTTAAGTTCATTCTAAATTGACTAAGATGATATTGATGAAACAGAAGGAATATAGTAAGTAGATGAAATTGAAATGAAATGAAATTGAAATGAAATTTATTTATTGATCAAGTTACATTGTATCTTAAAATGTAGGAAACGATGACACTGCAAAAGTTAGAAACTGCGTTGCAGACGTCAACGGCAAATCTCGCAAACTATTTATCTATACAATGTTACTGTAAGATTTATTAATGCTTAACACTATGAAGTTTATATGCGTGTACATGCATGTGTAATCGCGAGTGCGCATGTATGTGCGAGTAAATCTGGATGTCTGTGTGTGTGTGTACATGTGTGTGTGTGTGTGTGTGTGTGTGTGCGAAAAATTAGAATGTTATGTATAAGTAGTATTTATTTATTTACAAATTACAAGAAGTTTTTCAGTCTCATCATAAGTTAGCGTTTGGAGCCAAGTCATACATTTAACTTTACAGGCATGTGTGGATAGAGAGTAAATGCCTAACACTTTGTTAATCTTATTGTATAAAGGAGAACTTAGGTTTCTGTAGTGACGATTTGCAATTTCTGTTCTTGACTTTATAACGTTACAAACTAAGTCCGCCCGACGTTTTTTAAATTTTAAAGTCGGATCATAACCTAAACTTGAATGCTTCTTTAGAATTACTTTTAGTATAAAGAATTGACGTATTGTTAAAACTTTACAAATTGAAAATATTGCAGTAGTGGGGAAAAATATAGATTTTTTGCACATGACCTTAAGGACAGCTCTTTGAGCTCTTTCTAACTTTAGTAGAGAAGTTTTAGTAGTGCCACCCCAGCAAGTTATGCAATATGTCATTATAGATTGTGCCAGTGCAAAATAGACTGTTTTGAGGCAATCGAAGTTGATCAAGTTTCTTAGCCGCTTAAATATATATATTAATTTGCGTATTCTTGAAGTCATAGAAATTATATGTTGCTTCCAAGACATAGAACTGTCTATTGTTACACCTAAATAATTTGTGTGTGAAAAGCCGTTCAAAGCGACACAGTCACAATCGGGATTAGGTACGGGACATCTATGGACACGTATTGTAAAGATGTTTCTTTCATTACGGCCAAAAATTTCTAGTCTTTTATTTTGAATTTTACAATAAGTAACCTTTTAATGTAATGTTGTAAATGGAAAGAGTATTTGTAGGATATTAGCTTAAGTACTGTATAATGTTACAACTTTGATAGTTAACCGATATATGTAAACGCAGTCTTTTCTACGGAGATATAATTTTCGGTAGTAAGTAAATCATTGTAATGTATAATAATATGACAATCCAAAACTTCCTTATCAGTAGTACAAAATAGCAAAGTAGGAGGTCAGACTCAAAAATTTTTTACACATATGTCTAATCCCCTAAACAAACATTACACCTGGAGGACTCCCGGCGACAAGTTGCTACCACTAAGTTATTAAATAAATAAAGCGGCCAAGTTTTGATCGCGGCGATTGTTACAGAAGCTATATATTTATGCTTCGCAATATTAGATCTTAAGATTATGGCCTCAAAAGTGAAATAATTTATGAATGGGTTAAAAAAATTCTCTGATGTTTTTTATTATTTTCAGCGCGAGCTCTAATTCGTCAAGGCGACTAAGTCACCAATGCAAATATGTCCTGTCATGTGAATGCGTTGAGTAAAGATGTGAAATTGTTTCCAGTCTCGCCCCATGGGAACAAGACTTCTTTGAAATATAGCCTATGTTTACTCTCGCAGTATAATTTTACCAAATGAATTTGTATTCATAATAAACAGAAAAATAACGAGTAGATACCTCAGAACGTTGGAAACGTATTAATTAAGCTATTAATTATTTTTAATAACGTATACTAATGCGCAAAAACTCTAAAAACGTATAATAATACGCAATCTACTTTGAAAAACTTTGGTATAGAATCAAAATTTTTAATAAAAACTGAACATCTATACGGCTGGACTATTTAAGAATTAATGAGATCACCAGTACAAATAAATTACACATTTCCCTATATCTTCACAGCGCCGGGAATATTAAATATTTCTAGCAAATACTCGATTGTGGCAATATCTGATATTATTTATTAAAATAGTTTGAGAGTTTCTTTCCTGGAATTCTCATACCAATTAGTTAAAGATCGTTCTTTAAAAATAATAATACATGAAAAAGGCCAGTTTTCAGAAGTTAGTTCAACATCGATGACAAATTCTACCTCCGTCAGGCGAGTTAATAAAGACGTGGACCAACTATGCTAGAAGCATCACATTGTTTTATTTGCTTTCTTCTTATTTTGTAAGCAAGAATTTTTTTTTCAGGAGTGACTAATATTCAATATTCATCTTTTATTATAGGTCTACGAAGACTTTATTTTTGTAAGGTACAGCTTTGTAGTACTGCATTAAAGTCTCAATGAATGCCCCAGAAGTACCCCCGGTATATGCAGGTTTCCTCACTGTATTCCTTCACCGAAAACCACATTGATGGATTGAAAAGAACAATCAAGCATGTAAGTTTAATTTTTATAAAGAGAAATTTAATGGTGCCTGCTGTGGATTCGAACTCACCATTTCTACAAATGAACATCCACCACTAGACCACTGGACTTTTTTAAACGATAAAATATATTTTATACATTTTAGGCTGTCGACGCTTGTTGTATCGGCATTAGATTTGTCACTTCAAAATTTTCAAAATTTCTATTATAAGTCCTCCAATCCGTGTTGTGGCAATATATTTTTTGTTAATTACTCACTTCTCTGGATAAATTGTAAATACTTAGGGTAATTTTAATAAAAGATTCAAAAATTTAAATGTAATAATAATTTAATATTACAAACATACCATCATGTTTGCACAATTATAAATACCATTTGAACTATACAAATAATGATTAAGTCATAAATACACTGGCTCTGTACTTTACAATAATACAATTAACAGCTGCATTAAAGCTAATTATAATATTTCATTGGATCTGTAACATGAATATAAATAGTTAACAAAAATCGAATTAAGTAATGAATTATTGTATAATTAAAAATTATCCGCAGCCTCAACCGCACAGTCATGAAGTAAAAAAAAAATTATTGTCTGTAAGGTTGGTTTACCGACGATAATTTTAAGTGATAACGTCATAACAAAACTTTGATGAAAAATTGTAGTTGTAATAAACAATGAAAATTATATTAACTTTTTCACTTCACTTTATTAACAGTTGCCGAAACAGTTAACTTATAGGTTGCGTGCTGCCGCTCTCTCTTCTACTCGGACGCATAGATACGTTATAAGGCCGATCGCGCCTCTCTATCGCTTGTTACGTGTTACCGCTGACACGCTCGGCTCAGGCGGAACGTAACAATGAGTCATGTTTTTCGTGCGTTCAGCCGGCAATAAGACGTTATCGCGTTATCAAAAAATTTGACAATATTCCTGAACCAGTCATAGACACGACATTCATCTAAATAATTTACTAACAAATCATCAACCATGTCTGGCGGAATGAAGAATAATACTAAACTAATGATACAATAAAATACAATTGAAACTAAATTGAAAAATTAATCAAGAAATAAATAAGTTAAGACCTTGACTAGGATATCGGAAAATTTCGAATGTTTAGCTGCCTGTTAAACAATAAATAATACATATTAAATTCGTCACTATTTACAAAAATATATATATTATATAAAAGGAACTAATTCGCTCTAGACCAAAATGGCAATGTAATGGCAAAGACATTTTCTACTATATCAACAGCCAAAGGTGCAAACAATTGAGCTACCGAGGAGATTCATTGTGTTGGGCCAACGAAATAAGAGCTGCACTACAAGGCAAGACTGTTCTGAAACATGGACATAAAAATGCTAAGATAACAATAATGTTTGACAAATACAGAAACAAACTACGCTAGTAAAATTCGCGCAACATAACTAGTCGTTGTATCAAGACAGTCTTGTCGACACTTGCTCGACCGTAATTATATTTAAGTCATAAATAAAGCACCGCAAAGTTAAGTAGAGGCCCAAAACAATTCGGGTAATCAACAACTGCTCAACAGTTGTTACGATGAGTTTTATATAATTTAGTTAACACAACCGACTTCTGCCTTAATTCTTAGAGTCGACATCGTACATTTTCTGGAACACTTGGGCGAGATATTCCAAGTAATTAAGGGTGTCCCTGTATACAAGAAGTGCGTAGGACAGCTTATCGCCTTTCTTGATGTCCGGGATTTCCGAGTCGGGTAAAGGCTTTATTTCTAATTTACGAGATCTCATTATTTCCTGAAACAAATGAAATACATATATAACTTAGCGTCTTTACGCAAATATTTAATGAGTGAACTGATATAATTCATTCAACGTATTTACGAGTACATACCACTTTAATATATAACGTATTTATTCAATGTTTTGAATCAATATTTCGTGGTAACGTCTTACAAATCGATGAAAGCCAGCACGCAGGAAAAAGCATAACAAATGACAGAATGGCGATTGGCTTAACACTATTGTATATTATAACACAAATTTTCAACAATGTTTTCTTATGACATTATAACGTAAATTTATCGCCCGTAAACCGACGTTACAGACAACCAGTTTACTTTTTTTGCCATTTGTAATTATTTTTTTGACATATTATGACTTTCAATTATCTATGTAAACACTGCTATACAACCTTACTGTACAACATTCTGTCTAATAAATTATTATGAGTTATGAAATATTGACAAAATACAATATATGTACCCGTAAATACATTTATCATATGGAACCACGAACAATCTGGTTTAAATCATTTTCATTTATTTAAATTCTGAATACTTACATCGAACAAACATAGAACAGCACGAACGTTGTGCATACTTTGCGTAATGTTGTGCTTTAAACTGGCGTCCGAAAATATGTCATCGCTGAGCCCGTCCTTGCTGATGGAGTACAGTCCTGCCACCACCATCTTCAAACCCTTGTACATTGATGGTAACACATCGTCAATTTTACTCTGTGAACAAAAGACACGATAATTTAATAACGTTTCTTCTAAACTTTAACTAAACACGTGCAATATAATAGAGGGCTTCATTGAATCTCAGGGTCTCTAACAATTTGCAATAAAGATAATTTACAATCAAATACAAGGAGCTCAACTTGTACGTGTGCTCGTGTATTATTTATTATAGTGAGCATACATTTTTTTAAATTCTGAGTCTTGAATTTGTATATCGTGACTGGGAATATTCTTATAATCAAGTAACACGAATAAGCGAGATAAGCGCTAAATCTTTAGGGTATTGTATAGATAAATTGCGAAATGAAATCTTAATAATTTTTTAATAAAAGTGAAAGCTCCATTAGTACTAACTATCGACACATTGAATTGAATACTGTTTGTTTTTTAGTTGTAATGTAGCTTTTAAGGTATATAATAATAATTTATTTCCAAAATATATATAATAAACAAATAAACTTAACATTGAGCCCAGTTACTAGCAGTAACAACATAAATGAAACCTCAGAAACCAGCAATCAATTTGTATATTTAGCAATTGAGTCCCCGAATTTTATCGACATTGAAATCTCAGTATCAGTCAAAATTCTTTGATTAGGTTCAGATTAAACGTCCACATTGCAAAACCATTGTGTTCTCACGTAAACGACAGTCGGCTGACAACAATGAGTGCCACCGACGATGTCGATTCTTTGAAATCGATTGAAAAACTTATACGGATGCACGTTTTTGGCATCAGCGAATTCGCCGCCCTTCGATTATAAAACAATCAGATCGGTCGGTTAAGTAACCGTCATTATCTTAACGAGACAAACGTTTCAGATAACATTACTTTCCTTATATTTTTTTATGTAGAAATTAAAGCGTCTTTCTTGTCTTCCCCTAATTTGACTGATTTCAAAATAGCAGCATGAAGAATTTATAACAAACATACGTTATGTTATTGAATTCATTTTGTTCGTAATCTTAATGGACAAGGTATTTTATATTTTCCTCTACATTAGCTCAGTGAGTATTTTATATATTGGAGAAAAACCAAAGAAATATAATAACATGCTATGGACGTGTTACTTGAGCTTTCATACATAATGGCTGCGATTAAAGCGTCTTAAATTTCTTCTATGTAAGCATTTTATTATTTCACTTACCATGAGAGCATCCATAAAGGCTTCAGGCATATTCTGGTATAAAACTTTATCCTTAGGCAAGCCTTCTTCAGGAAACCAGGTGAAGTTGCGAAGCCAGTCAATACTGCTCCAAACTGGCAAAAGTTCATCAAAACTTTGGTAACTATGGAGCTTTAATGCCTGCAACAATATAAAAATCTGTTAAAAGAGTCATTATTTATATAATAGAACTAACGAGATGCAAAGAATAGACAAAAAATCTTTGACAGCAACCATTGTCTACTAGTTAAATGTTAAATCGGAAATAAAAACAGATTAAACTTAAGTCATAATGACATAAGTTTAGACTATCAAGTGGCATCCACTATAATATTTTCAAAAATGTAATTGCCTTGAGTGTATGAATAAAATGTGCTATATATATATATAGCACATTATATATATATTATATATTAACCCTATATATATATATATACATATATATATAGGGTTAATAAAAACTAATAGTAGGGATTTAGGAATTGCAATATCATATATCATAGATAGTAATAGTTTTAGAATTGATACATACATATATTTATGGGAATTATTATATTATCACATAATGATAAAAGATAAACAATATGGTTAATCCCAAATGGATAGAATTGTATGCGAACATCTTCAAACTTTCTTACAATTGTTTAAAAATTTATTAGATGTAAACCATGTGACAGAATCATTATAAAATAATGTGGACAAAGGTAACTGGCGAAAAATATTTTTAAAAATAGTTTGGAAATCAGCAGAATAAAAGATTAAAAATTTTATATGAGGATGCTAATTGAAGTTGTAGAATCTATTTATCCACGGGTGCTCAAAACCATAGTCTCTGCAATAAGTATGATTCAGCTTTGTCACGCTACTGATCCCGTTGATTTCTTTGAACGATAAAAATAGACCTACTAGTTAGTACGTAGCGTTGATTGACTTTCATGGAAAAAGACGATTGAACGGGATGAGATGTGCCGCTGTTTCCTCTGTTCTCAACGATATATATAAGGTCGGGAAGCAGACTCTGACAGTGGCTATCCTGAATGCGAGTGTATTTACTGCATCTTCCAGTCAACTCATGAGGTAAGCATAACCCTACGCTAGAAAATATTATTTAAAAATAATTAAAAAAAATTAAAATTTATCTACTATTGATATCATCATTAATATATTTTTTGATATCAGTGTGAAATATCTTAGAGACCTGAGAAATAATAAATATCGATTGAAAGCAACTAACCAATAAACAAATAGAATTGAGATCTATGAAAGTCATTACTATAAAAATATGCTTGCGTGCGTTTACCTTGTTCAAAAAAAGGTAACATTTATAAAAAAATTAAAGAAATGTTATAGATGTTCGTGGTATGTGAGAGTTATTAAAGCACTTTAACGTATATGGAAATCAAAGTGCTTTATTTGAAAATTGAAATCGAAGTTACAATATTGTTTTAGAAATCACTCAACAATTTAATGGGTTAAACCAAGGTCGTGTGAAAGATGAGATCGAAATACGAGTTGAGATGGCCGCTGCCACCGACATGTCACGTAACAAAACCGTTTCGACATAAAAATTTGACACTATGTCCATAACATACGTGACCAATGACGGTACTTCGAATACAAACCTTAACACTAAAGAATAGCGTTACAAAATTGTCATCGCATTGAACAATCGACGGCAGATGCAACTGATTTGATAGAAATTATTTGACCCAACCGATACGCGTTGATTTGGTTGAAATATTGTTACTCAACAATACGGCTAATTAAACGCTTACAAATCGTGACAAACTCCCGAAAATCAATGTATCTCATAACGCTTTATCTGCAACATCTTACAATTGCTCGGAAATGAAAAAAATACTAATGACAAATTAACAAACTCTATTCATACTTCTCAACATAACACATACTTTCGGTTAAAATCACATTCATATCTATTCTTAACGATCGATGTATCTCTCAATATAAATGCGAATCTCGTTATTACAAATGGCAAACATATTTGTTATTTTTATCTTAATGACTATCTTGATTTTTCAACAAACCTAAAAAAATTTTCGATACAACAAAACCGATTTAGAAAAATGGCTAATATTTTAATAACGTACCCCTATACTTGCACTTAGTACTACGGTATAATAATTTATAATTTCATTAAAAATGGTACCAAAATTCGTAGTTCCTGACTTCTTAAGATATATTTTAATGTTACAGAGAAAATAAATAATTTTATATATGAGATTTTTAATTACAAAAAATGCTAGTTTTAGTATATTGTCATAATTCATAAGAATATCAGGTCATTTTAGATTTCGTTATCACCGATACAATTGGAATGTGCTATGTATATCAAAAGCCAATAATAATGTGCCTTGCAGGTGTTCGTCCGGTCCTAGGCGGTCCATCGCGTCATATTCAAATCTATATTGTAAACATTATACAAATGAGATCTTTATCTCATTCATTTTTAATAATCCTTATTCAATATTATTAAACGATTAAAACTATTATAAATATTGCACGAATATTGATATAAAAAAAAACTATTGCTTACATGTCATTTTACAAAGACTTTATCTTATTAAAATAATTCTCTACTAATAATATAAGAAAACTATAATTGTCCCAGTCTATAATTTTCTGAATAAAAATCTATAAAGTACTTATGATATCATTCGTAATATAAGTTAATATGTCTTGTCTTTGCCTTATCAGGTTTCGAAAACTGATTAAACATATACAAAACTATCGCCCTTTTTACATTTAGAGATCCTGTGGGTGGGCATCAGTTGAGAAATTTGACGACATAGCGTCCGGATACCTAGTACGAAACATCGGAAGCTTATCAAATAAACATACACACACATACGCCTTACATGATATATTTACGGCACACGTTCGCATACGCATCCAACGCGGCAGACAGCCTGTCGCCCGTGTGAACAACGCTATCTCACTAAGTATGTACATATTGTATGTAATGTATAATTCAATGTTTATATATTGGACGACATTACGACACGATAAGCTTCGCAGTTGTGCGCGGCTCGGACAGCGTGAGGATCTACTACCGATTGAGTTACACATTTTTTATGCAAGGTATGTGAACATTTCTTGATGGAAATCTAAACATTTTCGGAGTCAAAATATGATGCGATAATTTGACGACGGCACGGTCTAAAGGCACAAGTGTTATAGCACATTCACACGGTGGCCGGTATGGAGTCACACAGTACCGGTAGGGTTCGTTGAATTTGTTATTGCGTTCTCGGTATAACGCGGACAGTTATTTATAAGGAATGGGCTGACGACAGATATGATAGCGCGAGTAATTTGGATGTTGCGTTTTATATGACACACAGTTTTGTCTTGTACTACTAGCGGAAATTCTTTGTCTCAGTGCGGTCCTTCCGCGGCTCAAATATAATATAATATATTATAAGTCTAGTAAATATCTGCTAGAATAACTTTTTTCTTGTTGTGATAAAATTATGATAAAACAAAGAGCGAGTTGTATGTCCTTGGAACTTTAACAATAGCAGTTAATCGCGCCAGAGTTCTGTCTAAATTGCAATAAATATGATACATTAGTAACGAATGACCGACATTAAGGGGAGAGACAGAAAAAAATCATCGGGCAGGTGTGTCGCGCAATATTAATGCGCAATCAGTATTCGATGCGTACGCGCACCGTCCTGTACTTCGTTCCGGCTACTGTGCGTCGATAATGTCATTTTACGACGGGGAGGCAGCAGCAAGCGGACAGGACGTCGCCGTCGTTACGACCGGCGAGCCTATTACAAATGCCACCATACTTCATACACCAACGCCACACGTCACTCGTGATCTATTGACTTGAAACACACTTATTGTTTCATTTCCATTGAATACTCAATACTGAGTTGCTTTCTAACACAATCAATCGAAACTGCAGTGTATTGACTTACAGTTTCTTAAGTTGTCACAATTAATTTAGATAGTAGAAGGTCATCCATAAATGATTCGAGGCGCGACATCGACATCGCATTATTGCTCGTTGATCGGGCCACCTTACTTCCGATTCGGAAATATTATATTCTTAGCAGCGGAATGACAGATTGTCTTATTTATGTTCCTAGTAACTCTAGTTTGTTTGGTTACTGAATGCAAATGCGAATATTTAGACATCGGATACATTAGAACGTAATTATGTAAATACGGATAATATTAGATATTTATGTCAATTAGGAATCTCAACGTTCGTTATATATGTCGACTGATGACCGGTCGATATAGCGTGATATAAAAGCAGTGCGAAATTATAATTAAAAGGGAGGAAGCGCCCGGCCGGACGTACAGAGACGAAACCGACGGTGCCGATGCAATCTCTCTGCCACGCCAACCGACTCGGTGAGAAAATGACGTTAAAAACGTGCACGCAAAGAATCTTTAATGGATTAAATTTCGCGAGAAACTTTGTTATAATTGAAGTTCACATTTATATATATTTCCCGCGAGCCCTAAAATAACGTAATTCTCGGTTAGAATGGCTAATACACTTTCATTCATACGCTGATAATATCATATTAAGCCCTAAAGGTATGCACCAATGTCCTTAGTTAAAAGTTTTATTGGTATTGGTCGGCCGCAGTGTGCGTCCGTTCATTTAAGCGACGCGGCGGGCATATCGATGTGGCCGCAAATACTACGTTGCGATTGTCTCGCCCCTGCATTGGTTTCATCAATGGACGCCAAGAAAGATAATTTTATATATATCGAATAACGCTCACGAATTACAACCCCATTCCAATTTGTAATTACTAAGCTTAAGAAAAAAGACAAACTGCGGAGAATCTAACAAAAAATCTGACATAAGATGATATACATTGATTCGGAAACGAATACGTAATAACAGCTTATAAATATAGGTATTGATAAGACTTACAAATTTATCTTTGTACTTTGCCGTAGATTCGTATGCATTTCTTGCTTGAGATGCGACGTCCTTTGCAAGTTTCGCTGAATATTTTGCTGATGCTGACTGAAAAAAAAATTAGATTATAAATACATGACATTTATAAACGTATATGTATACAACATCAATGTAGAATTAGAAATCAAACTTTCCTTTGAAGGCTTGTGAAAAATCTATTTAAGTCCTATGTCATGGCAAAAGGAAATTGGGACATCTGACAGAAATTCTTGATATTTGAAGCAATGCTTAGGATGAAAAGTGACACAACTCCAAAAAGAACAAAAGTAAACAAAACTTTTATATTTTCCAATGGCACAATATATTTCGTAATAATAGCGTTGTTTTTGCTGATTTGATTGTTATCATTAAAAAATATATATTCTGGATACTGATGCGTTCTTAAACGATTCTTCATCCAAAGTAGGGTATATTGCTGTTTTGGATGAATCTTACACAGGGCACCTAAAGCTCTTACCTGTATTGAAATTGTTCCTTAAAGTCATTCTATCACAGTAAATGATTATGAATAGCGTGTCCCTGTCACTTTGATAAAGTGCCTAATTGGACATTATTTGCTGAGACAGAAATTTTTGTCAAAATTAGTTAGTGTTAGTGGATTGGTCAAATTTAACAGATGTTCAGGACTAAATAGGAAACCATAAAAACCTTTCTAAAATCAGATTACCGTCCTAACTTGCCAGATCCAATTGTGACTAAGAGTAGCCATGTACAAAAGCACAAAAAAACATCGAAATGGTCAAACCCGTTAAAGTCTTCGTTGAAGTATAAAGGTTTACAAGTTATGTAATATATTATGAAGGTTATTTTTGTATCCGGTAAATTGTATTCATGCCGTTGTAGTACATTTTCACAGAACTAAATAATATAAGAGAGGAAAGATGTTACATATTCTGATTATAAAATACTAATTTCTTTATTATTATAACAGGTATCTATTTTATTCTAGGTTTATGGTTACATAGTATAGCAATTAGAACTATTATGAGACGCGTATTGTATAGCACCTTCCTAATAAAAGTGTCAAGTAGGATTTAGAGACGTGTGGTCTCTAGACATAGTCAATAAACTACTATTTCTTAATCTGTTTAACGTTTGTAGTAATAAAGTTTTTTTATCTCAAAGACTTACATTTGAATCATAATCACATGGATTTCCCCAGAGACTGTTCTCCTGGGACGATGAGCGACGTTGTCGATCCATCGTTCTTTTATGTGGAGCTGCTGAGGATTGCGGAGAGAGACCGCCCACGAGGAGTACCAAACACACCGCTGCGCAGACGTTGACGTATCCTGTAAAATTATTAACAGTGAGAAAAAAGATAATATTATAGTAAACATTAGGAAACTGTAGTATTAGAAAATTTACATTTTGTTAGATTTATCAAGAATAGCAGTTGTTTCTGTTATCCGCGTAAATCCGTAAAACTTTTTTAAAAATGAAAGTAGATTATGTTATTCTTTATAACCACCATTATCTGCCAGTGAAAGTTCTCTCAAAATCAGTTCAGCCGTTTCAGAGATTAGCCGTTAAAAATATAAAAACAGAAATTTACAAATAAATTATAAAGACATAACTACGTGTATGAAATTACAAACAGAATGGAAGTTTATTTATTGGCACGAATTGTATGCTGTTTAACATCCATCTCATACACGTCCCATATGTCAACACGCTTCTACACTTTTGATCCTTAAAATATCCAATGTATAGCAGAAGTAAATATTAACTTTCTGATGCATCTCGTCAATGAAAACGCTAGGCCCGTTGTTCCGTATGCGGCACGCACGATGCTGTCGATTATGGTAATCGATGAACATCCGATGAATAAATACATCGCGGCTCAGAGGTGGACAGCCTTTGCTAATTGTCCGGTGAACTTGTGTGAATCACTAATGCGGTACAATTTTACGGTGGCTGGCTAATAACCGGACATTCTCCCGATATCAATAGTACTGCACATCTCTATAATATACTTTATCCCGCTCACTCCAAGGCTTCGCCACCGTCAGAAAAGATTACAATCGCTCTGTTACCCTCACCAGGACTGCTATAATGACAGGTCGTGCTTTTAAGTTATCGACCTTATTGCGAAAAGTGCATCAATTAGATAATCGACACGCATTTCGTTCTTACTCACTGATGGCCTCTTATTTACTCTTTCTGTGTTTTGACTCAATGTGTGAATCATAAGTGTTATGTCTCGTAGCTAGTGACTAACGTTACAAAAGTTTACACAATTTAGTACTAGCGATATCTTCATACCACTCCACGTAATAACTTTTTAGTTCTTAAGATTTTAATTAATGAAATTTAAAGATCTAAAAGAGAATTTACTAACGGATTCCCATTTCCGTTATCAGATAACTTAGTTATGATCATCGTCTGCGGCTTTTTGGGTAAATTTTATAAAGCTTTAAAGTTCGCTTACACATAATTTTAAACCGGCGTCGTTTAAAATTGTGTGGAGTTTTTTCTTCTTGCGTCTCGTTAGCCAGTTTTGTGGCGATTTGTTCTTTAGCCCGCGGCCGGCGCGGCGGTCAAATAAAAGAAAATTATAGTTATATGGCGGTTTGCCGCTTATTATTTAGCTAAGCCCTGTGAACGGGCTCCGATTATGACGCCTCTCGTTCACAGAGGAGTGAGAGAGCCCGATTTGCCTCCACGTTCATAAATCCGAACTATTCGCGCAAACGAATCTCAATTGCGGCCATATATACATCACAAACTAACTAGCCTCGATGTTGTTATATCGGCATCTAATTGATACAATAACAAGATTGTTATAGTCGGAACACAAAAGGCGACCGCAGAGGCGGAGTCGGGTAATAACGATCATGTCAAAAGGAAGGTCCGACACACAACACGCGTTAAACACACGATCATAACATTTTATTAGTGCGCCGGTCAAAAGCAAGCAACCGCGAGACCGCCGCCGTCAAAAGTTCAACCAGAAAAAAAATAACTGGTCAGCTCGTAAAAAGATGTAGAGTCACCGTGTGATACTCGACCATAAATATTATTATGATATATTATGGTGTCTGGATTACTTTCTTTGCGTGGATCTAAACTAAACGGTGTTACGAATCGTGTGACTTAATAATCATTAGTTAACGAGGTGAGGTGGATAATGAACATGGAGAGACTAATTAGTCTCTCAAGTTTTGATACTGTACAAACTACGAACTTTCAATAGGGTCTCATTCAATGATCTGTAATTACGAATTATAAAAAAACTTTATATCGACAATGAGGAGACTCGATCGAATTCTTTAGCCCATTGAAGAGCTGACCGAGCGACCATAAAAACCGTAGATACCTACACGTAGGTAATACACAGGTTATAAGGGAGCATAAAAAAGTAGGGACCGCGTCGGAGGTCGGCCTGACTACCCGAGAAACAAAGAATTCGTTTATTTTTTAACAGCTCGCTCGTACACAAAAGAAGGCAACGCGGCACGAAAAACGACCTAAACGAGAGCAGCTTGTTAACCTTTTTAAAAAGAAATCGCGCGTCCGCTAACTAGAATTTCGGCTCGAAAACCGGGAAAAGTGTGCACTGTTCAGTCGCGGTCGGCGCCTCCGCCGTCATTATGTAAATTCTGAACATAAACGCGTCAAAATTTCGGGGCGAGGACCATCTTCGCATCGCTTTGTAAAATGATGCACGTCAAAATATGCTATCTGGAGATGGATACGCCTATTTTCAGGTGAAAAAAACTGTGTATTTTATTAATAAAAAAAGTTAAAAAAAAGAAACAAGAGTTAATAGGGCTGTCAAGATGTCGGCGAAAAATTTTCCTTTAAACTTGTATACAATTATTTAATTGAATTTCTAGTTATAAAAATCTTATTTTATTATAAATTCTACATTATAAGTCCTGAATATTGAAAGTCTGCATTTAAAAAATATATGATATATACGTGTTTTTTCGCTTTGCGAAGGAAAAGCAATTTCAAAGATTGGGCATAAATTTATGCTCTGACTCCGTCTGATTATTGCCACTTACTAAAGCCTTACTTAGCTAAGCTTACTAAGACTTACTAAAGCCTTTTAAACGCAAGGAATAATTGAAGTTGGATGAAGTACAATCGATGAGCCCATAAAATTTGACTGCCCATAATAAGGGAGATTAAAATGGGATCACGTGAGCACATTGCGGTATGTGGTAAACACATTACATGAAGGAACGAATGTCTGCAAAATACACAATTGTTCAGCGATATTCCTTAACAAGGAGGACCCAGCAATGATGATGTTAAGATAAAACTGTGAATTTTTAAAGCCCTCATTAAATCATTAACAGATTAGACGTCTTATCGGTGGACAAGCTACTGCGGCTCCCGCTCTCAGTCCAAAAAATAGATTCTGGGTTAAATTTCGGAAATTTTATTTTGTTTATTTGTCTCAGTCTGGACTAGCCGAAGGCTACAACTATTGTTAATCATCACTTCACTAATACGTTTGTATTAGTGAAGTAATAGTAAAGGCCGGCGCGCAAAATTCATGTTCAGATTCCATATTTACTAGTTTTCGGTGTAACATAAACAAGAAACTATGCATTATTAAAAATTTAAGTACTTATTTATTGTTAATAGACATTTCTTCTGAATATAAGTCGCAAGAAGAAAATTAAACTTAATGTGAACACCAAAAGACATTGCCTCTGTACCATCGGAGATCGACCCCGCGCAATTAACGAAATTAGCTCGAATTTTCTTCGAATCAAATTTAATGGCGTAACAACTTATATTACATAATTTTACTGATAAGTTTCTGAACGGAAGAGATGTGAAAATTTGTTATGCCTTTGGGGATATACTTATCTTTTTTTGCATCAAAGATCAAGGCATGCTTACAGCGGTTTGACATGGCATATATTATGAATCAATGAAACGCAATTGATACCATTTTCGCTAAGATTTCTTTTCACCAGTATAAATTAGAATATACTTATATATATATGCTTACAGTATAATCAAATTCGAGGATATATTCTAAACATGGTTAAGAAACGTAATTGTGAATTTTTAAGTCATACAGACAGACTATGCCCGACCTAACTATACAAAGGGCTCACAGAACATTATTATATAATATTTGTTATAATAGTATCATTAATAATGCATAACTGGTCGACTTTATTGTAAAACTTTTGTGTAAAATATATAATCGCCGAAGTGTAATAAAATCACAAAAGAAACAACAAGCAATGTTTCATACAAACAGAATACATTTCAAAATGACATTCTAAAACTTTAAAAAAGTCTTTTTATATTTGTAGCGTAAACCTAAAACAAAACAAATTAAAATAAAAACCTGCTAGTACAAGCAGGGCAATCATTGCCCTTCGGAAAGTTCAGTGAGGTAATATCCTGCTCGATTTATATAATGCCATAGATTCGGCTCAGCTTGTATATTGCGATTTATGTCACATTTCTCGTAACAGGCAAAGTCAGGGTTCAAAATTCACTTCTTAATTATTTGGATAAACTTTTGGTAGCGTTAATACTATAACGTTTCTATTTTAAATGCGTAACACGCATAAATAAACGTGTATTGATCATAAAAAAACGAAACCATTCCGCTATCGGGGGACAAAACCCAAGTAGGGTTTAAATTTTTTCTTTAATAGCGGATGCAGAATGGGTTTTTTAGAGAAAATTTCTTGATGCCGTCTCATTTAAGCAACATGTAAATGGCAAGTTAAATTCTGCACCAGGTTAAGTTGCATTATACATTAATTACTTCCGGGAAAATGCTTAAAACAAAGTTGTTGATACTATTTTTTTCCCATATTTAACCGTTTACGTATTTTGCGCGTTGCACTCGTAATTGTTATTTAATAATCGAGATAAACTTGTGGCCAAAATAATTACGTTACAATACATACTTACAAATTGCCCTTAATCTTGTATTGTAAAACCGTTCACCTTCAATATTGCTTTTTGTCAGTAATATTTTTCAATACTAATAGATTTTTTTTTTGCACAAACCGAACAATTATTATTTAATTACGTTTAAAAGGCAGTAAAATATTTGTGCCAATTTTTTTGCTAGAATAAGTTTCTATCAATTAGGAATGTCATATTGCGTTGCTAATGGATACATTTTTGAGTAGTTAATAATAGAATTACATGTTTAGGACACGCGGATACTTCAATAATATTAAATGATAATTTGAAAATGCTTTTAAATACAGCAAGACCATTTCAAAGTTAATAATGTATTTACGTAAGCTTATAAGTGTTTATTAGAGAAAATTACTGAACTGACAGATGTAGAGACAATCGCGCAATTAGAGATTTACGTTATTAGGAAAATAGTAAGCGGAACATTTATGAACGTAATTTAGTTTATTTTGTAAACTCTACTGGAGTTTCTCTGTACGAGTTAGTTATATTAATATACTTTAACATGTATTATGACATATGCCACAATCAAGGGCGCTATAAGTTTAAATTTGTATGCAATCCGTGACGTGTAGCCGTGTGATTTAGTTCAATTAACTTGGACTGTAATTAAAGGTCTCAAAGATCTCGCCCGATATTACGTAGTTTATTTTTATAGTATAACACTTAAATCAATTTCTGACCCTATATAGAGTGACTAGCGATAGTACTTATTACGAAACACCCCCTTCGAGCCGCGGACATAACTGTATAACTCTTAAAGGATAGAAACATTTAGTCAGATATGTCATTCCGGTAACAGTACACTTGTTTAATAGCAGTTTAAGCCTAGTTAGTTAGTTCTGATCTTCGTGTTTAACATGGTAGAGAGACTGAGCCCAGTTTTTGCGCGTAATCATATTGTAAGCTCCACTAGACGAGATTGTAGCGAACAGTGACAATGAGAGGATATAAGAATAGGTGTGTCGGGTTCGGACCGGATATTTGTTTTATAAATAATGTGTAATGTTACCTTAGTGTGAAGCACTTTAATTGATGGCATAAGGTGTTCTAAAAGGGACTTCACCATTATATTTGATATAAAAGCTTAGGATATTACTGTTGTAGAAAAAAATAAGATATTTATAATTATGTTAAAAATGTATCCAATGCGCTTGTACTTTAGAATCACTCGCACTTAATGACCAGGAAAAATGCGATTACAATATATGGACATTTATTACAATTACTGATATATCTAAGAACTATATGCTTAAAATCGAATATTATGGAAATAATTTCAAATCGAAAGTGAAACAGTATTTTCAAATTTACAAAAGATTAAAAATAAAGCTTACTACTTCTCGCCGTACTCGATCTATAAGGTCGACATCGGTCCACAAAATCACTATCACAGTCACTATATTGGCTATTTGTTCTAGTCCTGTAACATTGTGCACAATCCGATGGTCTGTGCAATATCCTGGGGTGGTCCGACCTGGGACAGGCCTCGGGTTTGCAACAGCTTTCTCTCACGTCCATCTTGACTCTAACTATCACAGTGCCGGCTTGTCGGTAGAGCGCGAAATATGGGATCTTAGTGTAATCCATAACAGACGATCGCACTTGACATCCCCAAAACTGATGTCGCACGCGTCGTGTCGGTTGAGCGACTAAATGACTTGGTGTGACGGCGCGTAAGATAAAGCCTAGTGTACACCGAACATATGAAATCGGCAGTGGGGCGCGGGGCGACGAATAGCCGGCATGGTCCTCGGTTGCGGCGTCCAAGCAGCCAATGGGGGTAAGCGAAACTGGAGGGCGGGCCCCAATCCCTCCCAGTTGCAAACAACTTCATGTAGCCTGGGGTCCGATTTTGCGTCCGTGTATACAGGGGTTGGAAATTTTCGTAGAGCGAAAGTTTTGACACGGATTTCAGTGCCATATATATAAACAAAGAATTCATTACGCGAGTACATATTAAATTAAGTCGGCATGCAACTCGGTTGCATCTATACAAAATATTCTCATATCTTTTAATACTTGATTTACATAGTAATATTATTATAGATTAATCAAATAAAAAACAAACAATTTTGTAACTATTGCACCTGCGGGTACTTTTTTTTATGAATTTTTATTTGTGCACTTTAAATGCCCTAGAATATTAACAAAAAATATTTCAAACAATCGTTATTGAAATATGCTTTCACAGCATTTTTGAATCAATAATGGTTTTGATACTATTTCTAGCATATGATTGGTGATTATATTAGAAAACGACTTAGACTCAATTTTCCAGGGTTCACGCCCGTTTCTGAGGAGAGCCCACTAAAATCTTAGTCTCCTTTTTAGTTTTCACCATCATCATTAAGACAATCAAGTTTCCATTTGAAAAGCTTGTATCGCAGTTTACTCACATCACTACTCGAAAACCTCACTTTTTCTAAAACAATATATTTCCATTTTATTACTGTTTTCCTCTTTCAGCATTCAAAAACTTCAAGTCAGAATTTCAAGCATTTCATTTCAGCGTTATTTAGTTGACTCATTCAATATATACGTAGTTAGTCATTGAAAGTTTCAGTTGAGTCAGATCGCCGGATACATAACGGCAGATAAATAAACATATTTACTTTCTCTACAAATTTGTTATCAATTATAAATCTGAAAGACTTTGGATGTCTTATAAGTTTCAGGAAAAATATTATTAGTATTCTTATATATTAGTTATCTTTTCAATGGGTTATTATGTTTTTAGATACAGTACCTTTATAAAATAATAAACAATATAATATAATATCAATAAATCATTAGATATTGTTTTAGTTGTATAGATTGTAAGGGAAAATTACTTAAAGTAATTCCTGTCCCTAGATTTCCGTTAGCCTTTTTCAAACAGCAAAGATGTGTATGAGTCACTACATTTACATAAATAAATACATCAATTATCTTCTTAAGAGTGTTGTAACATTTATGGTCTAGCAGATTATTTCATTACATAGCAAATATTAATTTTATTGACTCGATTGTCTTAAATGCTTTTTTATAGACACTTATTATGATTACATACAAATTTCAATATTTAACCTGCAAAATTTGTGATTAATGGACATATTTAAGAAATACAATTTTAAAGCACGCACCACGATTGAAAACATACATATTTATATTATTTGTACGTATATTTATTTAATTTTATAAGTACATCTACTGTCGTCGTATCTAGTGTTATCTACCAAAAATTAAGATTACTCAAACTTCAACAGCAATAAATTGCCTGAAGTCAAATCTATGGGAAATGTAGTAATGTAGTGAAAACT
Source organism: Elymnias hypermnestra (assembly GCA_015832385.1). Lineage (NCBI taxonomy): Eukaryota > Metazoa > Arthropoda > Insecta > Lepidoptera > Nymphalidae > Elymnias > Elymnias hypermnestra. Next base: position 1,005,456 of record JACTOM010000014.1, on the reverse strand, counting down.
TACAAACTTTCAACATTAATTGAATCACTGTTGTATTTACATTTTTTTTTAAATTGCGAGTAGTAAATGAAAGATACATTTTGAAGTGATTAAATGAAAGAGTTATAATACTCATTATTTAGAAATAAATCTCTAAAACCTTGTAAGTTTCCTTTTAATAAATCGCACTATGCATCTTTTGGCAAAGTAAATTTATTTGTTCAATTGATATTTGAGAAAACTGCACTAATGCAAGTGTCTTCTACTACAAACTATAAAGTAATATAATTTGAACGATTGAATAATAAAGTATTATACGAATGTTTGTAAACTTGAACAAGATATATATAGGGAGAATAGTAGGAAGTAAAAAACATGATATTTTTTATATTTAAAACCTAAACAGATTTACTATTGAGTCGTTTAAAATTTCTGTCAAACAGGATTTCCTTCATTTGGTGTCGATGTACTCGATTATATCTGTTATCATAGATAAACTATGTAATTACTATTAATTTATGCGAGTGATACATAAATTATGAATGACTACAGTTTGTAATATACAATATAGAGTGTACTTATCACATCTATTTACGTTTTCACGTTACTAGTTCCGGATCAGAGTTCTGTTTATTTTTAGTTTGGAAAAGGACTTGGTATTTACGATATTGTGAACTTGTATGTGTATATCCTTAAGGATCCGGCCTTATTTAACCGTTAAGTTCTAGTAACTTCTAGTACTATATAATCATATATTAATGGTTAATGGTATATTTGTGTACTAATTTTTATAAGTCCCAGCTGTTTTCACAAAACACTTTTACTTCTTTTGGTACTGGAAAGCGCAACTGTTATTTTTATGATGTTTTCTAGGCTAGTTATCATCAAACTATCAAAGATACGTCGGTAAGCAAACCAATTTACGTTCCAGTACAACGCTCTGTAGAAACTGAATTGAATATAAATTTTGAAAGGGATTACCTAATTTATATGTAGATGGTATAATAAGGGAAAATATTTATAAAATTAAATAATTTTATGAATATGACGAAAACGGGAATTTTTATCTGAGTACGTGTGTAAATAGTTCCATCAGAACATTTACTGACGTATTACCTATCTGTTGTTTATCCGAAACCTAATAGATCACGCGTCACACGTCGTTAGTTATTAGATTCGGTTACATTCGGTAATTTAGATAAATATTCACCGCCTATTGAAAGACATTTTTATGAGAATTGATAGTACATTTAAATAAAAATATATATATATCTCACGGGGATATTTTATTTTTTCTACAAGTCGTCACAATTGCATATGTGTTATGTTAATACGACATAAAAACGTATAGTCAAACCATCAATTATTAATAAATAAAATATATAGGCTTCTACAAAAATGTTATTAATTATCTGATTTTTTTACGCTTTCAGTTCCATTGGTTGTGGCACAGTGGAGAAGAAAAGACTTGAAAATGGCTTTGAGAATTGATGAAGTGAAGAGAATATATTCTTAAAAATACCTTCGCAAGAATTCAATTTCTCATGAAAAGATCTGGGTGTCACCATAGGTCGTTCAGCCTGTCTTTGCCGGCCTAGGAGCCGGCATATTCTACTGGCTATTATACAACTAACAGACAGTTTATTTTTGCTGTATACAACTAAATGTGCCGAAATTGAACGTCAAAATTTTTGATGGCAATATTGCAAAATATGAAAATATTCTGATGTAAAATCGAGTGTAGGGCATTGCCCTACAACAAGTCAAGTAGGTGCATCTATATTGAAAGATGCACCTACTTGACTTGTGTCAGCGCGCTTTTGCGTTATTTCAGATTAGCGTGAATTTTCTAAAGGATAGATCGTGAGGAATTGGTAACCTCAAATATTACTTCGTACTGCAACTTTTATTTTGATATCTAGGCTTACTTAACTTAGAATTTATTTTATTTATAACATTGTACTTTTATTAATATCAAAAGATTATTTTTAAGTTTCTTTATTATAATTGAGTTTTATCTTAATAAATTTTATTATGTACCGGATATTTTGATATACTGTCGAAAACTATTGCATCATGTACGTTGACACAATTCTTTGAATGCATGTCATAGCGAGGAACACCTGTGTCATATCAGCTAGGAGCTTCCTGTTGATATTTCGATAACTAAGATCTCCTAAGTAATGAGTTCAGACTGCTGGGCGTCGTTATATCGAAAACTCGTATCATCAAATTCTTTCCAGTCATCACATGTTTTCTTGTTGCGAGATTAAACAATGATAGTAAAATCTTACCTCGTGAATTATTGTTCTTTTTTCATCGCTGGCTGGTTAACGTTTGAGTGTAACGTCACCTATGTAAGTAATGGTAGTCCGCTTAAAGTTAATTTACCGCAAACCAACACCGAACGCAAAGCAAAAATGTTTTGCTATAAGTCTTTGCCGGTAGGGTAACTTGCCACGGCCGAAACCTCCTACCATTTCAGTCTCAGATATATTAGAAAATGCAATTTTCTAAATTTGCCCTACTGACAATCTAACCCAGGACCTCCCATTGCGAAGTAAGCACTCGCACAATTGCGACATGGAGGCCACGAATGTTTTAAATATTTATTAAGTATGTTATATCAAAGATATTTAGAAATTGTTTCAGAAGAGAATATATAACCTGACTTTGACAGGATTTAAATTCAACCAAATTAATATAGACTTCTGAAAACAAAATTATTTCACTGTAAGCATGAGGAACTTCGTGATAATAGAAAAATTGTTAACCAAATAGCATTTATTAACATTGACAATTATAAAGAAAGCTAACTATACTTAACCTGGAACGTTATTTGAATAAACATAAAAACTATGTTATTCAAGCGTCACGCGGAACATAAATATGCATGCGATGATGCGTAAAATGATAACTGAACCGTCACCTAAAGACGTCATTGATTTTCCCTAACTTCACTCTTCAAACTTCCTCAGATAATATTGACATTTACCTTTAAGGTAACTTCAATATGTTCCAAGTTAATACAGTTATCTACTACGATGTATGCTATTTTTAATGTTAATTACTAGAAAAACCTCTAAATAGTTTGTGTTATAATATAGCTGTCCTATACTGAGAAATCTAAATCTGAGTGACGCAAGTTTTGACCGTGTCGAAGAGATCCGTTGATATGAAAAGAAAACGTACTGCACCAACAATTTATTATATTTGTCATTACTCAATATAGACATAGTGGCATAAGTATAAGGCGTGAGTAATAGCATGCGAATATAACATAAAATTTGTTTATAAAGACCACCAGAACAAATATACACTGTTAATGGATTTGTAGTTTAATACCTGACGCTTCCGATCGTCATCCGATCTTCCGCCATCGTCTTCATAAAATTACCTAGTTTATATCTTGGGTCTCTGAGCTACAAATATAATTACACTATCTCTTTGTTTCTTTTCTCTCCTCTCCCTCTGCGACTAAATTTATCAGACAAGAGATATACAAGTATTCAAGAGAAGATTAGTTAATAGAAGAAATTGAAATCATGTCCTAATTTAGTTAAACATGCACATCTTTTATTAAATGTTCTACGTAAAAATTAAAGATTATTATTGTTAAAGAACTAATCGCAGTTAGTATTCATAATCATAAGTTCACTTATGCTGCATATTATGTTCTCCAGACATCGCGAGTAGTTAAAGCTAATAAATGTTTGTATTTTGTTAATTTTTATTATTTGTACCAATATATCAATAACAGACATATTTTTTATTGAACCAATATAAGCTTTTAAAGAAAAAAATATGAAAAACCCGGTGCGCAACATTAAATACTAAAATAAGCGGTTCTTCGATGTTTCATTCATTAATTCCAACCGTAATGTCTACGCACACCTTACATAATCGCGAGAAGCGAAACGCTACTCAGAAAAGTGATAACGGAATTCCTTACAACGTCACGGTTAGGATGAAATGACTGAACTTTTCGGTGTATCGATTACGGATGGTCGTATGTTTAAAAACGGTGACAGCCCTAATATCGTCCCGTCATGATGATTGGCCACAAATACCCTCTGATTGCGCAATACTAAATCATTCAGCGGCGGCGCGAGGTGGTACTATGCATGTCCGCCAGAAAGGAAAATCTTGCTGCAACATGTAATTCCCATTAATCTGATCCCCTACACCTGCTGACTTAAACGGTACTTAAATAAGAACATTTCGTAACATATTTTTCATACTACGAACAATCAAAAACGACATTAGCGCAAAGATAAAGAACTTTATTAAATTAATCTTCTAGATCGATGTGTTTTCTGTGAGTTTTTTAAGCGTATGGGCATTGATTAATGTACTATGTCATTCAATTCCAGTGCGCGTTTGTTTCATCTTGTATATAAATATAAGTAAGATACATAAATATTATAGTGTATCTCAAAAAATATTTTCAATTTTAAAATGGTGCAATAGAGCAAAATTAAGGCCCACTTATTAAATACAAGATGATGACTTCGATCACCCCTATCCCCCGTGTAAGAGTAAATAGGATATTTCAAACATGCACCCACTCCCCTCCCTCAACTCCCTCTTCTCACGTAAAACAATGTATAACATTTAATCCTCCTCCTTGTATCGTTTCCTCACTCCTGGGGGTCGTGATAACCACCTACGATGATTATTTTTTTGTATTAATAAATAGAATGCCAACTGCTTCTCTTTTCGGCAACGTGTTAAGCGTCGTAGACGGAACTTTACAACGAGGTGCGAATCTGACGGGTCAAACGCCTTGGGCTACGACCTCGTGCTCTTTTGCTTATTAACTATGCCAGTAGTCACAAGCTTTTCGTGGTTGTCTCCTTGTTTCCTGGGAATGGGCCCAAAGTAGTCAAATATTTTTTTTCAAGGTAGATTGTAGAAAACCAAGCTGTGACTTTGACTTTGACTTTCAAAATCGATGAATTGGTCTGACGTGCTGTCTAAAGTATTCGAAACATTTTCCACCAACCAGTACCACATTTCAAAGGTATCGTCATGGTTTTATATATTATTTATATGTCATCCGCCTATCTTTCCGAGTTCAATGGAGCTGAGACATAACGTTTTTGGCCATTCTGATACGCTTTCTAACTTCGATTTCGCATGAGCCATTATTACTAATGTTTGAACCGAGGTAGATAAAGTTTTTTACGTTCTGAAAACTGTAAGTTCCAATCCACTACAAAGTCCTTATTATCCGTATCTACAAACATATAGGCCGCGACGTGTTTGGTTAATTTTTACTACTCCGTATCTTTTATAACCTTCGCTTTAATATAATAAGATGATTAATCATGTTTGTTGCCAAACTCCTCCGAAATGGCACGACCGCTTCTCATGAAATTTTGTGTAGATATTTGGATACCTCTAAGTGCTAAAAGTAGTCTACACCAAAGAAGAATATTTTCTTTTCAACAATACTTTCGATGGTAATTTTTTTATACTTTGGCATTTAAAAAATATGGTAACCGAAATTGTTACCCCTCTATTACCAAAATATACAATAAAAATAAATTATAGGGCAAAACAACGTTCGCCGGGTCAGATAGTATACTAGATTTCTATAAAAGATTTAATATGACACTTAAAATTGCTAAAACAAATTTAAAACTTGAATCGAAGTGTATACTATGGAATAAGATTACATCATTAAACATCTGAAATAGAACTAGATTTCTAATGTTAAATTTCGACTTTTTACGTAAGAAGGGACCTACACCCCCGTTTCTGTAAGATATGGGTAAATTTAGCTGTATATTTTTGTAAGAATGTTTGAATGATATAGCCATTGTACAAGACCTTGTAATGATACATTATTATATCATTATATATTCACATTAAATTTTTATATACTTCTGGACACATCTATTGGCCCACCTTGCATTTTCAGCTTCGTTTGGTCCTAGCTAAAATTTTATATTAGGTCGAGCAAAAAGTTTTTATGCAGTTTTGAACCTGGCACATTCATAATTTCATTCAATAGTCTTTTTTTTAATTTCGAACACAGAATTTAAAGAAACAAAAGACAATTTGGAGCCTGTTCGTTGTTAACAAACAATCGAATACTAAAAAAAACTTGATTTTATTGGTTTACTCGGATTTAATTCTTGAAAGTGTGATTTTTCTCATTGGTTTTGCAACAAACATTACTTATTCTTACCATTAAGGTAAGGTTCTATCAATAATCAATGGATACTTCGCCTGAAGTCGCCGCCCAAGCTGTGGCACTTATCCAGGCGGGACACAGCC
>JACTOM010000014.1:839509-995822 GCA_015832385.1 Elymnias hypermnestra | reverse complement strand
GGTCTCTTATACACATCTCGTAAACCTGTATGACCTTCAACGAATACCGTTTGGTAATTCTGAGTATAAGGTACGCTACCCTACTGGACACACTGTTTACTTGGACAATATTGTTAACGAGAGATTTGTGGACGAGGAACCCGACACCACCTTGGGATTGGTGTTCACCCTCCCGGTAGTATAGCAAGTTACCGGATTTGAGAATTATCGTGTCCTCCCCCTCTCTACGGACTTCGGATAATCCCATAATATCCCAGTAGTGATAAATATTATGAACCTTCAATAATTATTTTATAAGTAAAAAATAAACGGTTTGGTTTCATAATACCACAATGAAAGTAAAACTTTTTTAAATTAGCACGGACTCTGTGCTTTTTCTTTACCACTACTTCGGGGCAGCTGTGATGCGACATGCGATAGATGGTTTAAAAATTTAAGGGGACGTAAATGCGTGTCGAATGACTCATTAGACAAGTGGTCAGCTTGAAGAAAAAGTTGTTTGGCTACCGTTAAAAGGTCCCAGGTTGGATTCCCGGGTCGGACGAATACGAAAATTGATATTGAGTTTTTTATTGAAATATTCTCAGTATTTGGCCTAAATTAGAAAGTTGGCGAGATACCCCAATCCTGTGCATCGGAGAGCACGTCAAGCCGGCGGTCTTGCGACTGATCTCTTTACGGTCGTTTCAGATTGTGTCCCATCGGACTATGAGAGGGACGCAATAGAGTGCACTTGTGTTAGCGCATACACTTGTGCGCTATATGCCTGCCAACTCGCAGTGGCTCTATGCTCTTAAAACCCTCTCTCCTAAGAATGAGGAGGCCTGTGCCTAGCACTGGAACCTCAATGGGTACAAGTACTTACATTATCTTACCATAAATGACACTTTCACTTTAATAGTTAAAATATAAAACAAAATCATGGTGATTTTGTTATTCTAAGCGATAGAACGAGACCACCTAATACAACAAATTTTTAACTTTTTACATAAAACTTATCGACAAATATTTGTTTGAACACATTCAATGTTTTCATGAAACGTCCGCTTAATATAAGAGTTTAAATATTGCGTAACTAATCATTTTATTGCCTACAAAGAGATGATTGTTTCTATGTATGTATATACTTATCAATATTTGCAATGTAACGATGAAAATTATTTTCAGCTCCATAATATACTCAGATAATAGTCATACCATATGAGTAACTGTGTGTGTATAAATATTGCGTTACTTTGGACGACACTTTAATAAATTTTAATTTTATTGCTACAAATTAGCGCTGGACTGCGATCTCACCTTGTGGTAATTGATGATACAGTACAATTGTAATAACCTGGTAAGAGTTCAATAATCATTTATATCTTAATAATTTGCAAATAGACGGATGTAACAAGATTACAGTCTACCTAAAATATATAATGCCAATAAGTGTTTTTTTTTTTATAAATTAAAGTAATTTTTATGGTATATGTATGTATCTTTAACAGACTTTGTAATAGTTGTAAATTCGTAAAAAGCATGTAACATTTTGACTCCTTCATAATTGACGTTCGCGTTATTTTTTCTTTACTTTAATATCAATAGATATACGTATTTAGGGTCGATAAAATAAAACTGAAAATAATGAAGACCGTTAACTATTACGATATGTAGATTAAAGGATGTACAAATTAATATAAATAAAATTATTCTTGGATAGTTCGGATAGTTAGTGTCGGATTAAGCTGATAATGTTTTTAGTTTATTACATTTGTCTAGATATATCACAAAATTTAGGTTGAAAACCCCTTTTTCGTTTTTAATAAATGATAAAATATTAAAATGACAGGTAGTATCAAAAAAAGTTAATATTAACCAAGAATTTCTAACCTCTTTACATAAACAGAAACCTTAACCTTTTTAAGCGAGCTTTCAGTAGATGGCGCTGTACTATTATTAGATTTAAATTAATGAAATTAAAATAATGAATTAATATTTGATAAAAACTATATTTACATCAAGTGTCAAATCTTAAAAAAATGTATCTGAATTTCAATATATGAATTTAAGGTACTGTATTAACGACTGCAAGATTATATACAAAGATAATGTCTATGCTAATAGTAGTAATTAAAAATACTCTACTTAATATATATACACTGCTGGAAAATAAACCAAAAAATATTTCAATACTATGTCATTTGCGTGTGGGAACTCAATGTACTTAGCGACTGAGCCACCTAATCATTTAGTAGGAAAAAATCATCAGTTACCTCGCATCAATTGTTAAGGGTATATACAAAAGCGTTAATACCCAATGCAATTGTTGATATTATAAAACTTATTAATTACACCCATTAAGGATAACCTGTTGCGATAACGACACGTGCTAGAAAGTCAATTAAGTAAATTAGAAGAAGCTTGTTTCGTTACAGTATACTAAAGCCTCAGTATACACAAATAAATTAACTTTATATGGGTTTTCACATATTAAAATAAGAGCTTGTTCGATTGCTACTCTTAGTTCACTTATATACATATGTTTTGTTTCATTTTAACATGGCTAATAAAATACCTTTCCATACATCTATCTAAGATGTAGTGGATAATACTCGATTTAAATGCACTATTTTGAAATATTAGTTTATTAATTACATTTATTTTGCGATAAATTGCCATTCACCAATCACCATTTATCAAAAGCTCGCGTAAGAGGTTTTTATGTAACGAATTTTAGAAGTTCGTGCTAGACTTTTTGTATATTATGTTTATGTTATTGGAAGTGTGTTAACGTCAATGGGAAGAATGACGAGCACGGATACTGTCGAAAATACAAAACATGCATGAAAGCACACCGATATCGTGGAAAGGATTAAAATGCTCGACGGGGGCGTTCCTCAGGGTAGAGCAACGTACTGTGAATAGAGGTGAAAAAGGCGAAATATGGAGGAGTGTATAAATGATATGTATACTTTAAAAGGATTTTTATTTGCATGATAATTGCGAGAAAACTCGGAGTCGGTTGAACCAATTTAACGAGTTTTTCATTGGTAGATGGCTCATGTTAAAATACGTATAGATAGTAATTTTCATTATGAAAGTTCTATGAAAACGAAAAATTTTGGTGTGATGATGAAGATGACGAAATGATTTTATCGTAATTTCGTCAATGTACATATAAGAGTAAAGGAACCCAAACCTCAGGGTATAAGAGTAGGAAAGTATAAGCATTGCCATCCTGACTCGTATTACATGAGGTGCATTTGTTCACATCAAAGTTGTTGTTGTCAACATCAGTACGTTTAACTGTTCATTTAATTTAAAAAATGGGGACATACTATTGTAATCCACAACGTAACATTACGATGAGTATTCTGAGAGGTCATTTACGTTTTTGATAAACAGTCACAACTAGATGAAATCATATCACTTAACATGATTGCCAGAATCATTTGACTTTGTTTGTGACAAAACCATTAGTTAACTCAAGTGGATGAGTCAATCCTATGGAAGTTCCGAATGCTAGTGTTAACACACAACACAATACAAGACATGTTGCCCATAAAACTATTAGAAACTCCATTGTTAAGACAACGGAAGGTGCTGCCCGCTGTGACTTTAAACAGACAAGAAAGCCATATTATATTTTGCTTACTAGTGTATATTTGTAACTTGACTTGTTTTACTAAAAGATGATATTTACCTATAACAAGAGAGTTTTACCAAAGTGAGTTATTCAATAATCATAAACAATTTTCATAAAATCGATCCGATAGCTTAAAGATTTTCTCAGACACAAAAATTGTAATATATTTTATTCATATTTTTATAATTAAAAAGCTGATAAATAAAACTGTATTCGCGTAGATTTAAATGTGTGACTTATACGACGTCGTCTATTTGCTGGTTCTGTACTTAGTAGATAGCAGAACTCATAATTAACGATCTCTTTACCCTGAAATATGCTCCGAAAAAGTTTTGGTTATAATTTAAACTGAAACCTATTCGATATTCTAAGTCATAACTAAATCCAAAACGCAATTCTCTAAATTTGCTCTACTGGGAGTCGAACCCGGGACCTCTCTATTAACAAAGCGAATACTCGCTCACCTTTCCATCTTCAACATAAATTCTAAAATAGACATATATATACAGATCTGTTCAAAGAAATTATTAAAACTTCTTATGTCGGGCATTGGATTTTTTGTGATCGAACGCATTTTTCCATCAACATATCGCCTTAAACACGATCAACTAATTAAGACACGAACGGTAGCCAGTACTTGATAATTTGATCCTGATATTATCGCATATGTAACTGACGTATATTGTTATTAAAAAAAAGAATAGCCATTGTTACACATGTAAGTTTTTGTCACCTGGGTTTTTACCCGGATAAACGGAGTGCAATTAAAATATCTCGTCCCCTGATGCCTCTCGCGGTCGAGCGGTGTAAAAACTAAGCCGGATTGAAATTAGGCCAAGCACCTATACGGTACTATATATTTCATTGTTGATGATACACAACATAATCGCTCTGATTTTGGAGATTATATGCCTGTAATTTAAAGTAAGCATTTCTTGTTATGCAATACTAGGCCTCTTTGAGATGAAAAGGAACGCATCCTGATGACGTTGGTTGTAAAGATGGCCTTTATAATGATTATTATCACGAAAGATTAACTAGAACTATTAAAGAAAGATTATGATAATTATATTATGAATTCGATAAGATATTATGAATTCGTAAAATATCTTATTAAGTATATGTCAATGTAGACTTGTCGTCTAAATATTTGTATATAAAACAAAAAAATGACAAGAAAGACTTCGAAAACTTCCAATCAACCAATGTGTACCGGTGTCCTTAGAAAGACGATAATGCTACGATTGTTTTGGGTCGCTAAATTCTATCACTTGTCATGGGATCTTCAAATTTTGCGATTGACTAGAAATTTACCAAAGCATCTGCTTCCACATATAGCTAGGGGAACTGGATACCGCGGAGAACCGCGGTGGAAGCTTATTGTAATAAATATGGATTTGGTAATGTAAAAAAAATATTTATTTCTTTTGAAAAAAAATATACAATCAATAAAAAAAAATGTTTTTTTGTTAAATCAAATAATTGCAAAATTAAATGAAAACCGTAACGTTCCCTTAAAGCTTTACATTCAATCCGTGAATCATTGACACTTTCAATCGAAACTTTAGCCGGGCTCGGTTTAAGTTACTCAGGATTTTTTTCAGATCGACTTAGGCGAGCGCGAAAATTTTTACCGGATATTAGAAAAAAAAGCTTGACATTATTCAAAGCAATGTTGCCTAAGTATGCTCCCTGCAATGTTGCTGTGAATGGAGAGCTTTCGGAGGGGGCTAGTGGTTTGCTAGGTGTTCCAGGCACGTCGCTCACGTAGAGCATGGTCGGATGACAGCCGAAACCGAGTTGGGCACGATGTCACGGGCATCGTCGCCGGCGCCGCTGTGGACTCTGCGACAACGGTCCCACGGCATCGTCACTGCGACTTGTCAGAGCACCGCCAAGTTATAGTCGCTACGAGTCCGGCATAACACGCAATGCCCACCCCGTGGTGTTGCGGGTATCCAAGACAATTTCCTTACGTGCAAAAAAAAAATAAAGAGCTTTGGACCTGTGTCTGTCCGGGTCATGACATGAAACATCTTGAAAAATATTTATCATATATCACACTACACCTAAGTATATACTTAAAGCTAACTTCAATGAAGTACTCTGAAGACATGTTTAAATATATATAAGATCGGGAAACTTTAATGTGGGAAACTAGGCACTTTACTGGTTTTTGTTTTATCATTCATTTTATCAGCGTTTCTTAATAGAAAAGCGACACATTTGTACGCTAAGAAAAAACTACGTTTCTTTTTCTCAGTATGTTGAGCTTACGCTAATAACTGTCAGGTTTTCATAATGAAGAAATTCGGAACACATAAATTTTTGCGTACTACAATTACATGAATCAATGAGTAATGTTAACGTTATTGTATATGTGTTAAAGTCAATAACATATTTAAAATAAAATTTAAGGTTGGAACTTCTTGGAAAACTTAATAAACACAATCTTACTTATATGTTGCGCAAAAAATATTATGCGTTGTATATCTGCATATAAAATTTAATTAAATTAACAGTTTACCATTACTAAAATCCAAAAACCTTACATTAGAAAATTGTCATCTTGTGGCTATATACAGGCATATATGATTTTTAAGTAAATTCAAACGGTGCCCATTTAATGGACCAATGAAAGCGAAAGAATAATATTTATTTATGGAGTATGGAACTGTATAATGTAACAGTATACCTTTAATTTTATTATATATTAAAAGAAAAACGTTAATAAGTAAAATAATTTATGTTTTACAATAAAAAATGTTTGTGCGCTGCTGCATTGACAGCAGTCTTAAATTTAGAATTTCAAAACAACATAACAAAATTCTGTGTACTTTATGGTTTGTCACAGAATAATATATATTTCATAAAATGGCCATTTAAATTTGCAAACAATTTATTGGCCACTAAAATTGCCGACTTCTGTACGATGGCGGCATCCTTATAGTTGGATGTCCTTGTTTTGTTTACCGTTAACAGATGAACATTTAAAACAATAGCTGTGTTAACTTTCACTACGTTATATATGATGCAATAAATTGATGTATTGTCAGTCGTAAGGCCTATTCTAAAAGTCCGATTTTGGACTTTTGTTTTTACTTTAACGGTAGTAGTGCAACCGCTCCAAGGAGGTCTATAAAATTTTGCCACAAAAAAACTAGCGTGCGACTAAGTAAAATGTCGACTGTTGCTTTGTTAACACTAGTGTGCCGTCGGCTTTATAAATGCACACAATGTTAGACCTTTACATGCAGCACAATTACATTTTTAACAAGTGGACACCGTGAAATTTCATTTGGAAACGCGTCAATAGACGTATCATTGGTTATTTGTGTTTGATAAATTGTCCTACAACAATACGCCCCTTTCCGGTGTATCGCGTTAGCGAGCGGAGAATCATGGACAATTGGTTTATCACGGATTTATTTGGGAACACATGCAGAGAAGCACTTTAACGTAATTTACAAAGGCTTCCTACTGTCGTCGTGATCATTTCAACTTAGATAACGTTGTAATAGAAATTACTGTTATATAATACGAATGAACATAGAATCGTAGTATAGATAATGTTGGCAAACAAATTTGATAAGCTTTTAAATAGATATTATAAAATATTTAAATAATAGATTATGGTCGGTATAATTTGCTAGGTTTAATGAATTGAACTAATAAACTTCATTCTTGTTATACACCTATATATATAATTCTTCTATGCACGTATATGTTACCGAACTTGTAGACGGCTGGACCGTGTTTTTACGATTTTTTATATGAGTTCAGGCGGATTCAAGAAAGGTACAGATTGTACAAAGTAATTATTTATCACTGTTTTGTAAAAATAATTACCCAATTCAAAATTTTAGTTTAAGACAAAGCAGGATCCATTATAATTTATTTTCTTATATAGAGCTAATGACATCGGCAAAAGTGATGTAGTGGTACCTCAAAATGTTATTAAACAATTGGTTGATTTCAGCGCTTTATTTAATTTTTCCTTCTCCTGTAAAATTAGCTTTTATCAATTGAGTCAGTATTCTTCCGGAGCAACGATATAATGCTAAGATTTAAAATACCGAATCGCTCACAATTAATTAACTCAGTAAACGGGTTTTCAACGCGAACTCTAGACGTTGCCGGCTACTCGGAGGTCGGGCAATGGATCGTGGGAGATTACAACGTAATCATATGACGCGTATAGTCACTGGAATCGTCATGGACTAATTGCCTATTAAACTATTTAACAAGTAACGTTAAAGACAATATGGGAATCAAGCTGGTAATGTACGTGTTACAATCATACTATTTCGTGGAATTTTAGGATTACAAAGAATCTTGTGTTACGTCTGATAAAATTAACAAGACTTCTCACTTTTAATTTAATTGGGTTTTAATTTCGTCACACTCTTCCTATGTTTATATTTAACAATTGCTAATAAAATACTTTTTTATTTAAGCAAAAATAAAGTATGGTAAACAGCAGTCTATTCACTTGTCACTATCTTAGTGCTGGGCATAGTCTTCCATAATCATGGGAGAAAGAGATTTTAGAACATAGATCACCACGCTGCTCCTCTGCGGTTTAGTATTTATGCACATCAGTTAAAATCCTATTTTTAAGTTATATAAGGCATTGACTTTGTTTTATTTCTTATTTGTTTAATGTGTTTTGTTTAGAAAAAAAAGTAATTGTTTCCTAAGGGTAGAAGTTTATTCTTAATTACATTTTAATAAAATTAGTTTTAATTACTTAAAACTGTTCTTTCATTTTCGTCGAATTACAAAGTACCTTAATGGACAAAACTACACTGATAGCAATACCATAATACTAAAGCTAAAGAAAATAGAATTGATGCAAAAAGCGAGAAACGGAAGAGATTGTTACAGATAACAAGATAAAAGGGTGGCTATTACATTAATGACGGTCAGAAAAAAGGAAACAATATTACTGAAGCTGTAGTTACATAAGTGTAATTACATGTCGCATTACTAGAGGACGTGATCTAGGATATGCTTAGAGAGCTTTGAGAAAACACACAGTTCTAAATCCCCACTCTATAGTACGTATTTTAATATGTTTAAGCCGTTAAGCTTGAATCAGATTGCTATGTTTTCTCTCTGAGTTTAAGAGGGAATGAAGACATTCGAAAATTTAATCAAATATATTTTAATTGAATATTTTATAATGTTTCTCTTGCCTGATTTTACCTTACGGTTTTCTCATGTGAATGGAGCAGACAAACACTTTTCTTTACAAATAATTTTATCCAAGATTTTATGCCGGTCTAGAATATCATCGGGTGAAGCTGTAACTTCACGAATGTAACCAAATACTAAGGAAATATCAACAAACCCAGGAGCGAAAATATTTACGATCAGCTCAAAATTTCTGTACTTCTAATTAAAAAGCAATTGTTATATGATAGATATATACCAAAATAACTTACAATTCATAGTTTGAAAGTGATTTCTTTATCTTTTTTTATTTAATTTCTTGTAAAAATAAACTTATAGAGTGAACGTCACGTGCGTCTGTAAGAAGTGCACCTCGATAAGCAAAATATCTTTATTCGATAAATTTTCGATAACGTGCCATTGTGTTTTCAACTAAAAAGAATGTTCAATAGATGATCAAAATATATCCCATTATTGCAACCCGTTGATATACCAATACAATTTATAATTTACAGCGGAAACAAATTCTTCAAACTTTTTTTTTCTGTAACAAGAAGAAGGAATAAAATGCACGTAAAAGAATTGCGCCCCGTATGTCACACATGATAACCACACGTAAAAACACTGTATCTAATCGGCGACACATCAATGGCAAATAGCCGCTGATAACAAGCAGTCATCAAAATGTCTTTCTCATAGATACACGACCGTGATCGTTGCAACTATGTAGTCCACAAACCAGTGTTTAGACCCTAATTAGACATGTTATCTTGATAAATGCCGCTTCCTTGCCGTACAAGAGTATACTAACTTCGCAAAATGTTAATTATGTCTCAAGATTTTTTTTACTCATAACACAAATACTTACACTTGGTTACTGATTGAAGAAAATGAGTGCGAAGATGAAATTCTTTAAAATTATTCTTTAATCCAGAAGTCTCAAATAGCTCTTTTCAATCGTGATTCATCTATCCGTTGGTTACAAATCTATCACCGCTTCGGTAACCTGATTCTAATGAAAAGAAACAGGACAGAAACTCTTTTAGTCCGTTGTTGTACGTTACACTGTGTAATATTTAGCTTCCAAAAGCAACCGGAACCAAGCATCCAAGCATGTTTATCTCTTAAATAATTCAACATTATAATATACCTTTGGCATAAACATGTTTTTGAATTTATTTTTTTTATTATTTAGAACCAATACAATTTATATACTAAAAATTGTATTGTACTGTATGTATTAAAAATGCATATACTCAACCCGAGAAGTGATATCTGAAAGGTTTTCATCCCCAAATTTGGGGTAACAACTTTATTTTTATTACTAGTACTAAAATTGTATATTGCGCTTTTTTACATAAGCCAATTTTATTAGGAGGTAATAACGTAGCAAATTATACTGTGAATATTATTCAAAATTGTAAAGCTAAAATTAGACTTTAAATGTATGAGTATATCGCTACAGTATGTATAAAACAGAATAAGCTTTAACAGGCAATAAATATGGCATTTAAGCTAAGGTTGCATTTCAAATCCAAATTGTGATAACTTTTTTAGTCTTTTAATAATGTGTTAATGTAAATGAAATTGAAAATTTCCTAATTATTATAATTTGTCCTCAAATGAAGAGTAAAGATTAACCATTAAGTCGATTGATTCGAATATCAGTAGACTTTGTGGCCATAATATTGCCAGTATTCACTTCGCCTGTTGTGACCCAATGTTCTATTCCCTGTAGAAATTGCACTTTCAAATACTGTTATACTCGTATAAACGAAATGGTGTAAGTCTACAGCTGTAGCTAGTCATCATCGTAGTAGGGGTACTTCCCCGAGCAAATATCCATTTGCTTTCGAAGCTATCGTGGTACCCATCCTATGAAACTGCGTCAGTATCATATCAAAACATATTAAAAATAACTCCTATATACATATCGACGGCGCCTACGCATAAAAGAACAAGTATAAAATCCTAATTCTGTAAGACAGTGTTTCAATGATAAATTATTATTTATTAATGTACTACCTTTCATACTAATAAAATGTTTTTAGGAAACTTTTTTTAATAAGTATATGATTAAAAAAACTGATGACCTAGGGTGATAAATGAAATGATATAATTATCAAAATTACAAAAATGTCAGTGTCTAAAATGCATGTTGACAGTTTTTACGTAGGTTAATATTACAAATAATTTTCTAACCGACATTTTAATTATTTAAATAGTATTATCAAGGAGTAACTTGCTAGATTTTTTGTACACGAAAGAATAATTAATACCCATCCAAAGATAAATTTAATTAGAGAGAGTCATCGTGGTATGTATGAAAGAGACATAAGAGTGCGGCCATTAAACAAGTTATAACAACATAATTTCGTTTGAATTGACAAGCCGAAACAATTTAATCATTATCTCCGTAGTAAATTAGCTGAAATGCATTCAGAAGGATTTCAAAATCACAGGCATTTCGAATAGAGCTTCAAATAGAACGACCGAAGAAAGTGTCTTACGTCTTATGGCTTAAGGTAAAATATAGCGCAGGAATTGGCGGTATTCGCCAACAACTTCAGCGGTGCGGCATTGCAAATCTTTGAGGCGACCGGCTGGGTGGGCAAACCGCGGCGGTTGGCCCTCTCAGCTTTTTTCTTGTTTCCCATTTTCGAATTTAAAACTTCGAACTGTGCGAAATTGTTGCACGTCCGAAAACTAAGTTTACGAATGCACGCAAACAAACCACCATCATTGTGAGATCACGCGATCCTAAGCGAAACTATTAATGACAGCAAAACGCCGCACGCTCAAAACTTTAAATTTACAAGTAGTGTAATAACTAATTAAATAAGACTAATTAACAGGAAAGTAAAGAACGACGTACAATTAAAAAATTATTGCTTGGTTAAATTATGTCGTAATTAGCACAATAATTATAATCGAAGGTCATTATCACGGCAAAAACTAAAACAAAAAGTTTCTCTTTTTAACGGAGTTCCTGATTTATTCAGCAAACAGAGTAGACATATAGATCTAGAAGACCTCTCATTCCCATTATTTTTAAGCCCGTAAAATATAACACGATGGAAGCATTTGCATTATAGAGTAAATATCTAATATTAGCTTAGACGCACTCATAAGTACGCTATGTAATGTGAATGCAAAATATCTAAGCAAATGAAATGACTTTTGTTTCGATATGGTTGTAAAATAACCGAAGATTATATAAGTCCTAAAAAATCAACAAGTATCTAGGGCTTCATGTTGATAAGAAAGGGTAAATTTGGCGAGTCTTGCTTAGGTCATAAAGATCTATAAATGTAGCAAAACTGTATATCATAATTAAGGGGTCTCTGGCGACTCCACAGACATTAAGGAGTTGAGGACGAAAAGTCCCCGAACGTTGCCTAACCAAGTTCGATTTGGCGGTTAATTTCCTTCACGAAAGTGAACATATCTAACTGGACTTTGTGTCCCAGGTATATCAGCCAATAAATTTTATGTCTCATAAATTATTATTATAAATAGTAAAAAACGTAAGAACTTCTGAAATGGCACGTGTCTGTGGGGCACAGAAAATCACTGTGTGAAAATTCTGAGCGAAACTCAGCGAATGCTTAACATGTGCAGTACAATTACAGTAACGGTGCACGAAACAGGAAAACGTATTGTGATCTGCGTTCATCATTTGTAAGGATAATGTTACAATCATCAAACAGCCGCCTTATGAATAAATATACATGATATGAATATGTGTTCAAATACTATTTAAAACCTAGATTTATAAAATGCCTTCATACGCGGTTTGTTTATAAATGTAGCAAAAACTCAAATATTTTTTTAACCTATGATATTTTTAAATTGAACAGGTTAGTGCATAATTATGCCCTCACTGGGTATAAAGTAATGAGATCTGGTGGTAAGTGATATAACGGCACCGCGATATCCTCGAATGAGTCAAATGTTTCAAATTATTTACCTATTTATTTCCTTCTAAAGTATCGTACCGAAACAAAAGTTTTTTGAAAACACATCTTTGCTGGCAAATTTAACCGCGTTACATTATTCGACTGTAACATCATTTACTATCAAAAACAGTTCAACACGAAAAATTTATGCTTCTCTTCTAAAGTTCTCTTAAATGGTGGGATCAATTTTGACAAAATTTTAGATTTTTCATGTACCTAGGTAGTTTCAAGACTAGTTGGAGTTAACAATTCGATTCAATAAATAACGGATTTTCTCATATTTCCTCGAGATCGGAAACTACACAAGTGACACGCTGGAAGTTATAGACATAAAATTTAAAATATAGGTATTATACCAAATAATTTTGACTTGATTGTATTATAAATAATAATCATGTTATGCTAATATATAAGTAACTTCTACTAGACTTTCAAAAATTATACCTGAAAAGTCTTTATAGCTATTTCTCCTCTTCTTTCCGACCATTCGTTCAACATGTTGGCAACCCTAAGAGTACGTTTCTCGTCCTCCTAAGGATAATACCCGTCACTATTGTCGACAGCAATTTATTACACATGATATTTAACCATTACCGCACGATAATAAACAATTTCCTCAAAAATAGACTCACGAAAAATATTTCAAAAACCAATTCGAAATTTTCACATTTACACAAAATGATGTGTTGTGAAAGCAATCAACCACTGTCAAATAATATTTCTACAAATAGCACAGATAATGTTAGAAAATATGTTTACTATGAACACATCAAATAAATAATAGATAAAAAATTATACAAAGTAAAAAACTATGACTGTGTTAAACAGATAATTAAACGTATAAGCAAGTAATTAAATTAAAGTTTTATATTATCCGAGGTCTATTTTTACATAATATTTTGTAATTAAGCATGACAAAAGATGTAAGTAATAGTAATTTTGGTTTGTGATGTAAGTGTTAATATTACTGACAAGAGTCATGGTTTTTAGACTTGGGGAGACATCATTAATGTACACATAATTAAAAATGTATTGTTGTGCTTTTTGGTGAATGAAAACGTCATAAAGAAACCTAGATATATCTGGAAGAATTCTGTGATATGTATAGCCTTCGAAACCGCAATACGATTAGAGCAGCGTGGTAGTCTAGCCCTATCTCTTAAGAGTGCGTAGCCGTGAGATGTTAATGGGATAACATGTACTTTTTTAAAATCAATGTGTTAATTATTTTAATTATTTATACATACCTTAGAATAGTTTAGACGCGTCGCAAAACTGGATACACGAACTGAAAAAATAAAAAAGATTTTTATCACATAAGCACTTTAAAAAAAATTGCCGCTCAAAGAACAGACAAAACTGTCTAATATTTTTGGGATTTGCATCGTAACCAATGATTAGTCTGCATTTAATAATTTAGTATTTAGATTTGATGTTTAGGCCTGAGGCTGGTGGCAATTCGTGCCCTAGATCTTTTTAAAGGTATACCCAATTCAATTAGGTCCCTTAGAAAAGTTTTCGAGCAAGGGATTTTTAGTTATTTTTTTATATTTAACCATATTGTTACGGGTGTGAATTGCGTGCCTTGACAGGGTAAGTCTGATAACATCTAAACTGGTTGGTATTTCAAATTACAACCTGTCATATAACTGACACGATCATGACGAATACATGAGAAGGTCGTAGCAATAACTGCCAATAATATTATTAAAAACCGAAACTTAAGTGGTACCGACTTATCACTATTTTTACAAAACTTAAAACGAATGAAATCTTTTTCAAACGCGTTGGCAAAATTTTTCTACATAAGAAAGTCAGTTCCTTTAAAGGTTACACAAAGTTTTGGGATGTCATTAAAATTGATAAAAAGTAAGTGTATTCTTAATAAAACTTTATAAGACAACCATTAGATTTGTTTTTAATTAAATACTACTAACTGACGCAACATCATCAGCGTATATTTAAATGTGGGACTTAAGTGTAACATCATATGTTTGATGCTTATATAACGTGAACGATACCTCGGTTAAAACATTGCTATATTTATTTTTATTGGTAATAAATTAACACAAAACCTATCCTACCTATATATATTCTAAGTCAAAACAAATCCACCGTAATAAAAAAAAAGAAAATCGTTTGAGTAATTTCGAAGCTCATCGCTGTCAGACACTAAGACAGGGAATTTTTATATATAGTATATAGATCAGGTACTCTCTCACTCACAAAGACGATGTCGTTGGTAAATCGTTAATCAATTATATCTTAACTAGGAAATATAAACACCCTAGACTTTGTAATATTTAACAGATAAAGTCACTCTCAATCTGTCAATTCACCATCCTAGGTTATTATTTACATGTGATGCTAAAATGTTAATAATGACTATATGACCAATTTTCTTTGGACAATATGTATTTCTTGATAATTTCATTTAATAATCGCTATGCGTTCAGAAATAACATTAGCATCTATATCGTTTTGAACTAGCGAAATTAATTTATTAACTTTCAAGTTAATATATCATATGTAAATTGCTTAATACATTCTAAAATATTTAGAAAGCAACATAAAAGCAACAAAGCGCAGATTTAGAAAAATTCGATTATTAAACGCTTTAGTATTATACCGGACTTATTAACACACAAAAGCGTTTCTCCAAAATTGAGGTCAGTAGACTAAAGTCTACTCTAAACATGTTACGAACAAACTGGCTCTAAACAAGGTCTGGCCATGACCTAACCCACGTCTGGAAATATTAGATAATCGCTAATTGAATTGCTTTACGAATGTCTTATTGTTTAACATCCTTGTTAAAAAGGAAATTCCTTAGACGTTATTTTGACCTAAAAGTTTAATTATTCTTCATTAAGTAGAATAGCAATAATAGCAAAGCAAGTAAAATGAAAATAGAGATTTTCTTTATAAAAATTTGAAATTTAATAGTCCAGAGATTAAGCTTTACGGTAATTAAGGCATCAGGATGCATTCGCGGATCTAGGACCTGAATTAATGATAAACAGTGACACGGTTCAAAACTTCTTTCAATTTATCGCCACTTAACTATCACGGAAAATAATAGTCCCGTCAAACATTGAATAGGTTTATTGATTCGACGTTTATTGATTCGTCACCTACACTAGGTTGAACTCTTTAAATAACTTTATGAACCAGGATTTCCGTTGTCACTCGCATCTGCGAACATAGTCGCAGAGCAACTTACTTTAACATAGAGTTTAATATCACCAAATATTAAACAAGTATAGTAAAAACATTTTGCGGTTCTATCAAACCATTGTATCCAAGGGAAACAGCCGATGCGAACCAAGGGCATCGCGGTATTAGCCTTAGCTACTCTGCCGAATGCCTTTCACCTTTACTGCCGAGATTACTATTATTACCGAGATAAGAATATAACATAACATAATTTAATGTAAGATAATATCAAAATCACCTATCACCACATAAACTGAAACTCAACCGAATTCGAAATAGGTACTCGTAACAGATAAGAAAATTGAAGGATAAGCATACAGTTGCAGAAGTGAGTTACTTCTTAGAACTAACATAAAAGCCGTGCAGGACTTTAAATTATATTGATTTAGTATAGGTGATATAAATATTAATTCATTAAAAATAATACGTAGAAATTTGAAATTTATCATATCATTTTTAAATTTAAAGTCCTGAAACTCATAAAACTAATTAATATATGTGAGACAAATATTTCTACAATGTTTCAGTTTTATTCATGCTATTTAGGCCAGCGTACTCCTAGACTACAACGAGGGCAGTAAACAGTTTATGCGTAAAGCCGCTTGAAGCATTGTTACCGAGCAAAGATATTTTGAAAAAAAACTTAATCAAGTGCAAACGGTAACATTAAAATTTTATACTGTTGTACATTTAAACTTTCCAAATAATATGTCCTAGTTACAGATATATGAGGCATAATTTTGCATTGGAAAAGATTACGTAAGGAACATTAATATCACACTCTTGAGCACAGGACTCCTCTCTCCAAGGAGAGAGGGTTTTTTAGAGCGCGGATCCAACACGCTGCTCCACTGCAGATTGTCGGGCATAGAACACAAGTGTATGCGCTAACACAAATTCACTCTCATAGTCCGATGTGACAGCAATCCAACCCATTCGGAAAGATATCAGGCACAAGATCGACGGCTTAAAGTGCACACCACCAACTTCCTAACTTCGAGTAAATACAAAGAATTTCTAAACAGAAAACTCAATATTGATTTATTAATTCGCCCGACCCGGGACTTAAACCCAGGTCTTCATGTCTGTAGCCGAACAAGCTGTAGACCAATGATGCAGATCTTTTTGCACTAGCCGCAGCGTGAATTCAAAATAGTTTTAACATATTTTTCAATTCTATTACTTTACAAGCTCTTTACAACTCTTAAGAAACGATTTATATATACCTATATACGCCTATGTATTTCAATGAAGGCCAATTGTTTAAATGAGTGATTAACTGCGTAATAGGAACATGTGAAACTACTTAAATTATTAATATGTTATCCTAATTATAAATCGAGTGGTGACGAATGAGCTGTGGTCAACATTATCTACGTATGGGGTGTGCGGTAATCTGATTCAAGCATTGAAGTCTCTCTCTGAGGGTTGTAGTGCTTGTGTCAGAATAAACGGGGCGTACACGGAGTGGTTTCCTGTCGAAAGAGGTGTTCGACAGGGATGTATTGCGTCACCATGGCTGTTCAACCTATTCAAGGATAAATGTTTGACAAATTTAAAAGAAAGTATGTATGGGTTAAGAATGACTGAATTACTCATCAAATGTCTAAGCGGATGATCAAGTAATACTGGCATCATCTGCTAATGAGCTACAGGAGATGGTAAATATTATGAATGAAGCTTTGAAAGGGAAAGGAATGAAAATGAATGTAAACAAAACCAAAGTTATGCTTTTTGAAAGAGATGAATCTATGATGAATGGCAAAATTTTGATAGATGGGGAACAAGTGGAAGAGGTGAAAGAATTTGTATACTGGGGATTTAAATTTACAAAAGATGGAACGTGTGAAAGTGATATTCACTCTGAATGCAGGGAATATGGATGGTTGGATGGTGTCTCAAAGAGCCAGGCTGTACATGCAGGAGTGTTAATACCAACACTTACGTCTGTTAGTGAAGGTTCGGTATGGCAGAAGAATCAAAAAAGTAAAATAAATGTGGTAGAGACGAGAGTGTTGAGAAGTATAAGTGGATTGAAACTGAGTGACAAAGTAAGAAATAGTGTGATAAGAGAACGTTGTGGTATAAAAGAAAATGTAGTGACTATAATTGAGAAAAGTATGCTTAGATGGTTTGGGCGCGTAGAGAGAATGAATGAAAGAAGACCCACAAAAAGGATTCAAGTCAAGAGTGAATGCGAAAGTTGGAAATGGAAGATCAAGGCAAACGTTCCTGGACCAAAACCCAGGACATTTACAAATATATCAATCTATGAGATAGTCTGTAAGCAGGTAATTAGGTATTGGAGAGTTTAAATTATTTTGAATTTTTTTTTTACGGTTATTAAATAACAAGGTATAACATATTAAAATGTATTTGATAATTTATTAACAAGGGATATAAATAGAGTAATACTCGTACTCGTACTTGTAAAAAAAGGAAATTAAACCAAGTGATAAATTGATATAATGATAAAAAAATTAAAGTATAAAAGAAAAGTTATTTTCTTATGAATCATTAAATGAGTCTGCTTCTACAATGATTAATTTTGTATTGAAATATGGCGGTATGACTAAAATGTTCGTTACAGGCTACGCAAGTTCAAGAAATAAAATTGTAATTGCATATTTTGATGTTGATCTCTTAATAGCAAAAATAGGTTTAGAAAAGGCCTTTTATATTCAATTTAATTAATTATAATAATTGCTTAAAGGAACGGTAGATTAGATATATCACTAAGTTCACATATTGGCAGTCTATTCATCAGAGGATCAACCGTAAACGACGTCTAAGAGGAATGCCCAGTTACTGTATAAAATCCACCATGTTTTGTAGAATTTTACATTGGCTTTGTAAGCATTTACTTTGCCTATATTGTTATAAGATAATGTTGAGTATACAGGCATGTATTATAACTATGAATAATAAATATTCCATACAAATACATTTTCTAAACAGATTATATACTGTCTAAGTATATCTGATAAGTTTTTAGCCTAGTTAACCTTTACGTAACCCCAAAAGTAAGTCCCGTGGCAAGAACCTGGTTACGGAACTTGTCTGGGGAGTCAGTCTGCACGGCCATTTTGCCTGTCGCTTCCTATTCCGGCTATTGTTGAGCGTCCTGTCACAAATATGCATGCGCGTACGCACACGCATACAAATTACTAGCTATTGCCCGCGACTTCGCATGGAATTCAACTGTGACGCTCTTTGACGTCATAAAGCCTTTAATGTAACATATTGTATTTAATAAATCACCACCCACTTCTACTATCCCGACATATAAAAGCTGTGGCCATGAAAGATGGTCCTAACTTTTGATAGATACGAGTGGGCACTCGTATAAGTTAGGAACAAATTCTATGTAATCTTTAGATATACTCGTATCGCGTATTTTCAAAATTACCAATATTTTAGGTCAATTTGCATATCGCAACGTGCAATTATTAGTCCAATAATTGTGAGATTATGTTATAATAGTAATCTACTATATTGCTATTATAATATAATATGTAAAGATTAGTTGAATGTTTTAATAAATTTTCAGACGTAATTACTGCATTATCAATTATGACGTTTTAGAATTCATTGTATTAAACGATGAAACATTCCCATGATAGAGTTATTACGATTAGCTACTACTATTATATATTTTATTATAATTTAATAATTAATAATTTAATTAAAGAAACGGAACAATATATGTACATCCGTGTTTGTTCCGGCCGGCTTTCGAAATAATAGGAACAATTTTGGTGGAACTTTCACAGGAGCTTAACCGAAGGTAAAACATAGGCGATTTATTTCGATCTTTTACGGGAACGGGAAGTTTCCAATGTCAGTAATATCACACAGAGACACAAAGCAATATGGATGTAGCAGGTAAAGAAATATACGCATTTAGAACTTCTATTTCTCCAGTATTGGTATAACTATCCCCGATCAATGTTGTTCATAAGAAATACTTAGGCGTTCATAACATAAATACATCTACGTCTTAACGCTTTTATACTCGTAGCGTTAGGCCAAATCTTCATTGACCGTTTTTAGAAATTACGATTCCTATTAAATTATGTTTGAGGGAATTTAAATTACTTTAATATAATTTCCGAATAAAGACATCATTGACTAAATTATAATCAGCGTAAGTTTTGTAGAAGTGATTTCATTTGAGATTGACACATGCACAAATCATCTGATTTTTAACAATTATCTCAAATCAACAAAAAATATGTTATATTATACATTTGTATAAAATATTTTTTACTCGACTTGGTCAAAAATATCAGTTTTTTATCCTATACACGTTAGTGTTATAATGTCAAATGAGACTGATTATACAGTCTAAAAAGATAATGCGCTAACAGATAAATGATGTTATTGTTGACAGGTTAGCGCTTTGCATTGATCCTATCTGATGGTAAATGATAATACAAGCAAAGATGTTGATAGTCCCTAGCTATCTAACCTGACAAAGTAAGATTTAATTGATCTCTATGAGTTCCTACAGGGCATCATACCAGAACGCATATTTTTTTATTTGGCGGTATTACGTTATGTATGCAATAGCAACTAGATACGACCGAAGCCTTTCACGAGGCCAACCCCAAACAATTTAGAAAATACAATGTCCCAAATATAACCATTCGGAAAACGAACTTTGTATCTCTGCTACTGAAGAGATTACGCGTTCCATTAAGCCGTTATTCTATTCTAAAACAGGTTTATCATTTCTAATAAAAAAATGAACTTTTTCACGACAGGTTTTATTTCATCCAGAGTTTGAAAAAAAAATACTCATTGGTTTATACATAATAGCTTGTTCGGCTACAGACTTGAGGTTCTGGGTTCGAGTCCCGTGTCGAGTGAATACAAAATGGTCTTGAGTTTGGTATTAAGAAATTTTCAGTATTTGCCGAAGTTGGAATGTTTGCGGTATACTCCATCATCGTGCCTCGGAGAGCATGTTTAGCCGTCGGTCCTTTGCACGATCACTCCGGGCTTGTCAGATTTCCGTCACATCGGACTATGAGAGTGAAGGAATAGACAATGCCCCTGTGTACTATGCCTGCCAATCCGCAGTGGAACAGTGTGGTCTCTAAACCTTCTCTCCCATGAGTGAGAAGGCCCGTGCCCAGAGTTGGACGCTTCCACTTGCCTTACTTTTTTATAAAAAAATATTTCATTATTTTCAATAACAAATATAACAGTATCAATGTTCAGTACAAACGCGGCTTTATAAGTACATTTGTACTAAACAAAATACACACGCGTCAAACCATCAATGAATATGACGTATCGATGAATGGAGGCCTTGACTGAGGTTGTTTCTCGTACCTGTACTGCGTGCGTTGAACTTATCAATGAGGATATCAATGTGTTTTTAATTAATAAAATAGAACTTCGTATTTCAATTGTAATTCAACTTCAGGGTCAAATATTTTATAAACTACTACGCTTTATTAGCGATTTGCGAATGCGATTGATTTGCTTGAACGGAATTTTTATAATCAAGAGATACTTGTATTTCCTTTCGTTAGGAAATTTGGTTTAAAAAGTAAGTAAATTTAAAATTCAAGGGTATTTTTACATTCACTTTTAATAATCTCACTGACTATTCTATTTACAAACCAGTGATCCGCCCCGACTTTGTAGGGTAGTAAGAATATTATGCCTCCATATTGTGGCTGTCGTGGGTTAGTTTAAAATATAATGTTCGTAAAAAAAACTACGTTGTAAATAACAACGACAAATCTCCGGAACCTATTTGCATTTCTTATACATTGTAACTGTAAGCTATATCTTAATACTAAGATTTTTTTTTAATTATTGACTGTTTCACAATTTCTGTAATTGTGTGTATGCATGTGTAAGTATGAGTATGTATTTGAGTGTGGTATATGGGCGTGTATGAATGTAAATATGAATATTTGTGGAAATGTGTATAAGTTATATTAATTCATTTATAAATTACAAGAAGTTTTCAATCTCTACATATGATAACATTTGGAGCTAAGTCATACATTTTTTTTCATGCATGTGTAGATAAACAGTAAATGCCTAACAACTTATTTATCTTATAGTATAATGGAGAACTTAGGCTTCTGTAGTGACGATTTGCCATTTCGATCATTGATCTTGTGATGTTACAAATTAAGTCCGCTCGGCGTTTTGTACATTTTAAATTTGGTTCATACACTGAATTAATATTATGTTAAGTATAAAAAATTGCAGGTTGTTAAAACTTACAGAGTGAAAAGATCTCGGTAATAGGGAAGAGTTGGCTTTGTACAGATGACCTTAAGCTCAAGTAGATGTTATAAGCATAAAAACATATTAAAATAATTATTAAATACAACATTGAGAACCTTTGCCGGAATACGCTTAGTTAATTTAGTAAAAGTGTGATTTTTTGTACATCTATAAAAGGATAATTTCCCATCCTGCATAGTATTGTTATATTTCAAAAGATTTAGGCAGCGTTTTTCATTAACGGTTAATATTTTCAGATACGTCTAATTTTAGTTATACATCAACCTATTTACACAAGACCTTAACAATTGATATTAAATTAAACCTTCGTCATAAATCACTGTATCTGTTGTGACAATTACATGAAAATCCGTTTAGTAATTAACAAGTTTAATACGAACACACAGACGGTGAGTAATAGACAATTTTATTATATGATATAATTTTACTACTAGGGGCAATATATTCATAAGAGCGCGTAACGTAGGAAATATTTAGAGGACGGCCGTTAATTCATGTGCTATTAATAAAACAGCTAATAATAGCACGTTAGCCAGTATAGTTAACTTTGGAAGGTAATAAAGTCTTGACTTTAGCTATCCATTCACTTACGTGATAGGTAATTTTTAAAACTTTACTCTGGATGAAACTATTTTTTTCAAACGGATTATTTGTTAATATCCTATCAAAATTGGTCTACAGTTCTTCAACAAGCTGTTATCTGTTTTTTTGAAATCCAGAACTATCACGATCATTTTTTAAACGCGATGATAGTTTTGTTTGCAAGATGGGTGCCAAAGATGGTCAAAATAAATACATTTAAATGAGGTACAGTAATTATTTAAGAGTGACTTAGATCGTCGAGTTCATTTAGATATTTGTATATTTACACTTGGACTTTCAATGGTCTCATATATATTTCTTCGACCTTGTATTACCTTCTATCGTTGTCGTAATAATATTGAGTCTCTAAAGTATATTCTATTCTTAAAGGCAGTCGTTGTTGGTTGATATAATATTTTATCATATCTCTGTCTCTAAAACAACTAATATAAAAAATATTATTCCGATGCCATCTAGTACGAACTTCTTAAACTCAATACAAAGGAAAGAAACCTTTAAAACAATTTACGTGAGCTTTTATTTAATGGTGCTGTACAATATATTGTAAATATAGTATTTACAATGTATTATTAATAATTTGCATTTAAAACATGACATATTACATATTCTTAAAAACTTTATTAATATTAAGTATCGTCAACTATAAGTGAAAAAAATGTATTTCAATTTAATTTATTAGTGATTTAAAATTTGAAGAAGGTGTATATAGGGAGATTGTGAACTAATAAAAGAAATTCATATTTAATAAACTTCATTCTATAGATTACCGTATTTGTACTGGTAGTGTACACCTGCCATGTTTTAAGAGACAAAATAAATTGCGCTCTGTTATCTGAAAATATAAATGAAATTGTTTATTAGCAATATTCTACGTTTATAATTTAATTATTGTCTTGTGAATGTACATTCAAAATTACTCTGCGTAGTTATTGTATCAGTCATTGGCGTGAATCCAAAATTTTACTATGATTACGTTTCGTGGCGCTTATTTATGAATTATTGTGTCCACCGATACCGTGAGTATTTTCAAAATTATTTTTCGTTCTTATATTGCCAACAGGTGTTTTACTAACTGTTCTCACTTGAAAGAAAGGGATGATAAAATCTAAGATAATCTCGTTCTAACCTGGTAAAAGGTAATTTTATTGCTTATGTTTTCTACACAGTATCGTACTGGATCTCAATTTTTTTATATGGTCGTACGTCTTTATTGGTAGAGTAGGAACTTGCCATGGCCGAGGCCTCCCTTCAGTTCAGACTCAGACAAATTAGAAAATGTGATTTCATAAATTTTCCCTGCCAGAAATCGATCCCAGGACCAGTGAAGCAATTGCACCACTGCGCTAGCGAAGGTGACAAAAGTAGAAATAAAGAATCGATATTGACTTATCTATTAAATTTTACTTAACATTATCCCGAAGTTTTGAAGTTGGCGGTGTGTTCTACCCCCGTGCCTAGGAGATAACGTTAAGCCGACGGTCCTGCGCCTGATCTCTTTCCGATCGTGTTGAATTCCCGTCACATCAGACTGTTATAGAAAAAAAATGGAGAGTGCACTTATGTATTATGCCTGCCAACCCGCAGTGGAGCAGTGTAGTGGGACTATGGTCTAATATCCCTCTCTCCTAAAAGTGAGGAGGTCTGTGCCCAGCAGAGGGACGTTAATACGCCGCGTGAGACAAACAAACAAATCCATTTGATTTCATTCAAAATTACGCGCCACTTAACTTGAATACAAAGAGCTGGAGGATACTGTATTTTTTTCTTATAAAACCGTCTAAAATTCGCTAAATAATTCTTATGTAGATTAGTTTCATAATTGCGATTATTTCTATTTCTGCATTTATTTTAGTATAAGGAAAAATATGCAAATCTAATATATTTCAAGATTCTTTTAAACATTAACAAATTGATATGGATTATCATTGGCACTTATTATTACATGTTTGATAAGTTTAGGAAGTGAGCAATTTGTTTTAATACTGATATTATTGACGAGTTATATTTATCCATTATTATCTGCTTATGTATATCAAAAAGATTAAACTATGATAATTTATATTACAAATGATATAAAATTTATTATGTGAATAAAGATAATTTATGACCGCTATTCCACGAATTTCACAGATTATTAAAGGTATTTTGATTGTATTCCTTGGTCGAGCGACATTACGAACGAATGACATTTATTTACTGAGTTTAAATGCGTATACATTATAAGTTCATCAATTTACATTTTTGAAAATTTATTGTATGTTCGTAGAAATACTAACACATTTAAAATAAAGCGTGATTGCATCTCTCTTAATATAATATAAAAAGTAAAATTAAGTAATATAAAACTAAATCACACTTAAATCTTTTCTATAATATACTAGCAGTCCAGTACGTGCGTCGCTACGTATAAAGTAAAATAATAAAAAAAAATATTGGACATCAAATTATTTTATTGAAACAAAAAAATATTTTATTAATTGTTAGCTAATTTAACACTTGCTCTTAAATATTTGGATAAACATTATTTTAGTACGCGGTCTCTGATCACACATAGAATTTATTCGCCAATTATTAAAAAAAAAAGTGAAAATTGAAGGAGACCTATTTTGTGCAAGCTTCACATAAACCATCTACTGTTCGGACTATTTGTCCAAACAAAGCCCAAACATTTTGTTTGGATAGTTGAACCCGTTCTTGAGTTATAAAATTACGACGAAAAGTTTAAAGAATTGAAAATTTGAATTAAGACATACATTGGAAAAATGTGAACTTATAATAGGAAAAAAAACTTGTTATAAATTCTAGTAGGTAGTAGTATTCTACAAAACTGATCAATTTAATTACATGTACTAAGAGGCGATTCTATATTTAACTACCAGAAATAATTCTAGAGATATTATTTAATTTTTAAAATGTTAACCACGATGATAAACAAAAAGTACTGATTGTATTGCAAGTTCTTTTCAAAATAAGATGTGAAATAACCCTTATAAATTTATATTTTTAATCATTATTATCGTCATCAGTCGTAATAATATTTTATGTTAAAGTACTTGTGGCCGAAAGTATCAATAAACTACACTTGACATTTTTAGTTGATTTAGATTTTTTTACAAAAAAAATTAACACTGGTATATAACCTAGATGTAGTCACTGGTGACTAACTACACTTTTAGTTTATTACTATATAAATATAAAATGTATGCCGTAACGCTTTGCATTTAAACTCGACGAAATGATCGGAAATGACGCACATTGCGGCCAGATTCCGCACAGTTCCGGCAGGCAAATCCGCATGACTTCGACTTTCGCTCTTCACAACTTGTTGGCTGGCACAAGATGGCCATATAGAGCGATTACTGCTTCCAGATATTGCCATGAATACCTTACGTAACAACGCTACATTAAATCTAAACAAGAACATTAAAACTAATTACAATTCAATACGTTATGCACAATTGACACGTGGAACAAAAAAAAACATAAAATGTAAGTAATGGTTTTTGACATTTTACAACCGTAAAACTAATATGTATTGCTTAAGAGATATACTAGATTACTAGACTTTTAAAATAATCAAACATGTATAAACTTCTATTTCTTCTTTTTGTCCTTGAAATTTAAGAATTGGTACCTGTAAATAACGCCTAAACTTATCATGAAAACTTGTCGCTGCTTCGTATTATTTACCATATAAATAAAAATTTCAAAATTTTTTATAAGTATACCACAAAATCCAAAATTACATATACTTTTTTTTCTGCTTTTGAAACAATAGAGTATAGATTATTTTGCACACATTCAATACTCGCCAAAAATGACTGCGCGGCGTAACAAAATGTTATTATACCATTCCCTGATTTAACATACATATAAACATAGCGTCACCCCTCATTCCCATAGGGGTAGGTAGAGACCACGTCCTTCCACTTGCCACGATCCTTGCATATCTCCTTCGCTTCTTTCATTCTCATTAAACCTTTCATAAAACTTCTTTGGTTTAGAGTACTATCGACCGAGCCCTTATTTAAAATGTCCGGGTTTTGGTCCAGGTACGTTCGCCTTGGTCTTCCCCTTCCAATTTTATCATTCAATTTGACTCATAAATGTTCTTCTGTAAAATTCGTTTTTTTGAATTGCCTCACTAATATTCTACGATACCAGAATAAGCTATATTTTCTTGTTACAATAGCATATTTATATTTTTAAATTTGCTTATCTTTGGGTTAGTGGGAGGTTTAAGCTCTGGCTAGTTGCCAAGCTACCATCAATAACTTCATTATCTCCTAGAAACGTATAATGCTATAAATATCGTTTATCACATTAGTGCTTTACTATCTTATACTGTATTATCACTTTCCAGGTGTGAACAAGCGAAAACGTGAACATAACATATAGAAGAATGATAAAATCGTACCAAAAACTACTGTTATAGTTCACACTTTCGCTATTATATGCTATTGTTCAGATTTTAATTCGTTCCTAAATCGTTACTACATCACTTTTATTTCACTCATGTAAACATAATTTCAAACTATTAGCAGATAACACAATATAATAATACAGCTTCTTCAAATATTATTAAAATTACGTTATCATTAGAAACCCGCGTAAAAGATTGAAACATCTCATTCTACCTTCTGAGGTCGTGCCAAGTGAAGAAAGAATTTAGGTTTAGTGCAAAATAACTATTTTAGACCTATTAATGAGTATGACGCTTGTGATACTAGGATGTTATAAAATTTGTGAACACCTATGACATAAAAATTGCAATCGAGTGACTAACCCAACATTTCCCCATTATTGTTGTCCATGAAACAAAAAATGCTACGAGTGCCTAATGAGATGACGACTCACGAAATCATGACCGAATTTCATTGAACTATCTCGCATACTTCCGTTCCATGTAACTTTGATAGAGATCGATACAGAATTCCCGCCTGCAAAATGAAAGGTTTAAAAGTGCAACCTTGTCGGAAGAGCATATTTTAGTCATAGGTTAAAACTCTTTAAGTAAAGGATTCATATTATGTAGGTCAGGTTTCACACACATTGAAATATTAATACACTGAAATTTCTAAATATTTAAGTTTTTTAAGTCCCACTATTACTTCACACTCTCCCTATTTATCCGAATAAGTTCGAATACATTTTTAAATCTTGTAGAGGATGATATTTGATGTTAACACACCTACTTTTCAAATAAAAATTCATTTGTTAATTTTAATTATACATTGTAAAAATATATATTTAAAAAACTATATTTGATAATTCAAAGTATACTGTAATTACTTGATTAAAAAAAAATTAATAATTTTATATGTGGAAAAATGTACAACGCCGTCTATCTAAAGGGACACTTAAAAAGGTCAAAGGTTTCTTTCTAGGTATTGAGTTTAAGTAGATCTGGATGGCGCTAGTAGTTTTAATAAATAGAAATAGAAAACCTACCTTTGTGAATTTTTACAGTGTAACCTCATAAAACCAAAGTAACATTTAGGTTGCTTTAATTTTTATACACTCTGAAGATACATAAAGTATTAATTACTTTAACTTTAACTTTTAACACGCATTTTAGAATTTTTTCTTGCACCTCACCTAAAGTTTAATATAATCATTTTATGTAAAAGCAATTGAACTTTAGGAAATTGACATTTAATAATAAATTCTGTTACTGACCAAATCTAAAGTCAATTCGATCCGCAGTTTAGAAACTTCACCTTTACATAAATTCAGACTATTGTTTTTACAGTAAATTAAAAAATATGATGACCTTCATAAATTCAGTCCTAATTTTTATATCTAAGGTTGTTTGGTAATTTTAGTGTCCTGCGTAATTCAAATTGAACGGTATAAGTTTTTATACATTGATATGGCAACTTAAGGCTATGAGGGCGGTTGTGTAAAGTAAAATCTGCAAATATGAGACTTGAAGCTATTTATGTCTCTGATTGCCTATTTGTAACTATGAAGATGGTAAATTATAAATTTAGTACTGCTACAATTTTTATATCTCTTCAAACGAAAATTTACTTTAATTTTGCTTTTGAGAATGCCTCCTATGGGATTCCTATGGGACGGCAAGTCCCTAGCAATTTTCAATTGGCTCAACACGGGATTTGTACCCACGACCTCGTAATCTGTAGCCGAACAATCTAACTATTTTACCATTAATGCATTTAGATACGTATATACATGAACCCATCAGTCTTTATCTCCCTTACTTATAGTAGAACTTTTATGATATTAAGCCATCATTTTTATGTGTCTCACTTAAAGTAGGACAAAACCCTCGTGACTTTAAAATTGGAAATACCTAAAGATTCATTACCAATCGACAAACTTTCATAAAATTTCATAAGAATACTTTTAATTAAGCTAATATCAATAGCCGACATCTGTATTGGCCATGGTGATTCATGTGAAAGCGACCTTCACATTAGTCGGCCTGACAAAACAAACAATATCATAAAATCGCCATTCATGACTCACGGAGATGCCGATCTGATGCGAAT
This sequence comes from Elymnias hypermnestra, assembly GCA_015832385.1. Classification (NCBI taxonomy): domain Eukaryota; kingdom Metazoa; phylum Arthropoda; class Insecta; order Lepidoptera; family Nymphalidae; genus Elymnias; species Elymnias hypermnestra. The sequence goes on along the minus strand of JACTOM010000014.1, from coordinate 966,450 downwards.
TCGTTGTTTCATAAATTTTTTTAGCAATATTTTTTTATTAAAATTATTTTACTTTCTTGACACGTACTACACACGTGCTATCAACTGTGACCAATCTTTGATCTTATCACTAAATTTCCTCAATCAAAGATTCTATGAAGAAACCTGGAGGAAGGTTCTGTCCGTCCGCTAGTTACCACCCTACTAGCAAACACGTACAGCCAAACAAACAGATTTGTTTACTGGTAGTATATTGTGTAGAAACCATAAGAGGTAAACTTTCTCTTACTGGACTAGTGCGCCTCCATCTTGAACTGTCAAGTCCCACTTACTATCAAGTTTGTACCTGCAAATAAATTTTAAATTGGAAATTAAACTACGAACAATTTATTTAAAAACGTAAAATCGTATTAGTTGCACCATTATCATTCAATATCGGCTGGACCGATTTTACTGATTTGTATTTTGTAAATTTAAAAAGAAAATAACGAGTAGTATATTTCTTCAGCTAGTGAGTCTACCAGAATAATTATTACAATGCTGGAAAAGTAAACAAAACACTGCAAGATCTGCAAAAATCTTTGCTTATCTGCCTTGACTTTGCAACCTGGACTCAATAACAAGTTCCTCTAAATAAGCGGGTGACACTGCGAGGTGAGGAACCAAAAGTATGTGTATTTTACAACTTCTGTAAATTGAATCCCGCTTTGTTAATCTTTCTCTTGGAAATAAAAGACGACGATATTGCTATAAATAAAATGTATCTTAATGGAATTTGCAGTCGTAGCAAGGTATATATCAGCCCTTTAGGGTCACTTCTGAGCACATGCCGCCTCACTCATAGGAGAGAGTATTGTTAGAACATCGGCTCACCGTGCTATTCAACTGTGGGTTGGCAGACATAGTACACAAGTATATGCGCTAACACAAGTGCATTCTCTATTCCTTCACTCTCATAGTCCGATGCGACGGCAATCCGATAAGACCGGAGAGAGATCAGGTTGCAGTTGCAGCAATATCTTTAAATTACAAAAAATATTAGCAACCTAATATCACCTTTATTCTGCATCTGAGAATACAAAAGTGTATGCTTCCTAGTTCTCTTTGATCATTAAAACACTAAACGTAAATACTATACTTCTTATTGAATATATATATACTTATAATATATATATACTTCTTATTGAATGAGAACCGATGACAGATTACAATTTAATAGACATGTTTGATTTCGCCTCTTAAGGTAATAATTAGTCTGATATTTATGGCAATCCCTTTTTTAAATCTACAGAATTACTTACCAGTAAAAATGGTGTTTAGATTTCTTAATCATTGCGGAATTATTTTCTTATTTTATACAAATATATTTCATGTGGATAAATACACATCTCTGTATTTAATATTGCGTAAGTATTCAATAATATTCTAAAAATGTTTATCGACCTAGTATAGAATTTTTAAGTAATAAACACACAATATGAAAGGCCGGGACTTTGTTTGAACTTACTGAGAAAACAAAAATTGGTATTTCCAATTTATGAGTAACGCAAAAGAGGTGTATGAAGAGGATCTAGCCAAATGAGTGTCCCCCATATGTAATAAGTTATTCATTGGTCCGGGATCTATGTCGAGGAGGTCACGTAGACGAAAATTCAACCTACGCGAACACGTAAGTTATTATATATTTGAGAATGATTTCATATGCAATATATAAACTCTTCGCATGTATTTCTTATTACAAACAATAAAAAACTTCGTATGTTTATTCCATATGTATATAAAGTAGTATTAACCTTCTAATATCCACCTATATTCTTCATCCAGGCGTAGGATAATAGCCTAAGATCCCTCTGCAATATTGCTACGTTCATATTGTATCGAATGAACACAAAATTTAGATGCTTAGTTATAATACAGGCAATTTGTTTTAAAGGTTTGCCAATCCAAATATTCCCGAGACTTGAAAGATTTCTTAGAGCTAGAGATATTTAGCGTGCTACAACATTTGTAAAACAAGGATGTTGATAATCAGATGTTGCTTTATTTCAAGTTATTGCACATGCGTATACTGCAAAGGTTCCCAACCATAGCCATGGTTGGGCTACCTGTGCATTTTTACTACTATATGCAGCTGCATATAGTAGTAACAATGCACTATAAATACTCCAAAATAAATTTAATGAATTTTTTCTTAGGTTGCATTCAAAGTTATGAAACCTTAATAAAATCCTAATTAAAGTATCAAGTTCAACATTACTACATAACGACCGCGACCGCTCTGTCAAGAGCGTACCGGATAAGAAGAAGATTTTCCTCCAACACACACCCATTGTTTGTATGAATATTTGGATAAAGCAATAGCTCCGATATGTTTATTATACATAATCAGAGAATGTATATTTTTGAGATAGAAAATAGAAAATAACATTATCTTTTACGTGCAAGAGAAATTTTGTAGCGGGATCTTAGGCTATAAGTAATTATACTTACAAACCCCTTATACCCCAGTGGTTTGCCAGTACTTAATTCTGTAAGGTTTCGGGCAGGCCTACCGAAGGCAGAACACCTCCACTTTTTCTTTGTATTATATCAAAATAAATATAAAATGTTAAAATGATTACATGAAATGCTGTTTAAATGTTATATATTATTTAAATAAGTTTTTTACAATATATTTAACCACGTGAACTGAAATGTTCAAAATCGGGTGGAAAACGAGATAATTACAATCAACTGTATAATATGTCCTCATCATCTATCTACACCACATCAACTATTAGTATGTAGTACTATTTTGTTTATTTGTTTAGCGCTTGCATCTATTTATAGTGTAGTTTTTATTACGGCAGGTGTTTCCTAGCAAAGCTTAAAACAATGTGTTTGACTAGTTTCTGCGAGCTTTAAAGCATTTTCTACCTATTTAGCTATATGTCTACGTTTCAGTAAGAAAAAAAAAAATTCTAATAAGAAGATGCCGTGTTATAAAATCTAGAACAACATTATATTTTATCGTCGTGAATGTTTGAGGCCTGCATCGAAATCTCATATCGGACCTGTTGTTTATAAAGCGTTCAGATGAACTTTTTGCGTGCCCTAATATGTAAAGTCGATTAAGTAAGACATGTACTCGTATGTGCTGATGAGATTAGCAGATGTTATCAACTAGAATTAGCAAAAACCCGGTCAATGAGCCCCAGAATCCCGGACATTACAGCAATGAACCCGGATATGTTTTTTTGTGACAACATTAACTTTCCTAATTAATACCTGTACATGTACTTATCTCTGTGCCATGTCAGAACCATTATTAAGTAATTACAAGCCGTTATACGTAAACAAATACCTACAAAAAGTAAGTGCAGCATTTAGCGTGCGAGTTATATAAAAAATCAATCGCCTTCGATTGTTTGGCTTCCGTCATCGATATCAGATCCGTGTAAAGGTTTTTATTATAAATTCCAATAAAAAATGAACTTTCAGTATGTTAATAATCATCATTGCAATTCATCTTTCAATTGAACTATTGCCCTAATCACCTTAAATCATCCGATCTTTTGAAATTATATTGTGTTCACTTCTGTATATGCCTTGAATCTTGCCATCCAGAATCAACCTTAAGTAATTGGATAACGACCCATGTGAAGATACCCCAAAAAACAACTGACCTGTTATACGATGTCGTCGTTTGTCATGAACTTTCGTCCACTTTCCGTCGTCACCACGTCCACTTCCAGTACCACGACGCGACTTCTTATACATATTTCTGAATACCAACATTGTTAGGGCACTAGGCCCTAGCTATCAATCTATCCATTCAATCATCTTACACAGCTATATGTAATAAGGAGAAAAGGACATAACTTAAGAAATTGCTATTTCTTCATGTAATAGGATCACTTATAGAATCAAAATCTCCGAACAAATACATTTTATCTTAAAATCAAAATGCATTTATTCAAATAAGAAAAAAAAAAATTACAAGCTCTATTTTGTTGTCATGAATAAATATATATGTGATACAGAAAAGATAAAACCTTCCTTGTTTTGAAAATTAAAAAAAATTTCGCCAAGCAAGATTATATTATTAAATTGATTAATTATTGGAAATAATCGAAAGCATTATAAAGATGTGTTTTTGTTTTGAGTACCAAAAAATGGGATCGCTAACATGGAAATAAGTAACTCATATTTCAATGATTTCTAAATATTAATGGTAAGCTATTTTTTTACTTGGCAGCTGGTATGGCGTTAAATAGCTACGGCCAAAGCTTCTCACCATTCTAGACAAACTAAAAAGTAAAGTTTTTTTTTTTTTATTTTCCCTGAATCGAGCCTGAATTGCAATAGGTTTATACTTATTTCATCTATTTGTCTATATCATTATCATGTTGATATTTTTTACAACCGTATTAATTACTTTGCATTGACAACAGTAACCTTTATCAAGTCTAGATATCATTAGATAGATCAATATATTATACTATATCTATATCTACTTAACACTTAACAGCAAAGAATTTTTTAAATTCATTAAAATTTTCAACTTTTACTATTAGTTGCTTTATATTTATATACTACTTATGTGCACTTGTTTGTCACTGATGTCCTCCTAAACAGCTGAACTGATTTTGTTGAAATTTGTTGTGCCTTCACGTGGACTTTAGGAGCGTTTAGATTGTTAACTCAATCCGATAAATAAAGAATTTACCCATATCTCCACGGGATAACGAACTACGCGGGTGTCACTGCCTGGATCAGCTAGTATATATTTATATATCTTATTTAAATTGTTCATAAAATAATTTTTTCATCCATATTATACACTATGTCTATGTAAAAGCTCATGTAATAGTTTAGAAGGCTTTTTTCTATGAATGAGAAAGGTACTGTTAGATGTCACTAATAATTGTAATAAGCAGAAATTAAGTTGTTATAAATATATTACTTGTAAATTGTATTATACAACGGGATTGTGATAAGATTTCTTTAACGTATTGTTCACCCCTAAAATAAAAGATAATTAATATTTATTATAAACCACTCAAACCCATTATTTTGAGAAAAATATGTGGGGGAAGTGAAACTTCTTTAGCTTATACATAATTGCACATAAGAATATCGCGTAACGGGAATAAGAAAAGACAGAAGAAAAGGCATAAGAATATTCATTTCAAAAATACCCGTTATATTATGTTCCGACTTCCTGCAACTAATGAATGAGCAAATTAAGCTGATGTGCTTAAGCACAGGTTCGTTTTGCGTTTTCTAATATAATATTACTCACAAATTGCATAAATATTTGTCACCTGGTTATGACCTCACCGAGGCTTGTTCACTCGCGTGCTATTTAACCTAAGATAAGGCTATTAATAGTTACAATTTAATAGACACAGTCATTAAGAGATTTAAACGTCATATTAATAAATGTTACATCATTATATTTTTTTGTACTATACTCTTCTAACTATACACACCAAGTAACTTTTTTGCTGTTAGACGTTTTTCAATTGTACACAACAAACCAGACAATCCCTTTCTATGTCAAAAAATAAACATTGAAGGGCAAACAGGTTATATACTAATATATTATGTGAAACAATGTACAATTTACAAATGGTTTTTTAATAATAAATTATAAATTTGCGTTCGTAAATTAGACCAATTATTTATCTTTCTTTCTATACTGAATAAACAAATTAATCCATCATAAGACACATCTCCCATTATTAAATTATGATAACGTACGATTACGCCTTTTGATTACGTTTATGGCTATAGTTAAATATCTCATATTCTTATATAGGAGTGATCTTTATCTAAACTACATTGGTACATATATACTAACATTGGTGTTTTTGTAATTAAGTATGTACGTATATTCGCAACATTTTCACACAAAAACTAATGGACCGATTCAAAAACCTTTTCACCATTAGAATGCCGCATTTTCACTGAGCGATAAAGGCTATATTACTATCTCAAAAAACGGGGATTCCAATTAAAAAGGCATTAATTTAATGAAAAATGTGAACCAAAAATCTGTCACCGCGTGAGCAGCGGAAACTATCGATGACTGAAAAATGTTGTTCAATATTATAGAACGTCCGCATCTACAAAAAATCTGCGATACCTTATGTCCAACTTCTGTACTCGTAGTTATAACACTAAAACTCAATTTTTACATTTTAATAGTTAATAAAAGTGCCGACAATACTCAAACCATATTATTCATACCTATGTATTAATCCTTATTCTATTGAATGATATTTTATTAAGAAACATTTCAATAAATATAAAATACTTTTTCAATTGTTTAAATCGGACATTCCATTCAAAAGATATAACGAATTTAAAAATGTCAATCTAAAGAATGTAATGTACCGAATCGATCGATTCGAAATCTTTCAAAATCTACGCTAAATGTTGTGTATAGAGAAGCTCTGAGATAATAAAGTAATAAAATTAAATCTCTAATATTATTGACGAATGATTTGTATTTTGCATGTTGGTTTTTAACAAATTATATTGAGCTACAAGTTTCGGGAGTGATTTAAAAAAACGTTTCAATACCTCTATTTCTAATTGTCAATAAATCGATTAGTCAAATATTCGATTAGTCAATTTAAAATATTTAAATTGACTAATCGGACATGCTACGTAAATGATGTTACGAATTTTAAGATGTATTAGTTAGATATATATTCGTTGTAAGGTAAAATATGTATATTGGTTACATTATGAAAGTGTGTATCTAATAATCTGAAAGGAAGTAATTAAAAGTTAAGTACAATAAAACTTTTATGTTAACAAAAAAATCTATTTTCCGATCTATTGGACCTTCCACTGCCACGAAATCGATATCTATGTGGGTAAAACCGTGGGGTGTTGCTAGTAGTAAATATACACAAACATCGTATCACAGTGTTTTTAAACAGTAAACTGAAATCCCTTCAATCGAGTTAAAATGAAAACTTGTAATATAATCCAAGTGGAACTTTTTTTGTAGTTCAAAACTTTTTCGCCCATCTATCGCATGTCCTATTACTACTGTAATGTGAAAAGTCATCGGAGACGACGTCCATAGCTGGCTGCAGCTGATTCAGTTGCATAGTGCTTTAACAAAACCACACAATGTTTTACAAATAGCTTAATTTAGGAGGTTGAGTGTATGTCTAAAATTGAAATTAAAAAAAAAACATTTTATTTACGTCAGAAGGCACGTACAAAAAATATATAGATTCAAAGATATTTTTCCTGGTCACAGTCGCTAAATTTTTTTGCACGTCGGTTATTGAGACCGAATTGTTAAGAAAAATCAGATTTACGGTCATCGTAATCGAAAGCGAACTCTATTATATTCTAAGAACTGGGCTAATAATGTGGTCTCACATAAAAACCCATACTGTATTGTCATGGTAATCTGCTTTAGATGACCATGAAATTTCAAATTTCACGATGGCCCACTTGGAGATGAATGAATGAATGAGTGACGCATACAATTGAGTCAGTACCTCGGAAATGAATGTATCCGTTATAGCCTGATGGGAAAACCTGTAGTACTAAAATCACGAAGTAGATGCTGCGAAAAAGCATTGACGTAGGACGAGTTATTGCGAAAAATGTATTAATGCCTGGAGTATGTCGTATTTTACCAATGCCAGATTACATCCTTATCGAAGTAAAGTTTGAAGATATGAGATAATGACAATGTGCAATTTTATCGGTACAACTATTTTTATTATTCATTTCTGAATATACTAGTCTGAAAATGACCTTAAACCTGACACACCCTATTGGTATGACAACATAAATGCGAATAAATTATATTTAGATATTTCACATATAGATCGGAATAATATAGATTCCGATTAATTATTAATGTAATACTTCACCTATATGGAAAATAAAATTGAACTATATCCTCACATTAGAGTTGTTTGTGACCAACAAAAACTGACATGCGCCTACGCATAGGGCTTATAATTGCTGATAAGTCTACTTTTGAATGTAATCTAACATAATGGCTAGTAGTGATATAGTCTAAGACGGTAGTGCGCTAACATAGTATAAAGTAATTTACCTTCAATGCTTTCTACGCGACATCGTACCTTAAAAGAGAGGTGAGAAATAACAGTTCGATAATAGTCGATGATTAAGCCATCGTAACTGAATAGATTGACCGCATATTGAGATAATGAACCTTCTTATTCATGATTAATGTATGTTCTTACTCATTTACCTTACATATAGGAAAAATTGAAAAACAGTTCCACAACAAAAATCATATTGTGCATTATTTACTTTGGATTGTGAATAATAATGTAATAGTGTAGGAGAGAATCGATAAAAATCCTTAAAAAACTTTAAGAGTAATAATTTCAAATACGAATATTTTGGGTTTAAAAGCTCATAGTTTGTAGCAGTTATAAATGGTACAAAATATAAAATGTGAAATACAGTAATATATTTTATTTAAATTCAAACAATTATTTAAAAATATTTATTCAATCAAAATCATTTCTAGCTAATTAAAAATTACAAAAGTTTAGATAGTAAAAAAAAACTTATTTACACAGGATTATTTCACAGGAGAGAGAAAGAGTGACGTACTGAACCATTGGCACTTTGGATAATAACATAAACGGTGAAAATAAACGCCATATAAGGCCTTATAAGGCTAATTTTAACATAACCGAAGATTGGTATATTTTTTACTAAGATACTCAAAAGTTAGGTAAATTAACTTTTATCGTATTCCTTGTGTAAAATTAGAAAACTTGGAATAACTTTTAGTTGGGCATTAATTAAAAATTTTGTCCCACGTCAAATAGTTTCGGAGATCATTGCCCAAATGTTTATGGGCCGATTACCCGATTTTAAACTATTTACCCGATTTTAAACAAATTTTCTACACCGTGTGTAATTCAATCAAAGTTGAAGCATGTGATAGTTTTTATTTTAATTTATAAAGATAAAAATTGCACTTATTTAAATCAAGAAGTCGTTAAGCATGAATTCTGTACCGTACTTTAACTCTTACATTTAACTGTTACTTGTATTATAAATGAATCGACTGTCTCTAGGACTATTATGCATATCCGTCAATTATTCCATTATTATGGAAACATTCGTTTTTCATTCTCACTCATACTACGGGGAATCCAATTGACGAAATAGCCTTCACTTATTATAGAAAAGTGAGTCGATGGAAAATAGATGTACAAAAAAAAATTGTGGCCTCGCTTAATGCCGTCATGTCCGTTTGCAGAGGTTCTGTACTTTTTCCATGGCGGAAATTTTCTGAAACCAGGATCTTGTGAGTCAACTATTTTACATTAAGTAACTATTGTACGTTTACAAACGAACTTTTGTTTCATTTTTTTCAGTATCCTAAGTAAGGTATGGCTTATTAAATAAAATAGGTTTATAATTTCTGATTTTATTTAGGCACCTATTACTTATTATCATATACTCGTATATAGTACACAAATAGTTTATCATAAATATATTCGTAAGTCCACATCACCTTACTCTATATGTTTACTGTCTTTCAAAACCTTCAACGGCGATATATATAGATCACTATAATGCCATAAGGCAGTTTTTTATGATTTACACTATTTATAAGACTAGATCTATTTTATATATAAATACGGTAATACTGTATACTGATAAGTTACCGCTTAATTGTAATCTCGCCTGTTAATAAGTGACGCTGGAATCTAACATATTGTATGATAACTTGGCAAATTACTTCTGAATGGTTTCTATGCTGCATCATACCGGAACACAAACTTTTTCTTATTAGGAGTGTATCTAGCCACGGCCGAAACCGCCCATCTGCCAAGATCTAAACAAACTAGAAAATAAAATTTCCTTAATTTATCGTAATATCGGAATTGAAATCCGGAAGCTTTGCTTGTATTAGCACCATTACGGCAGGTTGGCTCGTTTGTGGGTTAACAAAGTTACTAATTAAATATTAAACATTAAGTATTTTACTTTGCAGTTATTTTTGATATTAATATCTCCACTTGGCTGTGAATCACTTTGAATATTTAAAATATATGTATATTATTATCTTTTTTTATATAAGGCAATAGTGTCATAATTTTGTGAATATTCATATTAAACTTTATTTTATATAATTACTACTAAACTCTTTATTCTTTCGATTTAATAGCTAAGCTAAACATCGCCTGTAATTATTTTGCTAATAAATAAATAAAGCATTTATTCAGCCAATAGGAAAAAGAATGTGGCCTAACCCTAAAACTTAAAACTGCTACTACTAGCTAACATAAAATAAAAAATAAAAAAGGAAACAAAATTATCAATGTTATACTAATTTAATCTACATATTGGCTGAAAAGGGCGTTGTCTGAGCTTTAATGCTGCGGTCAGATGACTGTAGGGCTGATTTTGAGCCATGACCCCATGGTGACTTCAAGGACCGAGTTAAGAATTGTTGTGACCAAGTTGTTTACCGATTGTGCGGGTGTGTGTGTGCTTACTTATTTAGCCTTGTATTATTCTAAAAGAGTAGCTTTATTTCGATTGACATGACTTATTCTATATGTACATTAATATATCAAATGTATACAATCAGGTTTAGATTAATTCTGCTATTATTGTTTTTGTGATTCCAGCAATAGTTTTTTAATTAAATTTTTGAAGCGAATTACGAAATAACGTTTCATTTGTAAAGTTTTATGTATTTACATTTTATTATTTATTGCAACAGTGAGAGATAAATAGTTTTCTTTTCACATAACGTAATATTCTTGTTGAATACGTTAAACTGCGAAGTAGCCTAAGCTTGTTCCGCCGATTAACTTAATTCGGTTTTAGTGAAATAATACTAAAGCCAAAGTATATATCATTCATGAGAAAAACATATAGAAAATATATTTAGACTAACGGATACAAAGATAAAATAAGATAGAGGAAGGTCGGAAACTAAAAAGGAAATACGATTGTTTATACTAGATAATTGATTCAGCCTTCGTGTTAGGGCGACGACCTGTTTTCCGTCATTATATAATTAATTGACTAACATTTTTATTGTTACCGTGATAATTATTTTGTTTGATTTATAAGTTTCTTTTAAAAGTTCGATATATGGTTTGAAATATCGAGTGATTGCATTTAGCCCATACACAACTAGAAGAGTGTTTTGATATATATATATATATATATATATATATATATATATATATATAAAGTATTTCAATGTCAACATGACACATCGTTTTCAAAGAAATAGAAAAAGTGACTGGAATTAATCCACGTACAACCAGACACTTCACTTTCAAATCAAAGTCGTTTAAATTGCTTAATCGTGATTACAAAATACCACAGATAAGATTTGGTAAAATCCCAGATGTGGAAATCTTGGAAATCATGTATTGTCTAACGTCACTGTGAGCGCTGCAGTGACCTCACTAATTACGTACAACTCAACCCACGCTCGACCAACATCCGCGTCTAAACACGCCGCAATTTAAAACAGCCAAATAATTATCAACTATATACAATCAACACAAATGACAATTAATAAGCATTAGCATAAATATGTGTTGTAAAAATAAACATTGATATTGCATAATGCTTGACATAATGAGACTATTTTATAATACGTTCCGTTCCGCCGTGACCTTGACGCGCGTCCGCACGTCACAGAACGTCATGTGACGTAGCGCGGCTAGCGTCACCGGCGTCACCTTTCACAGAATCGGCACGCCTTTACTAGAGACAGCGGAACATTTTCACGATGGGGATTTCAGTGTAATTTATTATGAAATTAAGATTGTACCGTCAGTACCTGTATTAAGAATTCCCCTTGGACCTTCTCATGAGTCATGGACAGAACTTGACACGAATAAAAATCTACATCTACACGCAAATCTACATCTACATGCAAATCTACACCTATTAAATTTCCCACACTTATAGTTTATATGGAGAAAGAATGCAAAACTCTATTTTTTTCTAAATTATGTATATAAAGTATGTTAAATCAATAAAAACAACATGACACACACTGTATGTCAAAACTAACACTCATTACTCTTCTGTCAATCGCTGACAAATATGTCAAACGCCATAAGGTTACACTATAAAAGTTTGTATTGTCGAAATCACTAAGAAGGTTGCATTAGAAAAGTTAATAAGAACCTCTGGTGAAGCTGATAGGTGCTGATCTTTCGCTGGAGAGCATTGTAGGCGTGATGCTCTCCAGTGAGTGATGATGGGCGGGAGTGGCCCTCTTCTGTGAGATGGTTATCTCGCTGAAAGAGGCCCGCTAGCGAGAGAGGAAAACTCGGCCGGACTCATTCAGGACGTCAGACAGGAAGTTGCGAGCGCTCCTCGGATGTTCCATTAACGAAAAGGGTTCCGCTGAGTTTTAGTGGATATTGCGAGTCTCACCCTCACCAAGACCGACACTCCCGAGACTAATCGGGGTGCATAAATGCTTTTCCCAGCATTAAAAAAAATTGTGGTTAAGTTTCCATTAAACATCTGCTGGTCTACATAACTTAGGTAATTTTTTAGTCAACAGAACAACAGAAGAATTATCAAAATTGGTCCAGTGCGCGCGTGAAGCCATGACATGACATAATTTTTTTTTAGTCTTTTACTTATTGAAATAAAACTTCAGTACGCACCCTTGTGTTGGGGAATAAGCTGGTGGATGCGATTTTTAATTTTATTGAATTTAAATTAAAACTACTCAAAATATATTTTTTTATCTGTTATGTAAAATAGACGTAACATTTAATAAACATAAAATAAACTATAAATAAAATAAAATAAGCAATAAGTCAATATTTTTAGTGAGAAGGATGAACCTGATGCTTTAATAATAAATTATCAACATTTGGCGTCAATTTTGTAAGGGTTAATCTTAAATCTCCTCGGCTAATGATGTCCAGTCTCGTCCAGTCTAGTACCGTCGACCCCCATTTTCATTTCATGAACCCCCAAATTGTTTTCGCTGACGTAGACCCCTTGCAGGTTGTCATAAACCCCTAGGGATTTATAAAGACCACTTTGGGAATCGCTGCCCTAAAGTGATGATAAATGTAGACTTCTATATCATAAGGGATATCAAATACCACAAAATGATTTCAGTTCAAACAAGTAATTACCACGTTAAAAACAGTCTTACATAAACTTAATAAAGAGTAAATTTAGACTATATTACTACGTTCGATTACCTATATTCGATTATGAACTCGCATAAAATGTGTATTAATCATATCATAACAAAATTGTCACTGTGACATCTGTTGTTGAGTCATAGAAACAATAAACGCAAGTTGTATTCTAGGAGCGACATCTATTGTTGAGTAGCATAAAACTAACCAATGCCTAAATTAAATTTATTTAAAATGCAGTAAATTAAATATTTGTTTAAACTATAGATGTAATATAAATAAAAAAAAATTCAAGCATTTTGGTATAATTTTTTTTAGTAACGACATCTATTATTGAATAGTAAACAACTTTTGATTAAAAAATGCAGATCCTGCAGAACAAGTACCTACTATTATAATAAATTAGATTCGGCCGTAGCTAGTTACATCCCTACCAGCAAATAAGTATAGCCAAGCATAGAGATTTGTGTTCCGATACGAAGCTGTGTACAAACCATGTAGGGTAAAATTGCTTGTTAACAGATTAGCGCACTTCCATCTTATACTGTATCATCACTTATCATCAGGTGAGATTACAGTCAAGCGCTAATCTGTCAGCAATAAAAAAAAAACACCATGAACTGATTTCCCTATACTCCCAAGTATTCTCATATATGTTGTAAAAACTTACTTGTAAAAGTAAGTAAGAAAGTAGCAGCCTATTAATGTTCCACTACTGGGCACAGGCCTCCTTACTCCGAGGAACGAGGGTTTTTAGAGCATAGACCCACCACGCTGCTCCATTGCGGATTGGCAGGCATAGTACACAAGTGCACTCTCTAATCCTTCACTCTCATAGTCCGATGTGACGGGAATCCGACACGACCGGAGAGAGATCAGGCGCAGGACCGACGGCTTAACGTGCTCTCCGAGTCACGAGGGTGGATCACACCGCCAACGTCCCAACTTCGGAGAAATATTGAGAAAATCCTAAATAGAAATCTCAATATTGAGTTTTGAATTGGCCCGACCCGGGACTCGAACCCAGGACCTCATGCCTGTAGTCGAACATGCTAACCACTATACCAATGAGGCAGTTTGTAAAACTTACTTGTAAGAAGGAGTTTTTATTTAACTGCATTTGTTATACCTACTGTTAAGGTAGCCTGAGCACCAAAAGCATCTATGCTAGTATTATAAAGCTGAAGAGTTTGTTTGCTGATCCCTAATCTCAGAAACTGGTGATCAGATTACACTTTTTTTTTCAGTATTAGATAGCATTTATCAATGAACGCTATAGATTGTATATCACACTAAAACAAATAGGAGAAATGCACCAATGGATATGGTTTCAAACTCGGATTTCTTTATCTTTTGAGAGGCAAACGGTTAAAGTTTCGCAAACATCATGTATAATAGAATTGTTCCCCTTTAAAAGTTCTAAAAACGTCGATAACATATCCCCATATAGCAAAGGCTTTTGGAGACCCCAGCGAATCTTGACATTGCTGATTGGGAGTGTCCTCTCACTTATCAGTATTTTGGACATATTTCTTGGCGATGAGTCAGGTTGGAGAGCCGTGGCTCTTTCTGCGAAGCAGTCATCCCACAGAATGAAGCACTAAACAGGCTAATAGTGCTTATGACAGACGTTACACCCTCACGCCAGCGAAGGGCGGGCTGACAATATTGCTCGCCTGCTACCCCTCTACTAAACCCTTAAGTGGGATTCATCTGAGGTGCCAGAACTGAATTCGTTAGACTTCTGGATCCCAGCACCTGGATGACTACGGTTCAGTGGGGCTTTAGTTGGTATTTTAGTGTAGTAAGTGACTCCTACCCTCCCGGATGGAAGCTTATATTTCATCCGGCGTCCATAAAAAAATTCCGGCAAGCGAAAAAAGGCAAAGGCTGTTTCTGAAATAACATCCAATAATGTATTGAACTAGCTCGTTGCATTAAATTGTAAAAGCTAGTATTTGATTTTATGTTTGGTCACGATCTTGCTGTTTCAAAACAAGTGCACTAATAACTTCGCAATTATAACGTATCGGTCACGATAGCGTGTTTTATGTATATTTTTTCTAATAAATAAATTTTACGCTTTAAAAAGTCTTTCACTGAATTAAACATTTGGACACGAAAGCTGTGTCTCGTCTGTTATTTTCAATAGATGAACACGAGTATGAATTTTGTGAATAGGTCTTAGATGTAAAAGTGTTGAAAATCTACACCTGTAACACCCGATTTTAGTTTAAAAAAGATTCTGAAATCAACTGCCGGTCTGAGCACACGCAATTTGAACAATATACTTTCTACATAAATAATTTGTATCTTCACATTATTAAGTCTGGCAATCCATCGTATTTGTACAATAAACTGGAGTGGAAGGACCTTGACAAAGCACATTTAAATTTAACAAATACTGAAACATCCTTAAGCTTAAAGCTTAAGTTTAAAGATCTATTTTTTAGAGGCACTTTTAAATATGCTGCTACCCGATGTTGAAACATATTCTAACTATATGTTAAAAAAATGCTGCAATTATCTGTTGCAGCGAAAAGTAGATTAATTTATTTACTTTATTGATTATATTATACATACTTTTTAAGACTGGATTTGAAATTTGAGTAATTTTACAATACTTTTATGTTCGTTTCGTTCATCGACCTTTTTTGTTTTTTAGAACTAATTACATTATTTTAACGTTTTAACACGCTGTGACATCACCGAAGTCGCAGTGGAAAATCAGCATCATGTTTTCTCCACACCAAATGCCAATTGCTGAGTATAGCTTTTCCAGATGGTGTTACAGACAGTAACGCTATCTAAAGTAAGAATACTGTTTGTAACATTACAGAATAAATGTTTTTTTCGTTCTTTCAATATGTCAAAAATATTCTTACGTGACGTATTATACTATAATGGTAATGTTGAAGGTTACATGATCACCTTTTTATATATCGTAATCTTTGGAGGCCTCCTGGTGCTGTGGTCTTGGGTTCGCGGGTAAATTGAAGAAATGGCATTTTCGAATTGTTAAAATACGTAAATTACTTAGGCTTGCTTATTGTTTTTTTGCTAATCTTCAACTAAGTGATTTTTCACAGGCAAGCTATTGTTTGTGAATTCTTAATTGAATGAAAGCCAATTTAATTTAGTTAGATAAGCAATACCATTATCCGGTTCTTCAAAATTATATTTCACACTTTTCTCTTGTCTTCTCTCATGGTAATGTTTATTTTAAAAAAATATATCAAGAATTTTATATATAAAAATAATATTCTTTGTGAATTTATATTCACAAAGAATATTATCATGAAGATTATATAAAAATTTTAAATTTTTGGAGTCAATTGCAGTTGCACACGGAAGCACAATGTATACCTTTTACAAAAGAATAGATTAGTGGTTTCTTATCACTTTCTTCTCACGAGTATCAACTTTCGGGAACTATGGTAGATCTGTTATTAACGGACAGACGTATGACAAATCGAAATAGTTTATTCAACCTATTTCAATAAAGAGTATTTTCCTCATTTAATTATACAAAACTTCAAAGGTTATTACAATGAAATTAGCATTTGCACGCGAATGGGATACACTTTTTTTAATTTCTGACAGGTTAGCGCTTGACTCCAATCACATCTGATAGTAGAAGATAACACAATGTAAAATGGATAAGAGGTAAGATAAGAAGTAATCTAAGATGGTAAGAGGTAATTTACATTTGAGGATCTCTACTCGGCATCGTAACGGAACATGTTTTTGGTCGTATAACGGCAATAACGTGCCTGTCACAAATGGCACTACAGTACAAATTATTTTATTACACTTTTAACAACGATGAATGGAAAATTTGAGCTTGTTTCAAAATAGCTCCCGCTAAGAAGTTATTCACCAGCTGCCGTTTTCAATTAGTAAAACAGGGTTATCATTTATACGGTATCATAATATGATAGTTCAATGATGAACTCCGTGCGCTGATTAAAATAGAACGAGTATTCAATTCGCTTTAGATTCGCCTCAATATCATTTAAATTTACTTTGAGATTTGTAACGCTTTAAGGAATTCCGACAGGGTTTCTCTTAACATCGTGAATTTTAGATTTAGAGACTCTAAGCCCTTTACGCTATTCAGAAATCTGTTATATTGAGTAGTGCTATTTAGAAGAATAATTGCTACAATGTTTGCGTCGTGTACCTGTGTTTTTGAGCCTGTAGTGTGCACCCGGGGTCTTTCATAACCCAGACTTATTGGGTACAGGCCCCGAGTCACTACATGGATTAATTGTTTCGGGCATCAACGATGCCCGGTATCTATTTGTGCCTTTATTCTAACGAGATGATGGGACCATCCAGGCCAGTCCGAGTGTTGGTCAAATCCGGCTCCTGCCAATGCCACCGCGTCGTCAACGCCGTCATCTTTCACGACGCTTGGTGATGGTGACACCAAGAGCCCACAAGGTAGTGAAGGCCCAAAGCTTTAAATTCTAGAATGCTGGCTGGCCATGCTGGGGAGGTGTGTGTACAGGGAGTAGTTCGCGTAGCGAAACATGAAAACTACCGGAAGAACACCTCCTCGGTGGGCATCCTGTACGTGTACGTGTGTATGTGTGTAGGTTTCTTATGTTGTGTAGAGGATATTTGTAAATATTTCAGTATATTATTTTTAATCATTATTATTATTTACATTGTTGCGATTAGCGTCACGAATATGTGCAACGTTGTTTATGCTAATTCGTTTGAAGGTAATATATAAATAATACGTGGCATTTTTATTTACAATTCGTCATTTGAGATTTCAATAAATTATTTGGATTTATATTCGACACTTTTAATATTTTGATGACAATTAAACTCTTTTAATTTTTTTCTTGCTGACAGGATTTGGCGTGACTATAATCTCACCTGATAATAAATATGCCACAATCTAAGTAAGAGGATTACTTAGATTCTGGCATATTTATTTTTATAAATTTTAAGTGATATGTTAATATCACTTAAAATTTATATTTAGTATCGTACGTCTTTACTGGCAGGGTGGTAACGAGCCACGACTGGTCTCCTACCAGTCCAGGCTCAGATAAATTTTAAAATATAATAGTAGGACTTGAAAAAAAAGACTATGTAATATTATAGATTTAAAGTTTTGCAGAGGACGCTTACTAACAAATATTTTTTCATAATTCCGTGGGATTCGAAAAATACGTGAGTTTTATACTGCTTGGTACAGCTTAAATGTATATTTCTTGTTAATATTAGATAGGTACTTATCTATTATAAACAAAGAAATATACATTTAAGGGTTTTTATAAATAAGCCGTTTACAATTTAAACCCGTCAATGTATTAATATTCAAATTTAAAGTTGTTTATACTGGTTTATGTTGTTAGTTTACCACTACATTGTAGCAAATTTATGAAGTATATAACTATACAAATTCGACGTTTACGCCTATTTTTGGCATTTTGATAATTGATTACAATTTCCTTAACAGTTTCTCTTGATATGTGCAAATACAATTAAAAACGTGTTTAATTACAATAAAATAATTTGCAACAGGCGTAGGCTTGCTTTTCCTTGATTGTTATAATTGTTTGCCAATAATCATCACTCGGGTTAAGTTAAACACGCGATGATTGCTTAATATTTACAATGACAATAACCGGTATTATAAGTGCATAATTGTAATGAGGTTATCAAACTCCAGTTTTATCACTGATGTAAAAATTTATCATTTACACTGCCTCATTGGTCTAGACTTCTAGAGGTTAACATGTTCGGCCACAGACATGAGGTCCTGGGTTCGAATCCCGGGTCGGACGACTTCAAAAATCGATATAGAGTTTTCTATTAAAATTTTCTCAATATTTTCTCCAAATTATGAAGCCGGCGGTATGCTCCAACCCCGTGCCTCGGTGAACACGTTAAGCCGTCGGTCCTACGCCTGATCTCTGTCTGTTCGTGTCTGATTTCCGTGACAACGGACTATGAAAGTGAAGGAATAGAGAGTGCACTTGTGTAATATGCTTGCCAACCCGCAGCGGAGCAGTGTCGTGGGTCTATGGTCTACAAACCTTCTCTCCTATAAGTGAGGAAGCCTGTACCCAGCAGTGGAACGTTAATAAGCGGGTGCTTACCTTATTTCACACACGCACTTATTTATTTACATACGCACAAGATACACCCGCGCACTCACGCACAAAACCACTTTGATTTGTCTTAGGTGGAATTTCGTGATTAATAAGCGAATCAGCAAACTAGCGACAGAGTGAGTGAGTTCAACCGGCGAAGATATAATTTGGAAATCTTAAGTCTATAAAGAAAATAGCAAATTAAACACTAGCACGTTTGGCAATGCTAGGTTGTTTAAGCGCCATCTATTACATTTTAACTGGGAGCTTGGTGATACAGTGCCGATTACATTTCTCTGATTAAGTTAAACTTCAACTTTGGAAAATCCTTTTTTATTCCATAGATAAGTAATGAATTATATTTTGTAATGCAAAAACAAAACGTGTATAGACAATAGTAATTTATCCCCGAAATTCTAGTAACTTACATAAATAATGGATTATAGATTCTTTTTTGTTTGCAATGACATAAAAAAAATATTCAAATTTATTTTAATGTTCCAGTATTTTCACATTTCAGACATCAAATAAATTTGGTTTGATAGCCCGACTAAGGCTACTCTTAATATATAGATTTTTGTAACTGAATATATTGTTTAGAGCGATCAAGTTGAGTAAATTTTCTTTTGGACAGGAGGTGGGGACATTGTAACAATCTGACATAAAGGGCTTAATTAAGCGTTCCTATTCAGGATGCGCAACGAAACGATTTATCTTGAATCAGTAATAATCTATAGCTGTGTTATCAAATAATTGTTATCGTGTAAGCCAAACATGTGGATATTAAAGAGGTTATAAAATACCCCGAACAATGTGTCAGGAGTGCGAAACTTAGGGAGGGAGACGTATAGTCACTCTTCATCCGTGAGTGAGACACCAGCGGATCAACTTGTACATTCCTCGGGGTCTCTGGATGAATCGGACTGAGGATTAATGGAGCAATCAGGCTTCTTCGGAGGTGAGAAAAAGATTCACTGCATTCCACCTCTTGGCGTCCTTTAGCAAGGCTGAGATCACAGTGTACAATCTGTCACAGTGTAGTACGGTGGTGCGAATAAACAAAATAATAAAAAATGCGATACTTCTCTACTCCAGAAAATTAAAACTAGAGGATAGATAGAATTAAAACTAATATGCGAAGAAAGATGACGTAGAAACAAAATAAATGAAACCGCGTTATACATTAATGAGAATGATAACAAATACGAAGCAAACAGATAACATTATAAGATGTTACTCGTCATTGAAAATATAGTGTATGCATAATTTTATGTATCCTTGAGGCAACTAGGAACGCTTATAGAGTCGTGATACTGTATACGGCAACGACTCAATCAATCCTAATTAAATTCAATTATACGTATTGCTTCAATGTTATTGAAGAAAACGTAATAAAATATTGTGCGCAAAACAATCAACAGTCTTTATTCACAAACCAATTCTTGTATTCCAGCCGTTCGTCATTTATCCTTTCTATTCCATATACTTATAAAATTGGTATTCGTTCGTAAAAGATAGAAACGAAAACTTTGTTTCACTTCAAAAATATGTTTTTTTTGTATGTTTTCCTTACCTTTACAAGTTTCTAAGTAAGTCTGTTTTTATCTCGTCCAGTGGTATTGACATTTTATAAAATAGTTATTGATATTTCCAAGAATATTCCTAAATAAGTACTTGTAGCATCAACATACAAGTGGTACTTGTACTTGTGGTTTTTCTTATAATCTGGTATTATCAAAACGTATCAGAAATGATCTAATTCATAATTAAATTTGTATGAATTTTTATTTGGTAACTGCTACTGAAAACTAATTCATTTTCATGGACCAACTGGCATTTATAATGCCTGTGTTACTAGAAGAAATAAACTTGAAAAGAGTATCTATAGGCAAATGTTTTGTAAAACAAATCCATATATTGTAGCAATTTAAACAGAGACGAAGCTGGACCTTCATGTTATTTGATTTGGGTATCTACAAGATCATACATTATTAAAAAGACCTTCATATTATTTAGATCGATTGTTACAAACCGCATGTTTCTTTTGTTATTCTGAGTATATTATTATATAATATGTAATCTCCGGTATAATGTCATTAAATAAAATAAAATAAACAACAGTATACTTGATTCTCCTGTATAATATTTGCAAAGTTTAGTAAAAAATGGCGAGATTGACAAAATTGCTACCGACTAGTCGATCAATCAAAGTTATCATAAGTAATGACTGGGTTTGTAGAATTACGTGCACTAAGTATTGTATTTTATTTAATTGTAGATGACTCGTAGCAGTGAAATATGAAATGTTTATATATTGTTTATAAACATATCATAAACATAAATGTTTCTATATTAAATGACATAAGTAGCAATTCATACTTATAGATCTCTGAGCTTTAAAAACGCATTTTTTTATAACAAACTAAAATATTGGATGTATCTTATATCCTAAGTCAGAAGTAATCCAGAAAATAGAAATATTTAATCAAAATCGATAGAATAAAACAGTCATCGCGGTGAAACAGTGTGTCATGGAGTTTTTTTTATATATATGTACATATATCTAGAAATACTGTTCTTTTTCAATTGTGACCGCGATTAAAGGGACCATAACTTCAAGACTTTTGACTTTTCATATCGAAGTACTAGCTGTTCCTCGTGGTATCATTCGCGTAGCTTAAATCCCTTAGGAATATCAGACATCCATTTTTAGTGAGCGTCAAAGTTGCATAAGAATGTACGGCTAAATTTTCAAGTTATTCAGATGAAGTAGACAAAAATTTTATATAGATATATATATTTATTTCTCATGTTGTGGTGTTTGGTGTTGTTGCCAAACACCTCCATGTGTGCATATCAGTTAGGTCTGAGAATCGGTAATTAATTTTTCATACCCCTAATTTTAAGGGATTTATTTATTTATTTAAGTGGCACACCCTAAAGAAAAGAATTGTTTTTTTGGACTAACTTTTAATTTTTTTATGATTGGGCAATAAATACAACCTTAAATATTCACCTTTCTACCACCAAAATATACACTAAAAATAAATTATATAGCAACACAACATTTTCTAGGTCAGCTAGTATACATTTATCTTTATATGTATGTATCATATTTATATGTATGTGTGTTATATATAAGGGAAGACATTGATCACTGCAACACAGTTTATACTACTGCAGGATCATCGTTCCTATGTATTTAAGATACCACTGTACTGTTNGATTTTGTCAATATTTGCCCGAAGTTGGGAAGTTGGCGGTGTGATCCACCCCCGTGCCTCGGAGAGCACGTTAAGCCGTCGGTCCTGCGCCTGATCTCTCTCCGGTCGTGTCGGATTCCCGTCACATCGGACTATCAGAGTGAAGGAATAGAGAGTGCACTTATGTACTATGCCTGCCAATCCGCAGTGGAGCAGCGTGGTGGGTCTATGCTCTAAAAACCCTCGCTCCTCAGAGTGACGAGGCCTGTGCCCAGCAGTGGGACGTTAATGGGCTTTTACTTACTTACTATATATATATATATATATAGATTCTTTATTAGGTACAAGGTGTATTATAGTCTCCATCATCGAATGAAATATTGTAGGTTAAGCTTTTTCATAAAACATAATAAGAATTTAAAATACTATAATCAAATCAAGTATTTCTAACTAGTCTTCTTATGTCGGTATTATACTACACATAAATGACATAACTCTTGTATAATGTTAGCATTTGTTAGCCCAAAATCAGCATGGATACCGTCTCTTTATAAACCAGTAGAAGGATGTTTACAAACGACTGATTTACATTATATACCTGTATGGCCGCATTAAGACTGTTATATTTGAATATAGTTTACATTGAATGGTCTAATTTCTTAAAAAAATCGTTATATATATAATAAAAGTGTATAGATTAAAACAAACGTATTAGATTTTATTATTTTGAAATAAATCTAGATTACGGTAATGACTATCAACCTCGGAGTTGCTATCCAATAATTGATAACATAAATTCTTGTGTATGTATATTTTAATGTAGTTTTTACTGCAGTGCAAATTATTTAACAACAGCAAACATACCGGCAACGCCTGCTTTCACTAAAACGACTTCGTTTCACGTATTAATTCCGTTATCAGTTCGCTGCAGTGTGATTAAACGCAGATGTATCACCAATTTTTTTAATGTTTTTGGATTTGTATCTTTCACAGACACGATAAGAACAAGATAAACATACACCGTAATTTCCAGTTCTCACATCTCATTCAGAGCACTCGGAAAAAAGTAAACTTTAAATCACAGTACGTCGTGTGCCGGTCGTTATCGTAGTGATACTAACATAGAGGAATTATTTTACACTCACGCGACTCATAATGGTTCGATATTATAATAGTGACAGCGGAAAAATAGCACTGCCGAAACCGGTCGAATTGTCGGTCTTATTGATATGGATAGATGTTTATATTTCTTGACTGTTACGTAATAGTGAAGTGTTGGCCGAGACTTTCGCTTCAGCACTACCGGTAAGCGCCCACGTTGGTTGAGCCGTTCGATTTATTTTAGTACGCCGGCCTATATTGTTTGCACCTAGAAAACCATAGACGCTAGTTACAGGCGTACGCTAATACATATTCACACTGCTCTAAGACACTCTTGATACTTTTCTTATTATTTAAAAAAATAAGTTAAAACTTTGATAGTCATTATAAATAATGTCTATAAAGGGTTAACTTAATACCCTTCCTCTACTTCTTCGCGGTAAATGTAAAGGTATAAGCACCTTTACGTATACAGAGTGAGGCAGGGCAGATCTCAGTAGTTAATTAGCACGTTACCATTGAAGACGTGCCACCAAATATGTAATTTGCGTTCCAGTTAGAAATTGTGTATAAACCATAATCGGTTAATAATAATTTGGTAAGAGGTCATTTGACCCCTTACCAAATTATCACGCTTTTACCTTTGAGTGTATCATTAAACTATAGACGTTTTAAGCGTCAAATCATAAAACCATCCTTTATTATCACTGTATAGTGATACTAAAAGATGGTAAATAACAATAAATAATTCACTGTAATAATACGGTATACAAAAGTTTATTAAAAATATTTTGTGATACCTTTAGGTAGCAAACTCTTCCTCCTGTAGTGTCCTCCTCTGGTTTACAAATGACGAGGGCTGTCCCGAATGTTACTGCGTATTTTGGCACTGCCGATGAGTCCCACATTCCCATTTGTCAGCATGACGGGGTGAGTAAATGTATTTTCCATCAACAAAAAAATGTATGAGATTTTGTAGTGTCATAACACAATCAAGCAGTGACGTCATACATCCTATTAGTGTATTTAAAGACCGACGTTTCATTGATATTCAGCAGGCACCGTTAATGTTACTGAACTTTGAATCGACTGATTATAAATTAAAACAGTATAAAAAGTCGGTATTGTGATCTTATATTCCTAATGATTAATCGTATGCAGGACAATTAACGGGTCTTGAAAGAATCCCCATTCAAATTGTATTCAACATTTGCGTGTTTAAAGGATATAAATTAAATTAGCTGTCATATTATACATTGGTAATTATTAATTTGGTGATCTTTTTTGATCATATTACAAGAAGTGTCGGATTACTTAATACATTTTTATTTTTTAACGTATTATTTATGAGTAAAATATTAAAATTATAAGATCGCAGTATGTGAATGGTTGCCAATAGCTCTCCAGACGTTTATAATTATGATCAAGTGGATATCAAAACTAAGCGAAAAGATTGGCCTAGAAAATCTATTTTTATGATATTTTTGAGAAATCTGCTTGTGTTAATCTATAAATGCAATAATCTATAAATTTTTACGCTCTTGCGCCTTGATATTTTATAAAATGAAAGGCTCTCAAATTTTTCTTTACCCAATTATTATATATATTAATATAAAATCACAAATCAAGCTTTTGCCAGAAGCCGGTGACGAAATTTTCAATGATACACTGTTTTTTGCAACACGCTACGCTTACGAAAAAGTTTTAAAGTTTGATATAGCTAAAAAGTCTATATTACTTGGGTCATAAGTTTCCAAATATCATGATCTTTATATGAAGTCTTCGATATGGGCTCGATAATGCCTTCGCACTGATTGAAAATAATATGGCGTAACTTTTTGAGCTAGATGGAAGATTATTATTTTCTGTATAAAGAAATATTTTAACGTATCGCGTTGAAATATGTAGATAACTGATTGGCAATGTCACACCCTGCATAATAGTCAAAAACCATTGAAGGAATTTTTATTCCTTGAAGTAACGGAAGCTGCATATCTGTAAACAATAACAATATCTAGAATGTTTATATTTAAACAGTGCGGATTTTATATATTCAAAGGCATATCAGTTATATCACATTTTCAGAAGCTAAAAAGAACTGCTATCTATTAGCATGTCGATAACATTGAACAATAAGATAAAACAAAAATCTTCTTTATTCAAGTTATCCACCACTGATTCTGATAATAAATAGACTGAAAATAAAATATCAAGTATTAATGCAGTTTCTAAATGACTCATATGATGCATATAAATAATTTGAAATATTATATCCAAAACTGGATTTAAAGACGTACATTTTTGAAGTGAAACTTCTTTAGGCGCATGAGGGTAATACTATTTCTGATGAAATTAGCGTCACGATGATGTGCAGTGTTTTTTATGCTAATTCGTTTGAAGGTTAGATAGTTTAAATGTTTACAAATAACATGTGGCACTTTAATTTGATAATATACTATAATAATTTAATAATTTAATATTTTATTTTTCTTAAAATATAAAATAAAAATATTTAAAAAATTCTCTTTTCTAAATTTTATATTGAAAGACAAAATTTAATGAATAACTTTTAATATTAACAAAAAAACACCTTTTTATTTACAATTCGTCATTTGAAATTTCAATATATCAATAATAATCAATTGTATTATTTTTCGATACTTATAATATTTTAATGACAATTAAATTCGTTAAATTGCTAACATATCTTTTTTATTCCGAAAATTTAGTTTTAGATTTGTATAAATATAAACAAGACTTAAAAATTAGTTTGTCAATGAATTTCCACTTCTGACGTACGTATTTTGTACGCAGGCACTTTTAAGTTTTTGTCAATCTGTGCATATTTGTATTAAAACAATTGCTCAACACTAGACCAAGTATCAAATGACAACGGTCGCTTAATCAGCGATAAAGACGAAGCAGAGTCCATACAAGGCTACACGCAAGGTTGAAATTATATCGCCTGTTAAAAACACCGTGTGTTCAAACAATGTGTCTTTATATTATTTGCATATTTAATTCACATGTTGATACCTAGATGGTGCTACTATGTTTGCTGATACGTTATAATTGTTGGACGGCATCAGTTTATTTTTCTTACTAGCTGACGAACGCAACTTAAATGTGAGACTTAAAGAACGGCTCCAAACGAATTTGATGCGTATATAATTAAATTGTGAACAGAATTCATACTTCACGATCCTCTGTTTAAAGATAATGTCTTTCTTATTGTTTGTTTTATTTGTTTCTTATATACAATTTGCCTTATTTCGTCACCCTGAATTGGGAGTGTAAGAGGCTCCCTTGCGCATTCACCTTGACACTTCCAGATGAAACCAACTGAGGATATTCAAGGAGGAGACAAGAGGCGTTCGTAAAGACGTGTCCTGCCGCCTATTACTATAATTGGCAGTGACAAATCCGCTTCGATGAGGGACACCAGACGATCGGTGCCGCCTAGTTAGGCATTGTCCGAGGCGAGGACAAATTGCCTCCACCGCGACCACAGCCACACTTGGAGACTCGAGATCATCCTTCCAAACTTGAATCCAGACCCTGTAGGCAAGGGCCCTGACTCTTTGGATCTCTTCAACATCCTAAGTTAATGTTTCTTATATTCTAAACATTGCCACGTTACAAATAATTAAAAATAAAGTAGGTATCAAAGAAATATAATAAGGTTGTCTGGAAGAAATAGCTATCTAGCGATAAGACCGCCTTTTGTGCTTTTGTTCCTATTTCTCGTAAGTTTCTGTTTATAAATGTGTGTATTTTATTAATGTGCAATGACGAATAATAAAAAAATAATCGAAAATTTAAATAACTGAACAACTTAAAACAAATATTAGCGAGCCCTTTTTACTAAATATACATTTTAGGGTTTAAAACATAAAATTTGATTTGAGTCTAAGGCTAATATAAATTTAAAAAAATATTAAGAAATATAAATTAAGCTTTCTACAGCTTAAAAATATTTTCGTATAATGGGTTTTAAAACAGAATGAATTGTCAAAGAATTATCATATTTAAATACATAAACTATGTAACAAAAAGTTTAAAATAAATTTGCGTAAATAGAAAGTCAAGAGTAATAATAGTAAACATGTCAGGTAAGTTTCGTATAGCATCATCTCTAATCTTAATGATATTTTCACGGTCATGAACTTGTTTATTTACGTCACGTGGAACATTGGTTCAAGTTTATCATAGTTATATTAATCTTCTTTGTCGCGCTGTCGTAAAATTTACGACAAATTAGTTGTCGGGTATCTGCTATTACCGGGTTTCCAAAAAGAGATTATTTGATGTGTTATACTAAGAAAAACATGTGTTTAGTATCCAATTGCTGCTTGAAAGAGAAAAGTAACCGGCCATGGGGAATTTGTCGTTTATCCGTTTGGAAAAAAAATCAACATTCCCATTAATGAAATGCTCTAAATGGGCTTATTTTACATTTAAACGCCATTTTAAAACAAAAATAATAATAATTCCAATGCTTCACATTCAGTATCAGATGTTTCATCTAGTTAGATAGTTATAGTACCCTACACTAGTACAGTATCTAGAACGAAGTAAAACTTCTTTAGGAGGGTAAAATTTTTACGGTTGAAACGTGTGATTAGCGCCACGAAGATGTGCAGCGTTTTTTATGCTAATTTGTTTGAAGGTTAGGTAGTTTTAATATTTACAAATAACATGTGGCATTTTAATTTAAATTGATTTGAATAAATTATTTCTATTCATTTTCGACACTTTAATTAAATTCAATGACAATTAAATTGATTAAATTCCTAACATATCTTTCTTTTGCCTTCCTTCTAAGTCTCGGAAATCTAAAGTTTTAGATTTGTATAAATATAAACAAGACTTAAAACTTTGTTTGCCAAAGAAGTTTCACTTCTAACGGATTTTCTTGTACGTCTACTCTGTGCGCCAGCGCTTTTAACTTCTTTGAATTTCTTTTATGGGTAAACATAACTTTTTGAAATATGTGCATATATAATAGTCGTAAAAAATACAACCCGCTTACGCTATTATTAAACTTAAGGGCGCGCCAGCTAGAAGGTTAAACACTTGTACATATAACGTAATGATACACTTTCAAATACAATTAAACAAATACTGTTTCAAAGCACGCGAGGAATGTATTGGTTTAACCATATATATAATAGGTCATATTGTAATCGATATATCAACTAGGGCCTTGATCACAAAAAAAAGTAACCGTCGAGCGCGTAGTATTTGTACCAAGTCAATCGCTTTATTATGAATGCAATTTACATGTTCACTCAAATTAAGATGAGCAAAGTTTTTTTTTGGGAGATCAAGGTCCTAAATTGGTGAGATACCTAGAACATAGCATAGTTCTAATTATTTCTATGTACATGATATACGTTTAACATCTGATTAACTTTAAAAAAATATTTAATTCATTTACAATTGTTATATTGACAATACTTGTCTTTGCCCCGTTCAAAAAATTGGCAGCGTATGCTGTTTAAACATATACTTATCGATTATATTAAAAATTGATGGAAGGCCTAATATGAGAATTTATTTTAAAATAAATTTTCATATTTGTTTCACTTCATTGCGATTGAAAAATTAAAAGTGCCTGCATACAAAGTACACATGTCAGAAGTAAATCTTCTTTGGCATACAAATTTTTAAGTGTTGTTTATATTNTCAATCATTACGTGGTTGTGCCAATAATCACCACGCTTGGCAGGCGGGTTGGTGATCGCAGTGCTGATCCTCTCGCACCGATAACGCTGCTGCCCGTTATCGGTCTGTGGCATTTATGTCAGCTATAGAGAATGGTTATACCGCCATTTGTCGGTCGCCAGAGCCTCGTCGGTAAAAGCATGGTGCACCGCGTGCAGGTGAGGTTGGCATTTGAGGAAACGGATTGGGACGCGTTTCTCCCTTACACCCTAACGTCCGTTTAACTTTAAAAAATTTTTAGTTCATCTACAATTGTTATGTTGACAATACTTGTCTTTGCCCCGTTCATAAAATTGGCAGCGTATGCAGTTTAAACATATACTTATCGATTATATTAAAAATTGATGGAAGGCCAAATATGAGAATTTATTTTACAATAAATTTTCATATTTGTTTCACTTCATTGCAATTGAAAAATTAAAAGTGCCTGCATACAAAGTAGACATGTCAAAAGTAAATCTTCTTTGGCATACACATTTTTAAGTGTTTTTTATATTTACACAATTCAAAAAACTTAGATTTCGGTCAATATTAGAAATTATTAATTAAATTTTGTTTTTCAATTTAAAATCTAGAATATCGAATTTTCGAAATAATTTTATTTTATATGTTATGATAAATATTATATTAAAAACGCTGCACATCTTCGTGACGCTAATCATCGCTATTTTGTCTTCATACGCCTAAAGAAGTTGTAACATCTTTATTACCGTAGATATGTTTAACTTTTGTTATATATTAAATTACTAGGAAAACGTAGTCGTCTTTGAATAGACCAATTTCTATTTATGTTTGTCACAAGCGTCCAATTTAATCGGGCAGTGTATAATTAGAGCACACTCAAAATACAAAGTTTGTATCAGCCATTTGATTAGTAAAAAATTTTGATTTATTATAGATATATAAGTTATAAAATCTTTAAAAAGCAATTACTCAAATGATACAAACTGTCAGAAGCTCTTTATTAATACGTGGTTACGTGGAAACAAGCTACGACCGAAGATTATATTGTATATAGTAGCAGGATATTAAAATCCCACTGTTGGGCAAAAGCCTTCTTATTTATAGGATAAACGCTGCTCTACTGGTGTGTTGGCAGGCAAAACGTATTCCGAAATTGCCCTCGAGATATGTAGGTTTCCTCGTGATATGTTGCTTGGCATTGTTGAATTTTAAACGAGAATAAGGCACATAAATAAGGCAGAGAATTTATTGGCACCTGCCCAGGATGTGAACCCTCCACGCCGAAAAAGAATCAACGTGGGAAGGTTCAGCAATGGATAGCTACCAACCTACCAGCATAGACGTGCCGCCGACGATATAAGAAAATGGTAACAATATCTCTTACCATGAGGAGAGATACCGTACATCGGTAATGTATCGACTATAAAAAGGTGTCTATCCATTGAGCTACTATATCACATAATTCTTCTGATAAAAAATTATTCGAGCTGCAACAAAAACTTCCGATTCACTAGTAAATTCTTCGAAGCTGATAGTAATTTAATTTACACTTTAGAGTGAAAACCGATCAAAACGGACTTCTGGGAAACTTAAGTTCACTTTCGATTGTTGGCGTCGCTTAGTCTGTCGGGTCTATTTATTACGTCAATGTCTATTAGAGAAAGCGAATTGACTAAGAGGTCACGTTCGTTTTGATTAATGACTTGTTTATTTTTTGTTTCACCATAATCAAAACAAACTACCTTCGACAATGACAGCCTCGATGGCGCAATGATGCGAGTAATCATTTCCCAGCAGAGGTTCTAGATTTGATTCCCGGCAAGGTAAATTTATAAAATTTGCTTAACGGCTTAGGCCGTGGTCGATGACCCTTCCAGCAAAGCCAAAAGCTTACACTTTGTTACGATATTGTGTGAAACCTTAAGATTTAAATCACCTCTTACCAGGTTGCAGTAATTCCCTCTAAGACTGTATCATGACATACCATGACCGCTCCACTGCGGCTCAATGTAATATTGCAAATACCTTTGGAATTTCCAGTTCTTGTAGCTGGTAATATAAAATTGCTAAATTCCTGCTATGAAATACGCTCTTAACATGCGTTTTGTTATTTAATTAAGAATTGATATTTTTTTCCAAAACCGGAAATCTAATTACGTTTTCTAGTAATTTTATTAGAGTTTGACTATGCCCTTTTTATATATATTTATTTTAGAGGAAAGAATTCTCGTGCATACCTTCTTTGGGCAGAAAAGCTATAATTATATTACGCAGACAGGCAAAGGCGGGATAAGAATTGAAAATCAATTTATATAGTATCTTCAATAAGTACTGCACTAGCACGATTTTAGCCTTAAGGTATTGTAATTGTTTAATTCATAAAATCCTGTACTATATTAGCTATATTTATTAATTGCAGACCAGATTTAAAAATGCAGCTAATTGTATTAATAATTATTTATTTAAAAGATCTTTTCCTTGTTAGGTTCTATATTTATAGTTCTTAATTAGCAATTGTTTTGTAATTATATTTAAGAATAGCTTGTAATTATGTATACTAATGTTTTTTTTATTATTTATTGAATTGGCGTGTTTCGAAAAGTAATTTGTTTTCTTTATGAATTGTCGGGTTACGTAGGTACCTAATTAAAGCTGCGCCTGCAAGAATGACCTAGAGAAATAAATTATTACTTCGCCAATTATTATTTTGTATATATAACCGGCAATGATCGATTAGGGATGAATCACGGAGATGTTAGATGAAATCAATTACATTATTTATTCTTCAATATCTTTAAAAACCAATCTATAAAATTCTGTTTCGTTTCTTTTTCATTCTATTTGTTAGATTGCTATTAATTTACTTTATTTGTTTATTATGCTCATGTCTTTGTAATTATATCAGTAAAACGTTTACATGTGCTACATCCAGTTTAACGCTATTTCGGAAATTCTTAAATTTAATCTAAACTTCTGTTAAGTCGTCGTTTTCACGACGACTGTGACTGGTGGACTTATTATTACAAAGGGGGGGGGAGGTATAAGAAATATACAGGGGAAATGCTCTTGCATTAGCCTAGTGACAGTTCTTAGTTGGTGTCATTGTTAGTACTCGTATTGTGTTTTAAGTCATTGAAAATTTGTAATATAATAATGAAGAATCTGAGAATAGTATTACTAAACCTACAAATTAGTGAGTGTCTCTAAAAGTATATAACTCTTCTGTAAATTACTGATATTCTAAAGGGCTGCCGAGATTTTGATGAAATTAAGTTTTGGATGCTGTGGTGGATTCAAGTAAAAGGTTACTTTGACAATTCGATAAATGACGAATGTCTTCATATTTACAACTCGTAGGCTTATAGCCTTATGTTATGTTATACTTTATGAAAATAGTATTATGATCGCCTGAATAGAGATAACGTTGCGTGTGAACTTGTCCATTAATAATTGGCGGGTTTAAGAACACCTAATATATATCTTAGCTATATTATTACTTTACAAAACTTAAAGAACAAGTAAAAAGAAAGAAAGACTGTTTACAATTCAATTCTAAGCCTTTACATTTCGATCCTAATAGCTAATCGACGAGACTAAACAACATTCCAGATGCTGCGTGACACAACCAATTATAACATGCTTGTAATACGAAAGGGTAATTTACAAAATGACATTCCAACTCTCGATACATGTCATTTGACAAAATTACTAAATAATTTGCTGGAGGGGACCACGCGGTATGGAAAGTTACGAAGGAATTATTTCCTGATAATGTAGTAAATTGCTCCTATATAATATAACGCTGCTTTGGATGAATCAAAAAAATTAATTTTAAGATACAGCACAGTTAAACTGTGAAATTTCAAATAGTATGTCAAAAGTAATATACAAATCGGCAAAGTGACGCTGTGACACTTTAAAAAGTCATTGTCAGCTAGTCAAAAGCTAATAGTCATTGACTTCCTGACCGAGCGATCAATTCGAGTAGTTGTAGACGGCTACTCGTCTCATCCTATGGCTATCAATGCCGGTGTTCCTCAAGGAACTGTTCTCTTCAACGCTTTTCTTGCTGCATATTAATGATCTGCTCATACCAGGTATATTCGTATACGCAGACGACAGCACCGTTACAGAGTGATACATATCTAGGTCGCGCAGTCGCACTGAAGTTCATGATCATCGAGAGGCCATGGTCGCGCATCAACTCGACACTAAAAGGGGTGTCCGACTGGGGTGATGCCAACCTAGTCGAGTTTAATGCTGCCAAAACACAACCATGCTCTTTCACCGCAAAAAAGTTTCTTTCCTTTCACTCCTACTTTCCGGAATGTTTCAGTACCGATTGATGACAGTATTGATCTCCTCGGTATTATATTATCTTCCAATCTTAACTTCCGGCAGTGCATCGAGTCCAAAACTCAAACTGCGGCTAAAAAACTTGGTATCATCAATAAGTGCAAACAGTATTCACACCGAAACAGCTATCGAATTTATACCAAGCTCAAGTTCGATCGTGTAAGGAGTGTTGCAGTCACCTTTGGGATGGCTCAGCCAATCAGCTTGATGCATTGGATTCGGTGGAACGCCGAGCTCGGAGAATTATAGGCGACGAAAATCTCGATCGGAGAATGACTAGTTTGCAGCATCGACGTAACGTTGCCTGTTTGCCAGTATTCTATAGAATATATTTTGAAGAGTGTGAGCAGGAGTTATATGTACTTGTTCCTCCGTTGCCCTTTTACTATAAAACATCAAGACACAGAAACGATTGGCATCCGTACATGGTGGAGATTCCGCAAGTCCGCACCAAACGATTTTGCCAATCGTTTCTGATCCGCATCGCTAAGGAGTGGAACGCCTTACCGGCTTCCGTTTTCCCAGACTCCTACGATGTAGGTATTTTCAAAGTCAGAGTAAATAGGCACCTCTTAGGCAAGCGCAGTCCACCTTAGGCTGCATCTACACTTAACATCAGGTGTGATAGCAGCCAAGTACATGTCTATCAATCATCCAAATTGAAAGATATGACGCTTTGGCGCCATAAAATATCACATGTCACTGTATCAAAAGCTTCTATTGGAATTTAATTGTGACAACTTAAAATGTCATTATGTGGGTGTGTCAAAAGCTCATATTCATATCACCAAAAATAATACTCCATATAATGTCAGCTCAGTGGAATAACATTTTGCCTATTATTTGTATATAAGCCAAAAAAACCTTTAGAAGATTGCCATAACTATCGCCTGATTAAATAGCAGCAACTAAAAATAGTTGACGGCTGAACACTTTTCAAAAACAATAACTTAGTTAATTTACTTCAATAAGCATTATATTGCAATTGCAAACTTTTTAAATCTTTCATGCGTTATACCCCCTAATAAGTGCTGGAAGGTGGCTGCCTCCTTCTGGGGAATAACTGTTTCTATACCGCAAAAAATGAAATAAATACAAACAGATTGTACATTAACACGACATATGTACGTGCTAACCAGCAATTTACCAGACTGGTACAGGGGTAATTTTGCATATAATTTCGCATGCGCGCGCGCATTGGTGCTTGCAAGAGGGCGGTACAGCTATGGCGGCGATACAGTAAAGACACGCGAACTACGTGACGTGTTCACAATATATTTAATCTTATAAAAAATATATATTTATTGACTATTATCTCACCTGATGGTAAGTGATGATACAGTCTAAGATGGAAGCGCCCTAATCCGGTAAGAGGCGATATATCCCTTAAGCTTTCTACACAGCATCGTACCGGAACACAAATTCCTTTGTTTGGCGGTACGTCTTTGCTGGTAGGGTGGTAACTAGCCACGGCCGAAGCCTCCCACTAGTCCAAATATATTTATATTGTTCAGTATATATAAAACAAAATAATGGTTTGTAACTACGTCCATTATAGATTTTATCTAACCGATGTGCCACTAACCACTAAAATTAATTAGTCAACAGCCATCAACAAGACATTGCAAAATTAGACACAATTGATTTTGAACTTAATAAATGGAATCCTTTCGCAATGTGGTCGGTTTTTAAATACACAGAAGGCGATATATATTTTTAATTGCTGTTCGTTAGTCTCGATAAAACTGATTTGGCTGATTTTGTTTTTGAACATAGAGGAAAACAATAATTTCGCTTTCCCTTAAAACCTGTTCCTTCCTGTCAAACATTTGATATTCGTCCCATCGTTTGGAAACCAATTAAATTAAAAAGTCTTCCAGAAATCAAATTAAATTTAGAAGTAATGTTTTTAATTGAATTTTTTTGGTTTTGAATGTCAAACATTTGATGTTCGGCCCGTCTTTCAGAAATCAAATTAAATTATAAAAGAATACTTTGTTTTTGAGATTGACAACTAAAAACTTCTGATCACAACTATAATATTTATAGACTTTGGCGGGCGTAAAGGTTGCAGTTTTTGACTACGAATTGATTTTGTTCCAGTTAAATTATGATCACATTTTTACTAAAGTTGAAACATTCTGCAATTATCATTCAGCTTTTATATTTATTGATTCTGATGGGATACGAAGTTTGCTGGGTCAGCTAGTATAATCTATAGCTATATAAGAGATATCCAGGTATGTATTGATTCATCACGAGATATCTGGAACCATAAGGCTTGAAATTTGGGAAATTTGGTAGGAATATTCCTTTTGCCAAGTAGAGGTCAGCTAGGAACAGATTTTGCGAAATTCCACCCGCAAGGAGGGTTGCGGAGGTCTTAATAAAAAAAATTCAAACATTCACATTAAAAAAAATGAAACTTCATATTAACAAACTATATCTTTTATGGTATGTAAAACTTGGTTATTTTTGACATAATGGAATTTATCAAAAGTAAATTTTAGGAATTTTCACCCTCAAAGAGCAGTGCGGGTACGTTTCTTATTTGTAAAACAATTTGCCTAAATTAATGAAAATGGTAGTAAAAAACATTCTACGTAGACAAAGTCGCGGGATCAGCTAGTGTAAGATAAACTCAAAATATTTTGAAATCTATTGGAAAAAATTGAATATGTTATTAATGCAACAATAATGAACCAGTGCCGGCCTGGTGGTCGAAATTCAACCATAATTAATTGAAATCCTAAGTATATTGTTCAACATTATTAAGGTTTAATTTTCAAAAAACTTTAGATTTCCTTAGAGGGAGGGAAAAAGGAAGACATGTCAGGAATTTTATTGTCATAAAAATATGGAAGACGATGAAAATTAATACAAATAATTTATTGAAACCTTAAATGGCGAATTGTAAACACGTGATTTTTATTAATATAACAAATTATTAATTAAATTTTGAATTTTAAATTTAGAAAGAGAATTTATGAAATATTTTATATTTTATGAAAAATGGTATATTGAATGACTTAAATTACTAAAATGCCACATGTCGTGCCAAAAACGTGTGTAAAGTCTTTGCTTCAAGTATTAATATATGTATAGAAGTAAATAACCTTTTAATTATGTGTGTTATATTAATCAAAAATGATATATTATTTTTCTATTATAGCATATTTTTTTTCATGTAACTAAACTTGAAATAATAAATATAAATGATCTTAGCCTAGATTATAAAGATAAGGTATCAATTCTTAGTGATTTAAGAATTTGGACAGCCAGTGAGTAACGAATCATTCTTATTTATCGATAAAAAAAATTGGCTGTATTTGAAATAATTTTTACATCAGATCAGATATATATATATATTATAATTATCATATAAGGTTATGATACTGATATAGTATATTACACTGCTGTCTCTGGTGCAGTAGCAAAACTATTTGAATCGAACTATTGTCAAATGCTGCTGTTGTTCAAGTGAGATATCAATTCTTATTAATTGAATAATTTGGATGGCCTGTAAGCAATTCCTTCAAGTGTAGGATGTGTTGAGAAAAACCAAATTTTCAGTGTCTGAAATGATTTTGGACAACAGGAAATTCAAATTTTTCACAGAGTAGGTCTTAAATGTGAAAATATGTATTACACTGACATCTTTGGTGTAATAGCTAAACTATTTAAAACACACTAATGTTTAATAAGCGCCATCTCATCACTAGTATATGTAAACATCACTTAAACAGTAATTTTATAGTTTCATATTATAGTTCTTGATGGTTAGACTAAATTACAACAGATGTCGCTATAAAAATATTTATTAAAATAAAAATAAAAACATTTTTGTTACTTCAACGCTACATATTTATAATAAAACTGAGTAATATACGCCATGTTACGAAAATATGAACTCAATATATTTTTACGATTCTGGCGTTGTGGAATTTTTCTCAGGGTATTTTGTAATATTCAAATGGGAGTTGGTGACGATTGCCTTATCATTTTTAAATTAAACATTTCTCATTATTTTTAAATTTTAGAGTGAGGTATCTGTGATTTTTTTTGTTAGTCTATGATTAGTTTATATATAACTGACCAGGACATTACAGATAGAAAAATGTATCCTATCTTAACCTTCTTACAAAAGGAAAAATACAAGAAAATTTAAGGGCCTCATACATTGGTAATACCTATATACTGGTCAGCCTTATTGACATGTTTTATTAATTTTACGTTAAGTATAAAAAGCATTGTATACTTATACCCGCTACATTGTTTTATTTGTTATCAAAAATCTACAGCATTTTAACTAATTATCATTGTAAAACAGAGGTGGCCAACTTTTGTGCACATAAGATCTACTTTTTATTTTAAAATTGAGTTGTGATCGATCTATTTCTTCGAAGAGGGACGTTTATGTAATGTGCTTTTATACCTTCGTGCACTTTTGCATGTTCAGAAACATACACGAATATTTATTTAATGGGTTATATATATGTTCATTGACTTGTTAACCACTCCTGATGTAGAAAAACAAATTAACAAATTTTAGTGCCCATTACAGATTTTTCATATGATTACAATATTTTAAAAACAGTCACAGCTGATCTACGTGTGTGTATATATAAGCGTGTGTGCTAGTGTGTGTGTCTCTCTGTGTGTATTGTGATAATAAATCCACACTTTGCAATTTGTAAAGCTAAAACAAGTATTGTGGAGATTGTCGTTGTTTCGGCCATTGCATGTGTAAATATGTTAGAGTTCACAATACACCTTCAAAGCACTCTAACTTGCACAGTACATTGTCGGGACAACTTCTAAGTGCAAACTGTGAACACTAAACAATAAAGTCAGCCGGTGACTTTTGTTTAAGCATGTGTTAGAGACTTGTTGGTATTGTCAAAGTTTATAGTTACTACCAAAATACTTCAAATCAAATCAAAATATTCTTTATTGAAGTAGGCTTAAAAAGCA
Organism: Elymnias hypermnestra; assembly: GCA_015832385.1. NCBI lineage: Eukaryota > Metazoa > Arthropoda > Insecta > Lepidoptera > Nymphalidae > Elymnias > Elymnias hypermnestra. The sequence goes on along the minus strand of JACTOM010000014.1, from coordinate 927,870 downwards.
CTTTTAAATCGTCAGTAGTCTGTCCGTTGCTACCAAATTACCAGTTCGGAAAGTTGAATCCGCTGAAAAGAAACCGGCAAGAAACTCAACGGTAACTCTTTTAAAGATAGTTTGGTATGTTACAATGTGTAATATTGCTTCTGTGAACAACTGGAATCAAGTCAAAACATTTCTATCGCTTATATATAATAATTCAATATTATAATATGCCTTTTGTAAAAGGATGTTTTTGACATATTACCTAAAATTATGTGGAGGCAAATTTAAAATTGATTGAGGTATCTTATTAAAAATGCGTATGCTCACCCTGACAAATATTACGACAAGTATATTTCACTTTTTTGTTGTATAAGTGAATATTATTAAGGATATATAAGATATTATTTAATATATTTTGCCACGGTATTATGAGAATTGATATTTCTTTGAATTTTTCTCTTGAGGAAACGCAAGATTCTAATTGATATATGGCATATATTGCTCTTTATTTAGCTGTGAAACAAGCAATTATTATAGGCATTAAAAACTAAATTACAACTAAAACAAATATGAGTAATGTTTCCACTATTCGTTATTACAAAACGAAATAAAGCTGTTATTTGTATACTAGGAAATGAGTGCATTCGACTGATCAAAAGTATTATAAAAGCCTACATGAATAAACACTTTTTATTTAACGTTTCTCACGTCAATTCAGAATATCTCAGGTCGGTCTCCGTGCATAGGAATGTACAAATACCTACACACATATACTAATGAAACGCGTACAAAAACAAAATTTAATTTTATATATATAATAAATAGCTGCCTCATTGGTCTAGTGGTTAGCATGTTCGACTACAGACAAGAGATCCTGGGCTCGAGTCCAGGGTCGGTCCTGCGCCTGATTTCTCTCCGGTCGTGTCGGATTCCCGATACATCGGACTATGACAGTGAAGGAATAGAGAGTGCACTTGTGTACTATGCCTGCCAATCCGCAGTGGCGCAGCGTGGTGGGTCTATGCTCTAAAAACTGCTACTTACTTATATAAAAAATATATATAATAAAAAGAAATTCTAATATTCTCAAAATCATGTGGCATTTTTATTTAGAATTTGAGATTCAATAAATTATTTATATTAATTTTTGACACTTTATATTATAATGACAATTAAATTCATTATATATATATATATATATATATATATATATATATATATATATATAACTTAAAAAATTGTTGGCCAAAGAAGTTTCACTTTCACTGAAGTGTAAAGTACACTTTTAATTTGTTTCTATTTTATTGCGTATTTTTCTTTGGTAAATCCTAAAAATTAATATAACACTGAAGAGCAAGGACTTCTGATATAGTTATTTATAAAGCATAAAAGAAGGCCTCCGCCACGAAATGTTACTTTTATAATTTTTATGAAATAAATAAATTTTCAATTTAAGGAATTGCATTTGAATGTTTACACGATACTTCATAAAATTTCTAATATTAATTTATCTATTTGTTTTTCATCCGTAGCATAGAGATGGTAGTACACATTTTGATTGAAATTTCTCGAGTTCAACATACAGTATATTTTATCTCAAAGTCCACGGGATCGGGAAATTCCAAGAGTATAAACAATATCAATAAGAGGCAGCAAAGCTTACCTATATATGTAATATTCTGCATCATTATGCCAGTACTGTATATTAATTGATTTATTAGTACACGATCATAGAAAAGGCTTCAATTACTCCTGTAAAATATGAATTGACATCTTAAATGAAACATGTTATTCCCAAAGTGTATATACATATATATTCAACGTTATAGCGGCTTGTGTAAATAACATTAGTAGATTGACCAGTGTCCATAAAATTGTGTGTAAATTGAAGCAAGCGATTTTATACCTTTTCCATAAGGATTTAAGTCGATTTTGCTTTGATTGTTAATGGTTATATTAGACCGTGTAGTCAAGTGAGGACATGAAGCGAAGATACCTGGGATAATTGAATTTCTTTGCGACGAGATGAATCTGCCCACTACGTGTTTACTGTCGCGTTAAAGTTGTTGTATCTACACAATTATAAATTGTCTAACCGTCTCGATTTATTAAATGGAGCTTGAAATTTGAAAATAATTGTATTGGGACTGGTTAGTAGTTACCATTCTACTGCCAAAGATGTGTCGACACATATAAGTGGTAAATTACATCTTACCAAGTCAGCGTACTTTCATTTTAGATTGTGTCATCTTTTATGCTCACTCTCACTAGTAATTTCCGCACTTTCTCTAAAAAATTATTGGTCTTGGTACTTCTCTGTTCAAGCGAATCACAAACTCGCTGTAATTTTTAGGAATATTTTTACAACAATAACATAAATTGAATTATAAGAAATAAATGGTTTATGGGCCAAAAACGATAGTATAGTTTTATCTAGATAGTAAATATAAATTAACTTTCACTGGATATGTAGTAAATAAAGGTATATGTTCCTGGATGGCGTGTAAACATGCTAGGAGTGTTTGTGTATAAGGAAAGTAAAGTACTTCTTCCACATTAGCATAGGAAACATTTTAAGCCAACTATTAATTAGAACATCACTTATCTAAACTAATAATATAAAGATGAAACATTTGTGCTTTTGTATTCTTTGTCGACATCGTCGTCATCTCAACTGATGGACGTCCACTGTTGGACATAGGTTTCACGCAATGGCGCCGATTTTGTGCCACCTGGCGGTGTGTGTCGTCGGTCGGTGGACAAGGTGTCCCGAGGTATGTCAGGAATGACATACTTCACAGAGACACGAGGACGCCCACCGTGGAGGTCTTCGTGCACACTCTTGTTTGCACGTACGGATCAGGGCATACACTCTAATCTCCGCGGGTTCGCCCCATTAAGCGACCGGGCGTCCCCAACCTTTCAATCCAGGCGAAAGAAGGTGGTATGAGTGAGGACGACATTCCGGACTAGACTAAACCAGGAAGAGACAAATTACACGGATGTAACACCACATAGAGAAGAGGAGAAGAAAGAAATAAAATACCATAGGCCGGATCCATTACCTGGGCCCGCCCCATCCCATAAGGTATAAAATTGCCGTACATCATTAGATGTACGAGTGTAACGGCCCGGGCTATGAGATTCGCCTCGAGGCCCGAAACCGCTGCTCATCAGCGAAGAACCCACACGACGGACAAGGTGTTTTGGGGGGTCAAAAATTCCGCAATTCCACATATCTAAATACTGTGGTTATACCATTAGTAACATTTTTTTTATCTTTTAAAAGTTAATAATAGTGCCGACAATATTCAATCCATTTTATTCATATCTGTGTATTTTAATACCTGTAAAATACTTTTCAAATTATTAAAATCGGACATTCCATTCAAAAGATACAACGAGTTTTGAAATGCCAATCTAAAAAAAAATGTATCCCGACTCCAACTGCAAAGCGTCAAATTATTTTACTCCTGCAAAACAAAACTACGTCAAATGAAGTGTATAGAGAAGTGCTGAGACAATTAAATATTACAAATAAATCTGTTCTCCAGAATTATAGAAGAAACTTTTGCATTTTGAATTTATATTTTTAACAATTTATAATAATGAAGCAAAAATTACTGTGCCGATTTATAAATTCTTTCAATATCCGTTGAATATTTGTAAATTTACTAATGTCGGACATTACACGTAAATGATATATACGTATATTATATAGTTAGTATTAGTATATTCGTTGGAAAGTAAAATCTGTATATTTATTGGGTTATCAATGTAAGTGTGTATCTGAATATCTGTAATAATCTGAAAAGAAGTAACTAAAAACTAAGTGAAATAAAACTTATGTTAACGAAAATAAATCTATAGTCCGACTTAGTTGACTTTCCCCTGCCACAAAATCGGTACGTACGCGGGTGAAACCGCGGGGCTTAAATACAGAAATGACGCCTAGAAATTATAACTGAGAATGATAACTCTAATCACTCCACTGATTTCGGGTTCGTTAGAATTAAATTATAAGTTTTATACCTGTTTTTATACTCTCCTTAACAGGACGCATCGTGACAATGCGCATGATTCCATTGGTGCAGGAGCCATATCTAATACATCTTACATACATACATAGCATCACGCCTCATTCCCATAGGGGTAGGCAGAGACAACATCCTTCCACTTGCCACGATCCTTGCATATCTCCTACGCTTCTTTCATTCTCATTAAACTTTTCATACAAGTTCGTCGGTTTAGAGTACTCTTGACTTGGCCCTTATTGAAAATGTCCTGGGATTTGATGCAGGAATTTTCGCCTTGGTCTTCCCCTTCCAACTTTCGCATTCACTTTTGACTTATAAATCCTTTTTTTCAGTCTCCTTTCATTCATTCTCTCTACATGCCCAATGCATCTAAGTATACCTTCCTTAATTTTAGTCATTACATCTTCTTTTATACCACAACGTTCTCTTATCACACCATTTCTTACTCTGTCAATCAGTATTAATCCACACATACTTCTCAACGCTCTCATCTCTACCGCATTTATTTTACTTTTAACAATACATCTTTCTAATAACAAATGTCACACATAAACTTATAAGTAATATTATTAAATTCCAAAAAGTCAACAGAAGAAGTAAAGACAAACAAAACTTATCCAATTACAAGTCTGACAAAATGATATAACTTCGTCGCCATATTATTTAACACATAGTTGATGACGGTCCCCATACAAACCTTTGTCTTCATTACCATAGAGTTCTATGCGTGATTAAATTAAGATACGTACACGATCTTTAAGTGAGGATCTTTTGAAAATTTATAAAAAGATTTTATAAAAAGCAAGTACTTCCTGGTAGGATACAGGTAAAGTGACGTGTACTATTTAGCAGTCTGAATTTGAATAACTGTGAATATACTTCCTTAAATCTTACTTAGTGTGAACCAAATACCTACAACATTTTCTTGGAAAAACTGGTCAATATTAAGTATTATAAAACATATATCCTTAAGTATTATAAAACAAAGTCCAAGGTCACATCAGTCTATATATTCGTGATAGACACAAAAACTATTAAACAGTTTACATGAGGTTTTCGTCAATAGATAGTGGTTTTTGGGGAAGGTTTATGGAAGTAATTTGTCAAGGGTTTGCCTATAAGGCTTGAAATATAACAATAATTGTTTAAATGGCGATAAAAATCAAACTGCTTGGAAGCAAATCTAATTCACACAGTCTACGCATCGTGATCGTAAAGTCCTAAAATAGATAAATCATGTGAGTATAATATGCTTTACTGTCTGTAGGAAGCCGGGTCGGGTCGGTAGTAATAAAATGGAGTGGTTTGCTTTGATCATTATACAAGTATGTTGGATTTAAAAAAATCATATTATCGTCCCGGTCTAAAGTCAAAATAAAAAATCACACAAAGAAACATAATTCTATTAATGTTAGTACCTAAGATAATTATATAAAACTGTATGTGTATTATTAGATAATGGTGACAGTTTCCAAGCGAAGGTGTATTTAGGCACACCCTGAAGAAGATCGATACAAATCTCTCAGGCCACGCTTTGTTTACGATCAGTTTATTGCTTGAAAGATATTATCTTCATAAAAGCCTACGCCAGAATAGTGGAATAACACTCCCTAATATATGAATCTCTCAAGGGATGTCATTTAATGTAATTATGAGTAAGCGGACGTAAATCCGTCTTAATTATTTACTTTTAATAAAACCAGAAAAGAAATTACGCTCCTAATTATTACAATTCTAATATTTAGTAACAATATAATATTTTATTATTGGCAATGAAACGAAGGTTTGTTAAAAACGTACTATTAACGTAATATTTATAGTGGCATATTGTAAATACAAATTAATATTTGTAGTGATAAATAACTTTAAACGGATTGTGGGATAGTTAAAAAAATGTATAAATAAATAATTCTTAAATATTAAAATGATTCAATGATTAAATTATTTTAATGTTTGTACATATTTCAGATATGCTTTGTAAGTGACCCTTTGTAAGTGTTGTGTAAACAGCATAGCAAAAAGCAATCTGCTCTACAAGTTATTTGATAAAACTGTAAGATTCAAATAAATGTTTTCGGAAATGAAGCAGGCTTTGATTTTCTAATTACTACCACAGCTTCTGGCCAACAACAAGATAAAACCATCTTTATCTTTCAAATTACAAGATTTTGTCCTGTGAAATCATCGCAAACTTAACCCACTAAATTCTTTTTATCTTACCTTTACTTCACACAATTTAATAACAGCTTAGATATTAAATTTCAAGTTATGTGACATGTTTATTAAAATAGTTCTCATTTAAATCGTAAAATTTTGGTAAAATTATACATTTCGCGCTTAAGAGAGAACGATAAATAAAGTTTACGCGAAATTACTTTTGTTTTGACAACTGAAACGGCTGCTAAGACAATTCGAAGTAAACATTCTCTAAAACAGATCTCTGTTGATTTCGAAACCCTAATCCTGTAAAAAAAATATTTACTGCCTTATAAGTTTCAAAAAATAATGAAAATAAGTAAGGTATGGCTATTATGCTCTTCGTGGATATAAGGGATCAACAAACATTTCACTTAGTAAGCTATTAAGTGTTTTGAAAGTTGCTATTAGTATGAAATATGAATTAACGGCTTCGAAGCGACGCTGAGGCGTCATTCGTGAAACTGGACTAAACCGTATAGAGTATCATTAGATATAGAACAATTGAATTAAAATGTTTAGTTGCTTATACATTGTGGTACAAGGCGCTGCAAATTTCGTGTTTCGTTAAAGTATGTTGTGAAACCTAACACATATGTACCTATGATGATGTGACGGCGACAATTTTTCGATGGGAAATGCCTTTGCAGCACTGGGTTCTTCTCAACTTTAGTTGAGGGTTGCGGGCCTCGAGGCAGTGCCTCCTTAACCGGGCATCTTTCTCAGATATCAATTTGATGCCTGGTATTTTGTTTTGCCCACAATCATACGGGCTGGTTCCCGCTGGCTACGCTAGCGGGTCCATCCAGGTCAATTCATTCAATGGGTATTGCCACTGATATTGCGTCGTCTTCGCTGTCATCATCGCCTACATCAGGATGCGGTGACAGCAGAAGCTCACGAGGCAGGGGACGCCCAGTGTTTGCTGCTCTTGGGTGCTGGCTGGCAATGCCGTGGAGGTGTATGTGTGGGGAGTTGTCCGCGTGGCGGAACATACTCCTTGCCAAGTTCCGGACGAACACCTCCACGGTGGGCGTCCTAGTGTCACGATGGAAGACGTCATTTCTGACGTACCTTGGAGGTCCTACTATCATACGTAGGCACTTGTTCTGCTGGATCTGCAACCTACTCCTCTGGTACCCTGAGCAGAAAGAGTACCAGGCAGGAGCCGCATACGTCAGTCTGGAGCGGACGTAGGCTTCGTAGACCTTCACCTTCAAATGCTTTTGCGCACCTCAATGAAAGAACTTCTCCCGTCGTGGGTGTGAAGTCGCTAAAATCTAGAATACCTTATCGAATCATTAGAGATTACCCTACCGAATTCCAGTTTCGTGACCCGGTTGACACGACTATAAAGATCTATAATTGGGATAGAGCATAAAGCGCATATGTGTGCATATGCCTCTTCCGACTGCAACGCATCAGCCGCTTGCTCCCTTAGTCTCCTATTGGCCTCTTTCAACGAGACGACAGTCTCACAAAACCACTCTCCATCCAAATTCAATAATGAACATTACACCGATTATGTTCTCAAGTGAAACCGTATCTACAGGACCACCACACCCATGACAGACGGGCGTTTCCTCATAGCCAACGATCTGGTGCAAATAATTGCAGAAGCAACCATCGCCGGTCAGCACCACTTGGTAGAAAATAAATCCGTAATGGCTTAAGTTATTATTTCAAAAACAAAATAATTATACCTATCACATTTTAGAAATTATCTGGATGTTTTTTTTTTGTTGAAGCCAATTGGCCTGACACTGATGTGTCCAACATCGCACAATAAAAGTAAATAAATTCGCTTTATTGTTTCAGTAAGCCTCTTTCATATTAGCTTTGATTGGGTTCGTTACCATGAAAAGTTTCATACAAGTTAGAGTTTCAGACAACCTTAGTCTTAATATGTTCACTACATATCAACTGCCTATCTGCTAAATTTTAATCTTCAAGGCCGTAATTTTCCGCCTTTTATAAGTATTAAATAAAAATACAAATATGTTTTCTCCCAATATACATTAAAGTGAAAAGTAAGAACCTAATCGGATGACGTAATAAAGTGTTTCGTAAAAAAATTAACACTTACTTCGCACTAATACTTATATGTTCGCGAGAAAAACTAGCTTATAACCCGCTCTAAGGGTCTATTAATCTCTGTACCGAAATTTTTCACAATTGATTTAGGGGTTTAGGAGTAAACTACAAACAATTTGTCTTATGGTTATTATATTAGAAAATGGGTGGACTCCTATGCTCACCTCAGTACGAATTGCGTATTAAAAGTAATATAAACAATTTCGACTCTACAGATGTCCATAAACAAACAGGCATAACCAAGTAAGCTGAGAAGGGTACGTTATGATTGATTATATGGTACTTCGTTACGGGAGCTTTCATACAACCATTTTATCCCTTAGAGAAAATACTACTTCTAACCACCTTGCTTCCAAGTGTTTTATTATTCTAAGCATTAGTTAATGGAAGAGTTAAAAATGTATGCCCCAATGCTGGTTGATGGAAAGATCAAGAAGCATGTTAGTGAAAATGTAGATGGAAAATATGGTAAGAAGACCTTTTTCTTATTTTATTCGCACATAATTGAATGGTACTCCTTCTTTATAATAATTACTAAAAATAGTTAAAAATTTCGTACTTTGGAACTACAACTTATATCAAATGAAATGTACATATGTGGTACAAAAGAGAAATTATGAAGAAAAAGAAAAAAATGTAATTTAAATTGATTTTCTAGTATAGTTTTCAACAATCATAATGATAAAACAATAATCATACGTAATGGAGTATGTACATCTTTGTTTGGAGCTTTTTTATATAAAGTTACTTATCATATTGCATTTTCCAAATGACTTTTAAATAGAAGATTTTTTTACTGAAATCGATCTTTGGTGATGATTTTATTTTAAAACAGAATAAGATAGTATGCAAATACATTATTTAAATATACAACTAAGTCGATTTAAAAAAAAAATCAAATTATCCTGGTTTTGTTTGAAATAAACGAAACTTTTGATCATTACTAGCTCATATGTTTATAGAAATGATGCATATTACTATGGAATACATACATTACTATAAATACATTGAACAATTAGAACTATTGAAGAGTTACGAGAATGCTGAAGCGACTTTATTACTATTAGCAATTTCTTCTACGCAACCTTTAGTAACAGGCAATGTAGCATTAAGTTTTTCAATGGGATAGCACTGCAATACCTATACTTATAAATACCTTCCTTAATAAAATTTGTTATTTTATAGGTTACAAAAGTAATGAGGTTTATGGACCACAGATAACGGAGAAAGATGGGGCACTTCTAGATAAGCATGACAGCTTTTACATCACTACAAAGAGTTTGCTAGTGTTATTTCAAATTATGGGTGTGATGCCTATCATGAGAGTCCCGAAAAGTAAGTGCTATATCTAATATATAAAATTTCCCTGTCACAATGTTAGTTACCGTATCCCTCCGAAACGGCTTTACCGATTTGTAGCAAATTTTTTATGCATATTCAGTAGGTCTGAGAATCGGCTACTATAACTTTATCATACCCCTACAGGTTGTTCACCCTTAATATTTTTTTAAATTTTTGGACGACATTTTTTGTTTTTATTTTTTTGTAATACAGCATACAAAAATACATACAACCCTAAATTTTCACCTTTCTATCACCAACCCCTATTTTTTGATAGCGATAATAGAAATTATATGGCAAAACAACGTTTGCTGGGTCAGCTGGTATTTTAAATATATACTATCCCCGTTCTTTTCTGTTTTTTAACTGACCGCACTGAACTTAACCGACTAAGAACCTATGAGAGGTTTAATTTTAATTTATAATAAAAATATATTTGAGTTCAGTATACATTTTGGCAACTAAGTTACTTAAGCATCAAATAGATGTCATCGTACATTAAGTCCCACATTTCAGTGTACACAGACGCAGTTGCCTAGGTTAGTTAGTATCCATGTATATAACACTAAAAAAAATAGGGGGTGGGGAGTTCCCCACCCCCATATTTTTTAGAATACTAGTATTCTATGAAACTCGTTAAATTTAGGTCTCTTAATTGCCACATTTACTTAGACCTCTATTATTGCAGATGCAAAGACGACCAAGCGAACGACTTACAATTGGATATCAAAAGCGACATTATGGGCTTACTTAATATGGAGTTTAGAAAGTATTATTGTTATAAAAGGTAAGCTTTGTAAAGCAAACTCCTTATGCTTACGCGAAAATATCACCCACCCTAGTCATGACATTCTAAGTACGATAACGCTACTTCGAAAGACTGAGACACTACGATCTGTTCCTTGTGATCACGTGACACATCGATATGATGCATCATTCCCAACCACTTTTTACGAGTTATACTGGAGTTAGCGTAGTTAGAATGTCATCTTGTCTACAGCCCCAGTTCTAATCCGTACTTCAGTATGGTACTTTGCAAGAACAGTGGCAGAACTTTCTATAAAGCAAATAATTCTTTTAACTTAATTAAATACTCGGGCTCCGGTAAAATCTAATTCCCCGAATATTTATCACTGTGATAACTTGTTCTTTTGTTCGTATTTAGTAGGCAGAGAGCGTCTTGAAAATTTCCAGCAGAACTCAAATAAACGTTTCGACGAAGTTATTTATAATATTATATTTCTAAGCATCCTTATTCCGCATTTTCTGCTGCCTATCGCTTCTTGGCGACATGGACCTGAAGTGGCAATATTTAAGAATATGTGGACCCATTATCAGGTAATTTTTAACCAAGTATTTAATTAAAATTTTTATGGGCTAATAAAAAATTATATATGTTTTTGTTTTGCATATAAAGCGGGAATTCTTATGACAAATAATATTATTGTAAAAAATTTTACATATAAAATATAATTTATCTTCAGGAAGAAGACTCTTTTGTATCTTGAGAGTGTTTCAAGGCCCTAAAATATATTTGTTTATTACGAATCTATTGAGTTTTCTCTTTAGGTGTTTTTTAAAACCATTTTATTTTAATTCTTACTCATAATTTTTTTGGGGAAAATTTCTGTTTGTTTCCTTATTGAAATTGAAATAGAAAATATTGAGCAAAGGTTGAAAAAAATAACCAAATGTGAAATATGAAACTAAATATACTTCCTTAAATATCTAGGTATTTAAACTTAATTTTCTATTAGCATTTATGTATTACAAGAGATTGCACAGTAAAAATTTCGTTTCATTTCGTTTAATATTTCAATTGAACTAAAGAATTACGTAATAGTCTTTAACTATTTAAATAAGTTACTGTTTCAGCTCAAATATCTCAAGATAACCGGCACTCCAATAATTTTTCCCAACTTATACTCTTTGACATGGGGTCTTTGCATCTTTTCTTGGGCTATAAGTTTTGCTGTTATCCTTTCCCAAAATTATCTTCAAGATGACTTTAAAATATGGCATTCCTTTGCTTACTATCACATCATTGCAATGTTGGATGGTTTTTGCTCTCTATGGTAAGCATTATGTATTAATAGTAAAATAGAAAATTTTAGAAAAGTCTTACGATTTACTTTACAATTTCTATTTCTATTACAGCCTAATAATAGGAAAGTTACAATATATCTGGGTCAAATTTAGTAATCGTTAATAAAAAATAATTTATTCATCAACTCAAGTTCAAATTTTTTTAAACGTTGTAGTGGATTAAACTTGGTGTAGTCTTTTAAAATATTAATTAATTATTTATTTTATGACAAATTGAACAGCGTATTGTATGTAAGAAAAATGTGCCAATAACCAAAAGGTCATATTTTTATGTAATGACCGCTAGAAGTTCGTTCTAGATAGCGTAGATATTGTTTGTTTTTATATTGTTACTTTTGTAGGTATATTAATTGCAACGCTTTCGGCACTGCCTCTAAAGGTTTAGCCAAGAATCTTCACAAAGCATTGGAAGCTGAACACCCCGCCTTAAAATTAGCACAGTATCGTAATTTGTGGGTAGATTTGTCGCATATGATGCAGCAACTAGGTAAGAAAATATGGGCGCTGGAAAGCAAACACGTAGTAATCCGCAAGCCCTAAATTGTACATCAGAACAGAAAAGTTTTTCTTAAAATCTAAAAAAAAACATAACTTTCTTATTTATAGACTAGAGTTATCATTTTTAAACAGTATATTTATGTATTGACTACGATCAATCTGTTTACCAACGCTGCGTCTGTACACAGCGTTGGTAAATGGTACGTTATCCAAAAGTTATGTTGAAATAATATTTTGCGTGTAGCTATGTGTTTGTTTTCTATAATTTTTATTGTAATACGAACTTTATTAATATTCTGCTAAAACTCTATTAATGTCGAACACTGTTATTATAAATAAAAGTCCAGAATCATTTTATTATACAAATAAGCTGATGTTAAGTGAATCCGATCGCCCACAGAGATATTCAAGACCAGTGGAACTGTTAATGGTTAAAAGGGCACAGACGTTTTAGCAGCCTTTTCCGACTTAGTAAGTCACTTGGTTTCTGGATCTCTTAAGTTTGTATTCTGTAAAGACGCGGTAACGAAGTAAACATTTTTTGAATTTTTTTTTAATCTGTTTGATGGAGCCAATTAAATTATAAGCCACAGTAAGTGACAAACTGCAGCTTAGACATATAATTGATTTAAAAAGCTTGTACTAGAAGAAAAACGTTGAATTCTTCGTGTTTAGAAGTGTAGGTTCAGTAGATATTCAGGCGCTGATTCGGAGAATGAATAAAAACTGTGATTTCATTTTCAGTATTTCAGTGGTATTTCGCCTTTGGTGATAAATTAAAAATTGAATTTGTTTCGAAAAACGCTTATTTTGCTGAATATATTCCATGTTGTGCTTTCACAACAATCACCAATATTCAGTTTCACCTATGTATCATTTTCAGTAATAAAACAAATTACATAGTATGATATTTTTTGTAAATAAAATAACATTTATACGAAAATTGCACCGATTAGGAACTTGTCAACCTTGCGATTCAAGCGCGAAACGTCGCTGTGTCTGCAAAGGTTTTCTTTATTAATTATCAATGTAAAATAAACTTACTCTTGAATACAGTTAAGTCCAATTTCGATTGTACTAAATGCAAAACATTTATTTGTTGGGTTCCTGTAGTAATTTTTCTGAGGGAGTGGGTCCTTTGTACTCATGCTATTAGTTATATTTGTAGAAAAATCTAAGGACATATTTATTATATTTTCATCTAGTAAACAAAGTTTATGTTTTGGAGAATATCAACAATCGTGGCGCATTGGTGGAAAAAATAATATGAAAAGACCGATTTCATTAAAACTTACATCTTATTTTATTACAACTTAGTTGTTACTTCGGTAGCTAAAAATTATAACTGAAAAGAAAAAGGTTAAAATGGAATGATCTGTCCTCGTAATATTCTAAGAGAATTACCCTGACTAAGGTTATTAAATAAGTATACTTTACTTGCATATACAAATTACACCCCAAATCGCATTTATTGTACTAGAAGACTGTCGCTTGATGAAACGTACTCAGCATCTTATCCGTGAAAAATCTGTAAAGTTACGGAAACTTCGCAGTCGAAAGTCATGTGAAAAACCACATAAAAATCTCATGACATCCAGTGCGCTCCACAACGAAATAAACTATAAAATCTTTTATGTTTATACCGTAAGTACGTGTTTTCATCTTGAATACGATGTGGTTGTAATCTCCTTAAAACATGCAAATTGACAGAATACTGCGGAAGTTGTAACAGCGGCATAAATCGCTAATAGGAAAAAAACTCTGATAGATATTATTTTTTATGATTTACTGTTTATAAATTTACTAAAAAATAGCCTTATTAAAATTAACTTTGTATGTGATGTAGCTGTATCGACCTCGTCTCTACGAAATGAAGAGCGAAATACATTATATAATACATATAATCATCGTCTTTCTATCAACTTTCTTTAACAAAGACTTTGAATTTACTAATTGACATCTCTAGAACATCTTGTGGGAGTTTATTATAGAAACGTATACAGTTACCCTTAAATGAGTTGTCAATTTTAAAAAATTAATCTTGCCTTTTGCCAACAGGACGAGCGTACTCAAATATGTATGGCATATATTGCATGGTGATTTTTTTTACAACTACTATATCACTGTACGGCGCTCTATCCGAAATAATAGAACATGGTTTGAGTTACAAGGAGATGGGACTTTTCGTAATAGTTGGTTATTGTATGACCCTGCTTTTCATTATTTGCAATGAAGCTTATCACGCTACAAGAAAGGTAAAATAGCTGATAATATTGTTGACTGAATGAGATTCAGTCAACAATATAATCTATTTATTAATATAAAAGTATACTTTTTTTTATTGAAGCTAGGAAACGCTTGTTATACGCTCCCTGGGACGGGAGTGTGGAACTCACTGACAAGTCTGAATACACACAGCGGAACCATCAACATCCTTGGGTAGAGAGCCTAAAGTTCGCCTAAACAATCTACTCTGGCACCCTGGATTCAGCCATCTCATTTCAGTGATTCATTGAGATGGAAGGAGATGCAAAAACCTACGAATCCTGCTTCCCGGTTTCCTCTGCCTGATCGGGGGAGGGCTGTCGTTATTCTGCCTCACCCTCACCGATGCCTCTTTCAGTTTTATAACAGATTCGCATAAGGAAGCACACCTAAATGTGTCCCTGGAATCTCAGTATACTATGTATAATATAATTATAAAGCATCTGTACAAAACTTACATCTTTATAGAGTATACCTTATTTTTTTTTTAACTTTGGCCTCAAATATTTTTTAACCCAAAAGATTAAACGACATGTTATTACAGAGGTTTTTTGTAGTGCGTTTAATTCTCTAAAAAATAGAGATTTTTCCTATGACAATTAGCAAGCAATCCGAGGGTGCAAAAAAAAAAATTGTGTTATTTATAAGAAAAACAGGAGTTATTTATAAGAAATATTGTGTTATTTATAAGTGGTAGATCTTAACGTTAATAGCTCAAATTTTAATTAGTGTCTTTTACCTGGAAAGAAAACTTTTAAGAAAAAAAGATTTCATTTTTTTAATATTTTCAATTTAAATAGCTGGATCAGCGTCTTACAAGTAAAACGCGCTACTAGCTTAGAGTACCACAATACTTATTATCGTGTAAGATTACAGACAAGCTTTAACTTGTTAGCAATAACATAAGATAATGTGTGGTTGTTCGTTAGTTCTTGTGACAGTACATTCAAGGGTAAATACACTCTCAGAANTTGATTTTGATTTTGATGAGTTTCAAAATATAAAAATCGTTATTATGAACAATTTATATTAATATATTGTTATGTAATATTTTTGATTTATTTTATAGAATTATTTTTAGGTTGGCCTTGAATTCCAAATGCGTCTGCTAAACGTTAACCTGGGCGGTATCGATCGTAAAACACAACGGGAGGTTGAAATGTTCCTAGTCGCAATCGCTAAGAACCCGCCCATCATGAATCTGGACGGCTTCACTAATATCAATAGAGAATTGTTTACCGCTGTAAGTTTTGTTTTTCAACTCAGACTATTACTTCACATTCTTCCTCTTTATATCTAAAATCAAAATCAAAATATTCTTGAGTCAAGTAGTCCCAAAAAGTACCTTTGAATGGGTTCGGAAAGTTACATCCACGGAGAAGAAAGAAACCGACAAGAAACTCAGCGGTTACTCTTTTAAAGATGGTTGTGTACGTTACAATATATAATATAACCACTTCTGAGTGCAACTGAAATCAAGTCTTAACATTTTTATCGCTTAAATAATCTTCAACATTTTAATATTCCTTTTGTAAAAGTATGTTTTTGACATATTTCTTAAAATTATGCGGAGGCAAATCTAAAAGTATTGCGGTATCTCATTAAAAATGCATATGCTCAACCCGACAAATGATTTCTGAATCTTCTTTACTCTAAAATACAGGATTACATGTTTGATTTTATTTCTTGTATTAAATTAGAGTATTTCACTATTTTTGGCTTTCTTCTTAAAATTTTTAATATGTCTTTTTTGAAGTTTAACTTCATTACGCACCTCTGACTTACTGAGGGAACTGGTGAATGCGTAAAGAATAAAAATGAGATCGGGGTAGGCGAAGTTAGCAAAGATAGACAGAGAGAGATAGATTTCTTAAACAATTTTATAAAAGAATATTTTGCTTTACTTCAGTCGTTTGGTCTAAATTACACTCGCTAATAACTAAGACAATCACACTAGCCAGTGGGTCACCTGATGGTAAGTGATCATCGTCGCCCATGTAATTATGACGATGTAAATAGTACCCTGTCACAGGTCTCACGTTGGTTTTTTGTTAATAACTTAATATTGAACTCGGCAAAGACTAAGTGCGTTGAATTCGCGTTGCCAAATGCAAAATAAGTCTGTAAAAAAATTTCAAAATAAATAATAGTCCACTAAAGATAGTTAAATCTACAGTCTTCTTAGGAATAACTTAAGACTCAGGGCTTCAGTGGGGTGCCCATATTAAGACTCTGGCAAGCAAACTTAGTTCAGTTGCATTTGGTGTTAGGAAGGTGAGGCAATACACTGATGTTGAAACTGCTAAAATGGTGTATTTCGCTTATTTTCATAGCATTATGTGTTACGGCATACTGTTATGGGGGAAGGCGGTGGACTTTGAAACTATCTTCATTTTGCAAAAAAGAGCAATACGTGCCATATATTAATTGGGATCACGCGTTTCATTAAAAGAAAAATTCAAAGAAATATCTATTCTCACAGTACCGTCGCAATATATACTCGTATTAAATAACATTTTATACATCCGTGATAATATTCATTTATACAGCAAAAGGTGCGAAACACACAATTTTAATACAAGAAATAAACACAAACTTATAATGAAATATTTTAGAGTCAAAAAGGTTCAGAAGTCATTTGTCGGGTTGAACATACGCATATTTAATAAGATACCTGAATCACTTCTGGGTTTGCCTCCACATAGTTTTAAGAAGTATATTACCAACGGACAGACTACTGACGATTCAAAAGAGCCTACTTGAATAAAGAATATTTTGATTTGATTTGACACGGGCGCTTGCAGCTCTAGGAGAACTGTCGATGCGTTGCCGGCTCAGAAGGTGGGAGTTTAATTTGATAAAATATCATTATATTCACATAATCCTACTTATTAATTTTTAGATTCTAGGCGATATTTGGCGGCGCTCCCTGTCGTGTTTTTAGTCTTTATCTTTTTATTATCAATAATCATGTTTCTCACATTTATGTACTCGTAATAGAAAGAGAATGTTTTTAATGTAAGGTTATGATTTTATTATCTTGGGAATTATTTAAAATTATTTTACATTAACATTTATTATTATAAAGAATCATTTTTGTATAATATGTGTAAATCACATTTTTTTACAGAATATATCTTACATGTCTACTTATCTGATTGTATTAATGCAGTTCAAATTGACGCTTTTACGACAAGGTGCAAATAAAGTAATCAAGACTATAGCCAGAGCATTTTTTAATAGCAGTACAACCCTGGCTGATATGGCAGAAGATGAAGAGGAGTAAATTACTTAATTTCGTCATCAAAAGTACACATGTTTAATATTAAATACACAATTAAAAATATACCTATACTAAATAAAGTTTAAAGTAGACATCGTTGCGTATTTTATTATATTATTAATTAATTTAATCTTTAAATCATTCTGGGAGTTTTAGCTTTGCTAGAAGAGGCTCCGGGTTCGATCTCTGGTAGGACAAATTTAGAAAATTGCATAATCTAATTTGTTAAGTCTGGACTGGGAAGCTTTCGCCAAGGCTATTTAATACCCCAGCAATGATGTACAGCCAAGCAGAGACTTTTGTTTCGGTACCATGTAGAAATTATAAGAGGAAAATTGATTCTTTCCAGAATAAAGCGCTTCCATCTTATACTGTATCATCACTTACTTCAAATTACTTAGAACAACCTACAATACTTGCTTCTTAGATTATTATATATATATCAAGGTTTACATATATATCAAGGTTCTTTATACATTAATAATTACACAGATACGAGCATATTTCTATAAAAGAAATCTAATGTTATCAGTCACTCTAATACCATAGTGTTTTTAACCGTAATAACTTGGTTTAATCCAAGATGGCTTAAATTTAAATAATTTTGTACATAGTAATGTAAAGTATATGCTGAGATCTAATTATTTTTTATATAGAAACTACTAGAATGTTGAAACCTCCCCATGAATACGTCCTCGATGACGTAACTTACTCTTAAGTGCGAGTTACTCACTTCCCTAGAAGATATCTCTGGTTTAATTTCCAACAAGAAAATTACTCTACCAAAAGATTTGGTAAAATAACTACACATCTTAGACTGTATCAACACTTATCATCAGGAGAGTCCGCTAACAAGCGCCATCAATAAAAAACACGATTGTTATCAAAACTGAATTACAAGAATATTTTCACATACTAAGTATACGTTATACAACGAAAAGCAGTTCGTAAAATTCAATATATCCTGGAACTTCTACGATTCAGCCGATTTACATACATGACTTAGCTCAGATTGGCTGATATTCATGTCAGTTGACAAAGTGAAAGT
This sequence comes from Elymnias hypermnestra, assembly GCA_015832385.1. NCBI lineage: Eukaryota > Metazoa > Arthropoda > Insecta > Lepidoptera > Nymphalidae > Elymnias > Elymnias hypermnestra. Next base: position 909,023 of record JACTOM010000014.1, on the reverse strand, counting down.
TGTTTGTCTGAAGAAATATAATCGTATACTAAGCTGAACGTCTTGGTACCTTGCCAAGAAAGTTTAACCGGTTATTTTCAAATATTTTATAGTACAACTAAAACAAAAACATAATATTATAATAACTGATTCCTTTGAAATATAACTATTCCGATACAATTTTGTGGCGAAGCCACTAAGAGTGTGCTTGTAGCAATAAGACCGCCTTTGCACGCTATATCATAGTAATAAGTATCTTAGTTTATGTCTTTTTATTTTTATCTTGTGTGCAATAAAGTGTTTTACCTTTCTCTCTCTCTCTCTCTCTCTCTCTCTCTCTCTCTAAGAGGTAATCATTTATTTGGCTAACGCTCTATTATCACAGACTGTATCATCACTTATCATATGGTGAGATGATCGTCGAGTGAAAACCTGTATCCATTAATATAATATGTATGGAAACGAAACTTCTTATGAATAATGCTTTTTTTCTTTAAATTTTTCATTTTGAAATGAAGAACAACCAATATTCAAACGTAGAGTATTTAATAAAATAAATATTTATGTATTATATTTGCTTGTAGTATATTTCACAGTATAAGCGGACCTTTTTCAACAAATGTCACTAACAGCCTGCATCAGCTGTCCAAGAGCTTTTCTCCGTAAGCTTTATCATATTTTCCCGACACGCTTTGAATTTATTTGCGTCCTTTACAAATTGAATCACTTTAGCACTATTGACATTTTACACATTTTATCAGTGTACGAATTCATATTAAAAACAGACGATAGAAAGCGGATAAAGTTATAATATTATTTTTTAAGTGTAAATAGCAAAACGTATTTATTGTTTTAGATTAGAAAACAATGTTAACGGTATATCATGGCGATAAACATCGTTTTATATTTGCAAAGTATAGTAACACCAATTTTCATAAAACCTTATTAACTTTTTACAATGCTGTCGTGGCATTTCAATGTTTATGCTACCATAACAATAAATAGCTTATTTAATTTAAATGAAGAAAATAGCCTGATATATTAATGGAGTATTACTAGGAGCAAATTACTCTAATGAAGCAATAGTGACGTCAGCACTGTGATTATATTCTCTTGTGCCTAGCACATCCGTATTATCCTCTTAATCCGACATAATACGACTGCATCATACGATGTATTGTATAACATAGGAGAGACTGACGTTCTTTTAGGTTTGTGTACCACACGTACGTGTAAATTAGAAATTACATAGAAGGAAAAAGCATACAAGCCAAAATTTTATTAAATCAAAATCAAACTATTATTTAATCAAAAATAAAAAGCACCTTTGAATCGTCAGTAGTTTGTCCGTTGATAACAAATCTACCACCGGTACGGAAAGCTGATTCCGCTGAGAAGAAACCAGCAAGAAACTCAACGGTTACTCCTTTAAACATCGTTTTTGTACGCTACAATGTGTTTAGATTTTGATGTGCAACTGGAATCACCAAACATTTTTTTGCTTAAATAATCTTCAACATAATATTATTGCCTTTTGTATTAAGACATTTTCTAACATATTTTTTAAAACTATGTGGAGGCAAACCCAGAAGTGATTCCGGTATCTTATTAAAAAATACGCCTTTTTAATCAACCCGAAAAATGATTTCTGAACCTTCTTCGCTCTAAAATATAGCATTACAAGTTTCTTATTTTTTTGTGTTAAAATTGTTATTAAAATTGAGTGTTTCGCTCCTTTTTCTGTATCCTGCTGTGAGAATTGATATTTCTTTGAATTTATCTCCTAAGGAAACGTCAAATCCCATTTGATATCTGACATGTATTGCTCTTTTTTGTAATGTAAATAAAGTTTCAATGTCCGCCGCCTTACCCCATAACGGCATGCCGTAAGACATAATGTTATAAAAATTAGCGAAATACACCATTTTAGCAGTTTCAACATCTGTGTATTGCTTTACTTTGCCAACAGCAAATGCAGCTGAACTAAGTTTGCCTGCCAGAGTCTTAATATGGGCACCCAATATTAAACTATAAACGAAAACCAATGTGAGACATGCGACAGGGTACTATTTACATCGTCATAATTTTCTACATTTCTGTCTACTTTAAACAGCAAAAAAGTATCGTCAGCAAATAGGACAATATCACATTAGTCTTTTACATGGTCTACTAAATCATTTGTATATATTAAGAACAAAAAAGGCCCAAGTATTGATCTTTTTGGGACACCCATTTTTACAGGTGATCCTAACTCCGTTTACATACAACTTTTGAACTGTATTTTTAAGATAAAAACTCAAGAAATTAGGAGCCCCATCCCTCACACCATAGTGACTTAGTTTAAGTATAAAATGCAATGTTCTACACAATGCCTTAGAAAGATCACAGAATAAGGACAACAGAATGGAGTGTACATTTCATTTATGTACATATTTGTAAAATAAGTAAGGTAAGTAGTTGCCAATTAGAGTTTCACTGCTGGCGCAGGCCTCCTCATTCATAGGAGGGAGGGTTTTTTATAATATATAGCTATCACGCTGCTCCACCGCACATTGGCAGGCATAGTACACGAGTGCACTCTCTATTCCTTCACTCTTAAAGTCCGATATGACGGCAATTTGACACGACCGGAGAGATATCAGGCACAGGACTGAGGGCTTAACGTGCTCTCCGAGACACGAGAGCGGAGCAGAACGCCAACTACACAACTTCGGGCAAATATTGAGAAAATTTTAATGGAAAAGTCGATATCTATTTTTCATTTCGTCCCACTTGGGACTCAAACCCAGAACCTCATGTCTGTAGCTGAACATGTTGTCCACAAAACCAATGAGGCAATCCGTATTACATATATGTACGTCCATAATAGTACTAGCTAAACCCGCGAATTCGTCTGCGTGATATGTTTTTTGGGTAGTAATGTTATTAATTTAGGCAAATTATTTTACAAATAAGAAACATGACAACTACTCGGCAATAGGAATAGTCCTACCAAATTTCAAATCTCAACGCTTTATGGTTCCAGAGATATCACGATGAGTCAATAGATCCTGGATATCTCTTATATGTATATACATTTTAAAGCTGGAGATTTTTTTAATTTGTTTAGTTTCAAAACGCGAATTTCAGGAACTATTGCTATTCAATAAGCGATATTGAATTATTTTTTAGTATGAAGTAAATTTATACAGGAAGGCTATTTTACGTTACTTTGCAATCAATAGGAGCAGAGCATCAATGAAAAATGTTGCAAAAATAAAAGAAAGTTCTACAAGTCCCTTAAAAAGTTCTACAAGAAGAGCATAGGTCTATCTTTAAAAGATGTTATCATTTTTTAACTTGATTTTTAAAATAAACAACATAACTAAGCTCTCTTAAGTTAGACAGACAATGTTTCACAGGCCAGTTAGTAAAATATGATAAAGAATAAGTAGGAAATCTATAAAATATGTTGCATAACTTTTGCGAAGATTTTTTTACCTTCACTGGATTCATGGTTCGTTTACTTCTTATATTCGAGCATACACAATGAATAATTCAAGAAGTCCCTCTTTTTTATAAGTTTACCAAATAGTGTTAGTTCCTCGGTATTCAGCATATTATTGGAACTGTCACGGAATATTTTTATTCTCATTTTAAACATAAAATATTTCATAATTCTCCCGTTAGGCCATACCCATTCTTTCGTCCATTTCTGTGAATTCAGAGTGATAAAACAAATAATTTAGCTTTTATATGATTGTAAAGAACGTGCAGTGCATGATGCGAAATTTGACATGCAGTTTGGAAAATTTTATATGGAATTTGAAAGATTGTTTAGTACAAAATTGTTTTTATGACATCAATAAACTTTTAAAGACTTTGAGCTAACAATTTACAGCTTTTGACATCGTAATTTCGACATCTAATCTTAATATATATAAATTCTTATTTGCGTGAGTATGTCTGTAAACTCCTCCTAAACGGCTGATTTTGTTGAGTTCTTGTGTCTATCCACGGGATCATAAACTAGGCATGCTATGTTATTGTAAACTGTTATAGTAATACAATAAAATATATTTTTAAAATTTTCTACATTTATAATTGATTGCCTTACTTTGATTGAACTATGGGTGATACGTTATCCGTTTTCAGTCACCAAGAGTTATTTCAAAGTATATATTCAATTACGTTAAATTGATTACAAAGTTTTTTTAAATATTTTTTCGTCTCCCTGTAAAATAAGCTTATTAAACTAGGTACCAACCATTAATAATATAATCCATTAATAATATATCAACCGTTATTAATATAAACCATTAATAATAACATTTTCATATTATTTACAATTATCTAGATGTTCCAAACTTAGAATAAATTATTTGTGGTGGGTCGGATTTGCTTAATCCAGTTTCAAAGAGAATAATCTCATCGCTGCTGATTTAATGTGGTAGCGGCACAACAGGAACTATGTATCTCAGGCATAATTTATTATCACATATACTAAGCCAGAATATAAAGTAATCTATACACAAGACAACATAATTCAATATCGATAATTTTGGAATAAAATCAAAATCAACATCATTACATAGAAAGCAGCCTTAAAAACTTTTAGGTGAGCTTTTAGATGGCGCATTACAATTTTTCGCATAATAAATATACAAAATGAATTCATATTTTTATTAAAATTAAGTATATAATCTGTATATTAACTTTTAGGTATTTCAATAAGTTTTAGTGTCATACGCCCGATTTCTTCAACTTTGCATAACATCACCTAGTAATCCCTTGCGCTATAGAAACAATCCCCGAAGTTGAACCCTAAATGTACTAAGGGGAGATATAAAGCTACAGAAAGTTGGTGAAATCGGGCATTCAGAGACATATTTTTAACAATTTTTTACTGTCTTCTGAGGACAATGACGTGTACCCATAAAGAGGCAAATTACCTCTTTTCATGTTAACATCAGGTGAGATCACTGTCCTTTAAACTTTAAGGAAAATATCTTTCTGTCTTCTGTCCCTCTCATCAAATGTTGTCTGGAAGAGATCGCTCTTATTGAAAAGACGGCCTTTGCGCACCTTATTACTTAATTATCTGTTTTTTTTAAATAACATAATTTAAAGTCTATTTTTCGTATATATGTGCAATAAAGCTTTAAATGAATAAATAAAAATAAAAGATATATATACATTTTTTTAAATATCATTTCAAATTGGTGGATGACTGCAAAGTGGATGGAGTGTATCATATGTCATATACTCTTGGTTATGTATTATATAAGAAGACAGTAATACAACCTGAGTGCTAGTTTTGATTTAGATCAAAGTAATGACAGCCTAAAAAACCAAATGCCTCTTCTCCCTTATCAGAGCCTATAGTGTCGTAAATGATTAAATATATTTGTGTAGTCAAAGAAGTCAAAAAAATAGTCACATTATGACAAGCCATATAACAATAATTTGTAAATGTATGGTACTAGAATAATATAAGATAAATAAATATTAAGAAAAATGTTACTTGATAAATTTTCATAACTTTGTACATCCATTATACAATAAGAAGTTATGATGAATTTAGCTAGAGCAAGCTATGGCCCACATTTTACTTTAAATATGCTGTGTTTTAATCAAGTCTTTTAGAAAAAAAGCAAAATCTAATTTATTCTTAAAAGAATAAGGAGCTGTCGGCTTTATTTACTTAAATTTAATATCCGTTTCAAGCTTAAATGGTAATTTGCGATACTTTACGTAACAGGATCAAGAGTGTTTTCACAATAAACCGTTTTCTTTTAGATTAAACATGAAAAAATATTTATGAATTAAAATTAAATCGATCATATATTTATATATGAATGATATGAAAAGGTAAGTAGCAACCCATTAACGTTCCACTGCTGGGCACAGGCCTCCTCGCTCATGTGACAGAGGGTTTTTAGACCCACCACGCTGCTCCACTGGGGATTGGCTGGCATAGTATACAAGTGCACTCTCTATTCCTTCACTCTCAAAGCCCCATGTGACGGAAATCCGACACAACCGGAGAGCGATCAGGCGCAGGACCGACGGCTTAACGTGCTCTCCGAGGCACGGGGGTGGGTCACATCGCCAACTTCCCAATTTCGGGCAAATGTTGAGAAAATCTTAATAGAAAACTCAATATGTATTTCGAATTGGCCCGACCCGGAGCTCGAATCCATGACCTCGTGTCTGTAGTCGAACAAGCTAACTACTAGACCAATGAGGCATGTTTGATATAAAAGCACTTAAAAATTGTGTCACCTTTACAATATCAGTAATATCAAGAGCAAGATTGTATGAAACACCGCAATCCAAGAGAGCTGAGAGTTAAAGGATACGTTAAAGCTTTCAGGCTGTATACGTGGCATGTTAATCCCAAGGATTTATTAGTTAAATAGTGGGCTCTCGAGTAGGGCTGCTTATATCCAAAAGTAGATTATTAGAAGCTAAAAAATATACGTTACATTCCATCTAAATTAATTAAAATAAAAAATATATATTATTAAGCTACACTACACATTATTTAAAAGGACTTCCACCGCATTTGTCTATTTGCGACAATCTCAAAATTACTCAACAGATTTTAAATCTGACTCAAAAGAAAGTATTAAACTCGATATTAATACCTATGAAATTAAACACATTGTAACATGTACCATAATATGCCGTAACACATGCAAACTTGAATGATTAAGAGAAAAACAGATTTGTACGATATTGGAGGAGATTTTTATTATTGTCTATAGGTTAAAGATAGAGGAAAATTATAAATGTTAGATTAACTCAAAGCGTAGCGTTACCCGGTTGAGCCAAATTTTGCATATCATTAGTATAAATTTAAAAAGGAATTTCTAATTTTTATTAATTTTGAACGTTATTAAAACCTGTCTTGGCAATTAATTAATATTGGAAACGATTATCTCAATTCCCAGTTACGGTAGTCAGCAAGAAGTAACCTTAGAAGAAAATTATACGTTGAATCCATCTTGATGAAACTTTTTCACATTACTTCCACGTGAAAACAAAACGCTTCGACTGAGGAAATGCAAGTGACGTGTATAAACCCGTGATAAATATTCTTCCTATTTCTCTATAATTTTATTGAATTGATTGATATCCTTACTCGGGAAATTTATGATGTAGTTTATTATTTCACTCAGATGTCAATAGCAGGCGATAAAAAAACTTATTCAATTCCTACTATCATGGTCGCTCTATATATATCATGTTCAAATTTTCTATCGTTAATAAAAACTTTCTTATTCATTTGCTCCGGTTCATTGAAGTTTTCCAAATATTATTTTAATGTACTAAATTAATATTCGACCTATTGAAAGCTTGCATTTTAAGAAGGTTAATTTTTATATAATTATTTTTTATATAATTAAGGCTTCTATGTTTATTACCGTAATCACATTGTGCTACAGAAAACTTATGTTACTAGATTAAGTTACGATACGGTTCCAACCAAAACTACAAATGGAATGGTTCTGAATGTATCAGAAAGTTTGAGGAAGTTTAATTCAATTGATCTGTTGTTATGTTTGCCACTTATATGGGCAAACTCGGCCCCATGTTTTGCTATAGCTCAATGTATTATCTATAGTTATATGTATACACATGTATATAAATAATGACACATTGAGCACAATAAATATATACTAGCTGATTTTATTTTATCGTAACTATAAATATTAAATTTCTGTTTCATAGCTTCTGTTATAAAACCGTATTAAGATAATAAAGTAATTTAATCTATCAAATAGCGTAGTCCGAAGGCCTTTCAAATTCATTATCGTAAGGTGAAAGCGCCCTGATGTCTGAAGAACTTAATAAATGTTGCCGTAAAAATACTTTACGGATATTAATATTCTAACGGTTGATTTACTGAAAGAAAACTCGATATTCGATTATAGTTGGTTAAGCTAGAAATATCTCTCGCATTGAATATTCAATCGAATAGAAATTGATTGTATTGTTAAATAATAGATTTATGCATGAAATTCTATTTGAATTTTAACCGTTTACATTTCATTCCGTCGTCCAATTCAGATGGAATTGTCTCATTGAAAAATTCCTCTTTATTAAAATTTTAAATTGCGTAATAGCTATTGCCTAGTTCCAAGTGACTTAGTGTGAAAGACGAGAGTCCCCTGTTTTATGCTACTATGTCATAAAATGTCCTGGAAGTTTTTATAACTATTTCGAGTTATATCGCAACCCTAACGTCGAATTAAAAGATAATAAACGACAAACAATATGACATTTACTTTTGTATGGACAAACACTACTTTATTTCCAGTCAGTTTGCATTTGGCATTACTGAACATGATAATAACTCGTACGCAACCTTAAGATCATCTAACTGCCACAGGTAAATAATCAGTAGAGGAGCATGTTGGAAGTAAACGTGTGAGAAACTTACTCCTGCAGTTGGAGGTTTTAGTAAGACCGTTAAAAAGCGGAAAAAGCTTTACTTTTTTTCTATATGTTAAAAAGGTTCTTACACTCAAAAAATAGCCATTAATTAATTTGCTTATTTATTGAATACATTTAAAAACTAATATTACTCTTAATAAAATAACAATATAAAGATAAAGATAAATAAATTACTAGATTGAATATGTAGTGGGTTCTTCTTAAAACAAGGCGTGAAGGAGCCATTGTAAATTTAGATTTTAAGTCTCTCCTTAATATAATTATCAGCTCCACAATGACTGTATTTGAGGATCAAAAAGTGCTTTTACTATCTATTATGGTAAAATGGTAAAATTTATTAAGACCTTAATAAGCTGTAAACCATAATAATATCTTTACATATTTTTTTAAACTCAAAGAACCGTCATTGCTTTCATAATAAATGTACAATGAAAGGGATTGTATCTCCCTCATTGTACATTTATTTATTATGTAATATGCTTATAATACATATGCTATCGGTCAATATTACAGTAATAAACAATGGGAAAAGACAAATACTAAAAGCTTACACATGTGTATTTGTCAAATATACCTTGGCGTATTAAAAATTATATCCATTTCATGCGTAAAGAAAATCCCAACAGTTGCGACACGTTTGTGTAAGCGGATCAAGAATGTTTTCACGACACATGGCAGGCGGCACCTGCGAAAAATATTTCAATATAATTTAGCAGATTTCTACATAAATCCAGTGTAGAATTCTGTATTATAATATGGGTTTTTTTATTATTGTATATTGTTTAATTTTTAATTATATTTTTCCCACTTTTTTATATGGAACATAAAGAGCCTTCTACCTACATCCGTTTTATACTTTAGAAACCATAGAGCCGATGTGCCATGAACCAGTTATATAAGAAAGGCGGTCATGGAAAAACGGTATATAAATTATTAAACTCTGGGTGAGTTATTATTATTAACAGTCATTAGGTTTAGAAAATTATTAAGGATTGATTAAAAATTTAGTTAAGTTAGTTTTGCAATGTAGGTAAAGCTCGGATTTCGTTGATTTATTTGTTTAGTACGTTAAATTGGTAAGAACCTTATATGTATATAAATGACGCGAATCATGCCATACCTACATTCATTACCTACTAGAAATGAACACAGCTAGCTACTTGTTAATTTCTTAAAACAAAAACTAAACAATACCAAAAACTTTACTGTTGGAAAAAAAACCTTTCTAATATTTTCACTGTGGCAATTTCGTCTTACCTTCGATTGCATTGATTTCGAGGAAATTTATTGTTAAATAGCTGATATTATAAGGAAAAACATAGGCTACCTTTTAACCTTATGATTACGTTTAATGTTGTTCTTATAATATCAGAGTAAATCACAACAAAGTGTGATCGGTTTTAACTAGTACATCTATATTTATCATAGTATATTACTACAGTGTAAATACACAGTAATCCATTCTAATTTTAGATCAGACAATAGCTATTACGGAGATTAAGGAGGTCAAACTACTACCTAATTATGAACTTTGTCTGAATGTCTATTTCAACTGAAGCGGATATCGTATTGGTAGATTGCTAAAGGAAACTATTAATTGAATAGTTATGTTTGTCTCAAAAACTTTATAGTACTTGAGTTAAATTCACCCATAGATAAAAAAGTTTTATATTAATTCTATATTACAGATTTACTGAAACTGCACATTTTTATAGCTATCATTACTGATTTATAACGAGTGTATTGTTTGAATATATCGACGGTCCCTTCATAATAATCATTTATTACTATACTACTTTTTTACGAATGATATGTATTTTGATAGGTATGTGATTAAAAATAACGATGGTCTAGGTTCATAAAGGATGTGATGTAATCACCAACAATTACAAAAACCTTATTATGTCTAAAATTCAATTCGACTCTTTATACGTAGGGACCATCTATTTATAATAAACGGTTAGAGCTTAGTTGGTCCGATGGATAGACATATGTATTCTTGTCTAGACTCACGAGTTCGAATCCTGGAATCTGTACTGGGATATAAGTAGCATTTCAAGCCTTAGAATATGTGTATTGACTTGACAAAGTACTTTTAAAATACACACTCAATTATATTGGTTCCGTTGATGATATATACTAGAGATAAAAATAAATTTTTCATTAAATAAAAATGGTTTCATTGATAAAAAGTGATTTCATTGATGAGAATTCGTTGGTTATAATATTAATCCATCCATTGAATCATTTTAAAAAATTAACTTTATTATATTAAAACGTGCCTGCATTGGTATTCGGCTAGAGACATGAGGTCCTGGGTTCGAGCTCCGGGTCGCGCGTATTCAAAAATCGATATTGAGTTTTCTATTAAGATTTTTTTTTAATTTGCAAGAAGTTCAACTTCCCAGTTGGCGATGGGCTCCAACTCCGTGCATCGCAGAGCACGTTAAGCCGTCGGTCCTATGCCTGATCACTCTCCGTTTTGGATTCCCGTCCCATCTGACTATCAGAGTGGAAGAATAGAGAGTGCCTTGTGTATTACTTGGTTGCCATGGTTCTTATTTTATTTAATTGTGACCCAAAAAACATATTTTAGCCAAAATTTCAAATGCTCTTAAGTATCAATTTCAATTTCAAAAGTTTATAGAAAACAGTTAGTTCTTGAAAACATTATTCTTCATTCGAACATGGATACAGTAATTTCAATAGATATGAAATACAAGTTGCTACTCCAATTATCAACAACTATTTCTGGCATCGAATTGAACGAGACTGGAAATATGAGATGCGTTTTACAGTATATTTTAATATGCCTCGAAAAGCATGTTTGGTAAAATATACTCTATTAAAATTGGTGATGCATACATTGCATGTTTTTCAGTGCTATATTTCAGTGTACCTACTTTGTGCCAAGAGCAACCACGGCCAGATGGCGTAGAAAAATTCTCTACACCGTTTGAGAGTACATTAATAAATTAATATTAATTCGGTCGGCATCTTTACAATTGGTATTCAAAATTTTACGAATGGGTAATTGGTAATGATATTTTATTATATAATATTATACAAAGTCGTTGTTACGCTTATGGCCTCAGTTGTGTTATATTCGTACCTATAAATTTTGCTGAAGTATAAGCTACAGTTTCTTAATTCTTTGTCAATATCAAATGTATAGTACAACATAAATTAACGATAAATCGAAATTTTTTTAACATAACAGATTATATTCGTATTGACAGTTTCCTATAACCACTGTAACAAATTGCCAATAGGATCGCTTCTGCTTGCTGTAGTTTCTTTAACTAATACTTACTGTATCGTTATATATCTATCTACACAAAGAAAATATCACAAAATTATTACTTACACCCGTAATGGTGCTTGATCATAAAAAAATATCACAAACTCAAAAACGTTTCCCGTTGTATAGCAAAATGTCTAACTTTCACGAAGTTAACCTTAAGAAACGGTGCAAAGTTTTGTATCAAAAAATGAACGTGGTAAATATTTAAGGTTGATTTTCTAGAAAAGAAATAACCCCCACAAACTTACTTAAGCCTCATATTTTCGACCAGCTCGAGTTACTCTACAAGGATTAAAATATACTTTCGCGTCCAATATTTTTATTTACTGCTTGCGATAATAAGATAAGATATTATAACATTTTACCATTTAGAATTACATGTTATATAAAAATGGAGTCTTCTTAAGTTCGGTGTGGTCTCTGAAAACTAATGTGCCTTACTAGTTTTATTAGAAAGGCAATGAGATTGTTTTAGCCTACTCACTTACTTACTCACTTACTTGATGAGATCTTCAAAACTATTTGCGATTGATTGAAATTTTACCTAAGCTTTCAATAGAAGGCAATGTACGTTTTTATGCATGATAAAATTAAAAAATGATACGAGCAGAGTGTGAACTAATAGTAGGAGTTTCATAAAAAGGGTCTATATTTAAAATAGGTTAGTAAATAAAATCGAATTTGTAATTTGACCAAAATGAATTAAAATTTACTGGTGCATATTTTAAACGGTGTTCGAACAAAAATCAACGAACGTAAAATATTGAACAAAGTTAATTTGATTGGATGGTCCATCCCAATTTTCGGCTCAAAATATTCTGTTAAAATATAAAACTCTGTTGCTGATAAGATAGCGGTTTTCAGTGGTTTTATCTAATGTAATGACACAGTCTACGATGATAGCACGCCTAACCTAATAACTAGTTGTACAACCTCCTAATGGGGTCTACACCACGTTGTATCAGGACCCAAATTCTTTGGTGAGACTTTGCTGGTCACCAGCTACGGTTGAACCTGAAACCTCATACCAGCACTAATGTAGACATATTTGAAAATACAATTTTGCCAGTGAAGCGATAACTATCACTAGTCCAATAAAGGCCTCATCCTAAAGGCATCATCATCAGGCCGTTAAATATAATACACCTTTATTTTATTATATAGCAGTGTACTCTCCCGGGTCGCGCGAAGTCTAAATTCGATATTGAGTTTTCTATTAAGATTTCAACATTTATCCGAAGTTGTGTTGTTGGCGGTGGCTCCACCTCCGTGCCTCTTAGAGTACGCCATCGGTCTGCGCCTGATCTCTCTACGGTCATGTCGAATTGCCAGACTATCAACCCGGAGTAGAGCAGCGTGGTGTATGAGTGAGGAGGCCCAGCCGTTGGAAGTTAATGGGCTGCTACTTACTTTGGTGTACTTAAGCTTGCTTTGATTTAGCTCAACATGCCATTAACAATGCTTAGACTTTTCTGTGCCCTTGGAAATTTCTTCAAAACATGGTAGTTCGCTAGGATTAGTTAGTTCGCACAATTTTTAACGTACAATTATTACACAAATCGACACATGGATTATTGTAAAATCCTGCTATAATTATAAACTATATAGTTATAACTCAGTCGCGTAAAATGGCTGAAGAGTTTTGGCAAATATAGCATACACATATTTTATTACATAGATTAACACATAGGACATTTATTTAGTAAACATCTCATTAATTTTTTACTAGTTATAATTTCGTTTCTCACTGGATTTAACTAAATTAGATCGCAAGCAGAAGCTAGTCCTGGATTATATTTATTAAAAGTAATTGCGAATGAAATAAAACAATGAGGCACGTATATTTTTAGGTACTACATTACTTAAGTCACCTAACTGTATTATTGTAATCAAGAGAGCGTGTGAATAAAGAATTTTGTGGCAAATTACGACCGAAATGCCAAGGGACGGCTATAAATGGTCCCAAGAAATGTGGTTACGTACATCGGGAGATAATATAGAAGTTAATATTTGAAGACAGACGAAAATGTGTACATGCTTCATGGCACAGTTTAATAAGAGCCGGCAAACTCACAATGTAACCTCCTGATTAACGCTGGGCTGTGATTTAATTTATTTACTAGCTGCTCCCCGCGTTATTACCTACGTCATTCCGAATAACTTTTATCTGAAATAAAAGTACTCTTTATAATTTCGGCTATAACCTAATGAAAGTCTCGTCAAAATAGACCCAGTTTCAGATAATAACCTGGCAATCATTGAGACTGACAGTCAAAAATTACAAAAATATAAATTTTTATATAAGCCCCGAATATTTTCATATGTATTTAGTGAAAGCGGTTGACTTGAAATTATATAAATGCACTTCTATTTTATATATTTCTATAGAAAACTTATCATTGTAATGTTTTTAATAAAATATTTAAACCAGCATGCACAGTATAAAAGACTGTGGCTGTTGCTGCGTTTCTTTCATAAATACGTAAAAAAGTTGTAATTTTTACAAAAAAATAAATTTGGCTTGTAGAGATTTTCTATTTGAATCTAAACATATTTAAATTTTACTTAAATTATATATTATTTGAAGTTCAAAATGTTCATAAATCAGTATCCTATTACTATGTCACAATATTCCCAATGCAACAGGTCGATATACTTGGCAGAGCTTCACATGTGTATTATCTCATGTACACACGTATTACTAGCTGTTAAAATAAAATCCTGTAGTATTTTTCAATAACCTTTATATTAACATTTTCACCAATACATGTATAGAAACATAATTGTAGTATATATCCAAATAATTTGCTTATCGGTACCTTTTTTCTGGTAAGGTAGGCCAAGACAAATACCATATTTCCAATGTTATTCAAATTACTGTCTGATAATTTTATAGACAATATATTATTTTGTAAAGCTTTTTGAATGGAAAAATAGAACCATTTTACTATAACGTCTTAGGCTCCAAGTCAAGTTACTTAAAATTTTCAGTCCTTCGTTTCGTACATATTAATTTTATTATTGCCGGTCTGCAAAATATTTACAAGTGTATGACAGTATGCTTTATTAACAGAACCTGCACAACTTTTTTTTAAAACTATCTTTGTAAATTTGGTGCGAAAATACCAAAAGGTGTTTTGATATGTAGTATAAAAAGGCTTGTAAGAAAGTAAAATAAAAAAATTAAAGCTAATGTCAAACGAGCTACGTATGACCATAAAATGTGGAATTTAATATGACACGATCGCATAACTTCTCATATGAAACGATCTAGCCAATAACTCAAGTACCGTGAACTGAGATGGGAGGAAAAGGGAGTGCCTGTTGCTATGCTTATTGCTAAACAAGCTTACTTTTAAGATAGATATATCTATAACAAGTAATAAAAAAAGAGAGAATACATAATAGACAGAAGAACTAAATACAATAATTTAAGTAGATACAATTATCATCTAGCACGACATAATAATAGGGATCAAAAAACGTATTTGTTTACAAATACCTCTTTAATATTTATTACTCTGGGTCAAAGCAATTTGTCTTTTGAAATATTACAATACTAATATTCATTTTAAGAGGAATCTACAATGCCTACAGCAGAATACTCGACTTGATTAGTGCTTAAAAGCTGTTGGGATTGTTTTGAAGTAAACTTTGTAGTCGGGACATTGGACGCCTTATGTACAAATTTATACATATTCAAGAAATATTCAGGTATCTATTGACTCACCACGATATCTCTGGAGCCATAAGGCGTAGAGACTTGAAATTTGGTAGGAATATTCGTTTTGCCGAGTAGAGGTCTTCCACTTCCACCCGTAAGGGGTGTTATTTAAAAACATCAGATCTATACATAAAAAAAACTTCAGATTTACAAACTATATATTTTATGGTATGTTAAACTAAGTCAGAAAGAAATAATCTAGAGTCTCAAAAAGGACTATAAGCTCTTTGCAGTAAATACAGCAAATAGCCCACTGAAGTATGTTTCTTATTTGTAAAACAATTTGCCTATATTAATGAAAATACGACCCAAAAAACATTCCACGCAGACGAAGTCGCAGGTTCACCTAGTATGTAATAAATTTACTTGAAAATTCTTTATCTAATAAGGCTTTTCTGTACTTGTGATTTGTCAAATAGTCATAGTTATTATGTCGTATACAATGATGATGATATTAGAAAACTTTACATCTAAAGCTACTAGGATACCTATTCTGTGCAGAACTTACAATAAATTCAACGGGCTATTCCTTTTTATTTTGATTCTTACAATATTATTACCGTTAAGAATATTATAGCATGAGCTATACCCAGTAAAAAAAACCTAACTCTTTCAAATTACTGTCAAATGTACAATTTTGTCACCCACTTCACTTAATTGAATAAAAGAATAATTCATCAAATACGACGCCTTTTTATTTCAATGATGATGAAATTTATCGAAAAGAGAGTGTCTGTTTGTGGCGTGGGGCGCTTTCAAACGGGGATTTGATTGATCACCGCGCGGACATATTTTGATAGCGGGATGAATAATATTTGCCTAAAGTGTCTAATTAGATATAGTCATGAATCAAAATCTTACTGTGATAAAACTATACTGTACAGCACACGATGTGTTTATATATTACATCCGAAGATTGAAGGTTCGTGTTCTGTCACGGTTGCCAAAATTTATACGAATATGCTATGATTATCGTTTCTTATTGGGTTTTAGTTTTAGGAAAATAATAGTGCCATTTTAATAGTAGAAATAATACACGTTTAATATGTACAAAAATATTTCCAATTATATTAACCAGAATATAATAACCCACTAAAACCCAGCGGGCTCTGTTCATCCGTATGGTGGACGCTAGATGTTCACTAACGCATTTATCTCTGGCGCCCCGGATGAATCTGACTCTAAGGTTCAAGAAAAGTGAAGCAGGCGCGCAGGCGTCTCCTCACATCAGACAATCTGGTGCAAATACTTACCAAAACAACCATGTCCAGTAAGCAAGTGCACCAACCTGTATGTTAAGACACCATGCCCCCTTGAGAGCCAATCTTCCTAGTGGGGTCGAATAACCGCTCGTACCGGTCAATATTATCCGGGTAGTTCTTAATTCAGTGTAATTCTGGCGAAATCCGTTCTTAGTTGCGAAAGAAACATGCCGAACTTCCATGAATATTTACAAGTTTTATATGTGTATGAATTTGCTAGACCCCGTTTGTTAACCACCCTCTCAGGTTATCAACAGCCTATACAAGGAAACGCATAATATGTATTATCTATACAGGCATTCTCTATACGTAGAACTAGGTTGCGCTGGTCTAGGGCGGCGGCCAATCCACAGGGGGTGGAAAACGGGTGCTGTATCGTAGCAACCGGCAGCATCCCTGTCAGTATGGTGCCGTCACCCGCTCAGCTCGCACGTACGACAAACCCACGTGGAACCACCCCGTGAAGACAATCGAACTTCAAATTAAAATAGTAACGGCAAAATGTTCATGTTATTTATTTTACTCACTGTGTATTTAATAACACTGTGTCATAGTTAGTTGTGAACGCAAAATGAGTTTGGTTATAACCTGTGCGTAACCGTGTTAAGGGAATTGCGAGGCCGGTGAGTCTATCTCTAAGTTATTTGTACATACACATTCCGAATGAATTATTGTATACTGTTTATAAACTCTCTGAACAATCATAAAAAAAGGAAAGAAGTAAAATGTACTATAAATTACTGTACTAACACTATATCAAAAGCGTTTATAATGAATTGGATATATTTATATTATTGGTACAGGAGAAATCCAACATATTTTTAATCTGATTCTACGTTAATTACAAAATATTGAATATGCTGGATATATTGGCGATGATTTTTTAAATAATAACTGGTAGTATCTAGACATATTTCTATAATTTATTTTGATAAGTACTTTAATTAGATTTTTACCAATAAGCTGGATATTTATAAGAACACTAGTTATTGATTATGACTTTGTTCGTATGGAAATACTCGAGTCGCTGACGTATTTGCTTATGTAGCTGCAGAAATAGTATGATGGAGATATATCACTGTCTGCGGTACGCAAACGTAGACAATATAATACACATACAAATACACAGGTGAGACAGTACTTTAAACTTAATTGATAAATAAGTTATTCTCCCTCTAAACTCGGAATATTATGGGTCTTCTATATAAAACTTCATTCTATATATACACATTAGACCATGTTGCCATAAAATGTTCCTCTTCTAGGACACATCTTACTTTATACCAGATTTTAACAAATTTTGTTCACCTGTTTAGCCATGAATATGACCAATGAAAGAGTTAATGTATATATTCGTTTTAATCTTGAGTTCTTTAAATAGTTTTGTAATTATCGAATTAAAATTAACGATTTTTAAATCAAACATTATATTTTTCCTAACATGTGAAAATACATGTATTAACACGTTATACATGTATAAATGTAGATATGTGTTTTATATTTGGCTACACTATAAAATTGCGATGATTTATACAATGGTATTTGTATGTTTTGGAAAATAAATCGATTTGCATTTATGGGATTTTGAACAAGCTTTAATAAGATTTTTAGATGTGTACTACGAGGGTAATTATTTTATGTATTATAAATTCTTAATGTTAAACTAAGAGTTCTTAATCGAGCGATTCAGAAATTCCACCATGCCACCTTTATGGTACCTTTATGTTAGTAAACTGGCAATAACAATGCACTTATAGTTTACCATCTATGAACTTTTAGGAGATAATATTGACGACGTTATAGTTACATTTATTATGTTATATTGATACCCTACCAGTTTCGGTCCAACTTCGGTTTATGTAACGAACTTATAACTAAGAATCTCGCCTGGGTTCTAAGTTAGTAAGGATGTGATATTGTGCGAAGTGATTACCAAGTATAAAGTTAATCCTGAATATTCGGGAAAATTTACCATCAAACTGCATTAAATCTACAATGACTTAATGTAGTATGAAGGTAAATTTTATCGGTTTTTATGCCCTGTACAGATATTCAAATTCAAAAATTATTTATTTAAGTAGGCTTTTACAGCACTTTTGATAGCCTTGCATCTTTTTCCATATTTTATTTCAATGTACGACTTCAAATCTTAAGTTATGAGTTTTCTTTCGCGCCCTGTTCTGAGAAGAATACACAGCATACTCAATATATACATTGTTCTTGAAGTTACAAGATTAAAGATGTGAACTAATGAGTAAGCTTTATGTGTCCCCTAAGAATATTTGGGACCAGTTAAAAGAATAGCTCCTATACCTAAGAGATCTCCCGACTATATAAATGTTGAGGAAATTGGGCACTAGTATTCGTATATTAATGCCCCACTTTTGTTGAATTTCATTGTTAAAATTACTATTGTCTTTTATTATTACGCACTGGTCTTTTTATATTTCTTTATTGATTTAAACGTTTCATCGTCATAGACATTACTATTCTACATATTTTAAATGTATATTCTCGCGATGTGCTTTTTACTGCTTTAAAGAAATAGATAGATTGTATTCTTTATTGAACACCACAAAAGAAAGAATAATATAAGAATTTAAGTAATTGTAGTGTTTTATTGGCGGTCTTATCGCTAATTAGCGATCTGTTCCAAACAATCCAACGTATAGGGAGACCGTTCAGAGAAGGTAGGCGGTGAGTATATAAATACACATACTTATGTTACATACTAATACACATACGTATAAATATGCGTAGTACATTTTATCCATGCTTCCCATATTGAACAAAGTATTTTCATGGCAGAAATAGTGACATAATAAAAACGCTCATTTTTTAAGAGATACTTTTGAAAATAAACAAAATGTTTAAATTGACTAGTACCATAATTATATTTTATGGTGCCCCTGTCATTTTTGCCGATTTTAATATGAGTTTTAGACAAGAGAAAAATGAGGCTATTCTGAATTTTGTTGTGTCCTTAACTAAAATTTAGGAAAAATTATATTATGTAGCTATTCATTGAAAATATGGAACTGTAGTCTGCGCTGTTACTAATAGTACTATATTAACACGTCAATGGTATGTTAGGTGGGGAAAATTGTTCACATCGTTCATGCAACGTATCATTGCATAGCATGTCGGGCATAACTTAATAATTTATATAAGCATTTTCTGATTTGAATGTTTGTATTTCGTGTACGAATAATTCATTGTATCTAATATCAGTAAATGAGGCCTAGCATTAACCGGAAATATGAATAATTTATTTTAGTTATGTATGAATTCCTATTGAACTCGCAATTGTTGGCATCCATTTCCATTATAGAGAAACACGACTTCTGCCTATAATCGCATTATTCCTACAGATAAGTGGAATGATAAAAATAATATACAATGACGGAAGAGATAGCTTAGAGCGTGTGTGTTATTTCTAATGATGTTACTTTTGGTATATATTTATGTTAGCTGATCCCCGCAATTTCGTATTGCAATAAATATATGGCGACTGTGAATATAAGGATCAAAAATACGTTTCACAAGTTATCCTGAGACCTACCAAATACACGAAAAAAATTCATAAATATCAGTCCATGTTTTAAAGATGTTACATGATAGATACATTGTGACATGAGATTTTTATATAATAGATTTACGTATATTCATATATATACTTGTAAAAAGCCTTGATAGCCCAGTGATAAGACGTGTGATATCTTGTTCAGAGACATAAGAGATTCATAGACAGCGTAGGTATTACTAAGTGTCTCTGTGTACTATCATATTACTCATTTCGATAAACGAAAACATCGTGAGGAAACCTGTATATACTGAGAGCAATTCTTGGGTATGTGTACCCTGCCAACTGCAATTCGAGTAGCGTTGTAAAAACCTTCTCTCCTATGAGGAAGTGCCCAGCTGCGAAACGTCAATATGGTGTTTTTAACCTTACCTGAACCTGAATTAGAAGAAGAAACGGTCTGACTAAGTATGGCCAAAGTTTTCCAGCAGTATACAAATGAATTAATTCAAATTAACCATCTTTTTCACTTTTCAAATTAGCATGATGTTTGTCTATTTCGTTACATTACTTCTTATATAAAATATAAAATGGATTTGTTCGTCTAAGAATTCCTGAAATTAGTTTTTGTTCTTAAGGAAGATTGAAAGAAGGGATTTGTTAGAATTCAAATAACTGGAAAATTACGCTTTCGTTGATCATTGTTATTGATCCCCAAAGAGCGTCGCATGCCTAAATCCAATCTTGAATTTAAATAAAATTGGATTTAGATAAGATTGCATATGTAAGATAGCATATTTTATAACAATAATCCTATTTTAATCCAAAATAGATACGAATTTTATTAATGGATAAACAAACAAAACAGCCTATTAACGTCGTACTGCTGGGCACAGGCCTCCTTACTCCAACGATTGAGGGTTTTAGAGCAAAGACCCACCACGCTGCTCCACTGCGGATTGGCAGGCATTATTTAGCATTATTTATTATTTATATTAGGTTATACAAAGTAGGTTATATAAATATTATGCAAAATACCATAAGAAATTTTGTATATATAAACAAATAAAATCATTTTTTATTGGTCTAAATTTTAATAACACTCTTGAATCGTTAAACATAGGCATCGATATTAAAGGATGACATTAAATGATGACATTACTAGGAATCTTGCATGCCCATCTGTTCGTTCTGAATAAGATATTCTGGGAACCTACAAAAAACTCAGTCAGCTATCAAGCAAATTAATTAAGGGAGAAATAGTGGAAGAACTTATGGAATGAAATGCAAATTGAATATCTAGAGCAAAAAGCACTCTTTTTACGACGATGCTAGAACTTATAACTTGAAAAGAAGCTGTATACCTTATTTACCTATTGTACGACGTATAAGCTCGAAAGATTTATTGAAATAATTGTGTTTTATAAAATTATTGCAGCATTGACAGGCTATAGGGAATTTCATTGAACACTTCAGAGTTGCAATTACAAAGTTTCTCATTTTACAGGGGCTCTTTCTAGATAATTTATTCATCAAGCGCTGGCTTAGATGTTAAATTCGTAGCTCATTCTATCTAATTTTATAGTTCAATTACAAAGTTAATGACGGAATATACCTTTGTGTAAAATATAACATGTGTAATATGCATAACTATACAAATCTCAAGGTCGTTTTGAAATTTTCACCCGTTGTGAATACATATATTTGAACGTCTTATTACATCACTTTCGTCCTTTACTTTCACTGTTATCAAAAACATTATATCATCATGTGATAATAACAGTTCATTGCCAGTACAATATGCTTTGTATGAGTGGTGCATTTCGTTGTAGCTTGTAAAGCTATGCTAAATGCTTCATTGTTCAAAAAGAATACTTGTGTCATATTTTTTGTAGATACATAAAAAAAGAAGTTTAGAGGGGAATATTAAATCACCAGAGACAAAATCGGACACAAGCTTGTTCTCAAGTTTTCAAGTTTTTAGCAATGAAACTAACTTGAAATCCGAACAGTTGTGTTTTTGACCAGACTTTCTTAACAGGGACCAGCGAAATAAACCGCCTCGTGTATAAATAGCATCTTAGGTAATTCTAGATATAGATAGACGTGTAACATCCATTAGGCAATTTGCGAAATCACTACACTTTGTAATACGTCGACAGGCAATAAGAGGATGGCATTACCGCTGAAAACTTTCGCGTTGCAATTACAAAGTTTCCTATTGTTCGCCGCTGGTTGTTTGAGGATCATTTATTCTTTGAGTTTTGACTTAAATGTTGAAATTAGGTTTCCTTTAAATATGTCTTCCAATCAGAAAGTTATATGAAGATTCATTTGTTGTTAAGTGCCTCAATTTCTTAGTGATTTTTTTTTACTTTACATTTGTTTCAGTTTACAATGTTCAGTCTGCGTAGTTACCATTACAAAAAAATAATAAGATGGCAAAGTCGTTTGTAAAAATTTTATGTTATTTTCAGAATATTCTACGGTATTTTATACATATGTAGATTACAGTATCGCATGAAATACATTGAAATGTGGAGACGTGGCCACATTCCTGGTCAAAAAAAATTAGAAATATTGATGTCAATACAGAACTGCTGTTTCTAAGCGGAGGAAGGATTTAGGCTGAAGTATCGCCACAAAAAGGTATTTGTCACATCTAAAGTTTATTGCTAATTGTTAGTAAAAAAAATCTTTTTCCATTACTAAATTGACACGAAACTGTTTGGTGGTTTTCAACGTCTCCTTGTTATATATTTATTTAAATAAAAAATTGCTAAGAATGTAGCCGGAATCTCGTTTGGACGTCCTTTGTGCATCTTAAAATGTTTTAATTTAACTACAAAACTTTCTTTATAATAATATTCGAAGTGTCATAAGAAAAAAGACACACCAGTTTAAGTACGTTAAATCCAAACGACGTATTTATTTTGGCGAGTATTGAAATTATAATCTACACGAAGTACTGTGGAATTATAAATGATTCAGGGCAAATAACATATCTCCCAATTTTGTAATTTATATAGCGGGTTACGCTGGTTATTGTTTTAATTCGGCCGTTTCCTGCGAAATTTCACATACGTAATTGTTATAAAAACTCTATTAATGGTTTCATTCCACCCTAAAAACGAATTATGGCAGACTTTAATGGCCTGTTTACAATATGACATTCATTATAATTTCATTAAAATGTCGTATATTTTTAATAAACTTTGAATACTTGTACAAGGGAAAACATTAAATAATAGCATTAGGATTTTTGACATAAACATGTCATTGCTGGATAAGAGCTTCTTCAATGACATAATAAGAGAGATTTGAAACTTATACCCATAACGCTGCTCCATTGCTAATTAATGGTTTATAATTAGAATTGCTTGCAAAAGATCCAGGCTTCCTTACGTTTATCTGTGAAATATACAACATCGAATTTGAAATACCAATTAAGCAAACTTTTGCAAATATAAAGGCAAGCATAAAATAGAAACCACATATTATTCTTTGTCACAGCGTTTGACCGCGATAAACTCCGAAACTATTCCACCGATTTTAGTTTTCTCTTTATTTTGCTGAATTTGTCGAAAACTAAAAACATATAGTTGGCATTTTAATTTACTATTTGACAAATCGCATAGAATGTTAAAAAAACCTGCAAGGATGTCACTTTCCATAATTTTAAGGACGATTTAGAAGATAAAAAAACGTGGGAGTGAATAAATTGCTCTGATTGATGTATTATAAATTAAAAACATATTGTAATGATGATGAAAAAAAAAACATGCAACCCGCAACAAACTCAGAGGGAGTTTATTGCGGGCTCTTCTCGGAACAGGGCGCGAACGAATCCTCGTAACTTCAGATTAAAAGTCGTTCTTTAATATAAACATGAGTCGTACATTGAAATAATATATGTAAAAACGATATTTGATGATTCAAAAGGGAAAAGTCTGCCGTGAACTAAGTTATATAAACAACTAATAGATAGTATGTACTCGTATGTATGTTTAAAAAACATTATAATCGTTTGTACGCCTGATCGTAGTCGTATCGAAAAGACAAAGGAGATATGTATTATTAGTTTAATGAGATGGCTTCAACTCCAAAGATGCATTCTGAAATTACTTTTAAAAATCAGGCTTGCGAATGGCTTTAAAATTACAAACGGGAGTTGAGCCATTGTTTCCGTGCAATCAACAAAGAAGCTTTGAAATTACGAACATGTTTCACCTTTAGGTAAAAAACAGCTTAACGATCGCAAGTTTCATTTTCTTAAAAACTATTATAGTTACTTCAACGCGTATCATGAGGAAAAGTAGAAAAGTTTTAATTTGCTTTCATTTCATGAGTAAGTTATTAATATATTTTTTTTAATATTAGCTAGAAATTGGAGTTACCAGGCAATACTTATGACGTATGATTCCTACCCTTTATCGTTCCAGATTTGCGAGCGTGTATTTGCTACATAAAATTTTAATTAATTTATAGATTAACAACTTTTATACTCTCCACTATTTGACTTGATACAATTTATAAATATTTCTCTTTTAAACATGCTACTGCTGCAAGCAGATGGAAAGACTATCTTAACAAAATTGTTCCGATCGTTGAAGTTACCTCATATTGCATAACATTTTCTAATGTTGCACAATATTTTTCGTATTTTTAAGTATTTCCGGCTATATTACTCAATAACTCCCAACATTTCAGAGTTATTAATGTTGTCACCTAACTATCTATAGTCTAACAAATTTGACGTGACAAAATAAATCAAAGCAAACTGAGGTAAGTTGAGAAAATTTATAATTTGGAAGATGACGCAGAACTCACGTCAAGAAACTGTAAGCAGCTAAATATACTACATAGTTTAGGTATAAATATATATAGCAATTATTTATTAGTACAAAATTTATCATAAATTTATCATTCTCGACATTACGCCGATTTATCAAATGTGCAGAACCCATCTTATTTTTCTTATAATTTTATACATATATATGATGAATTTTTCTATATTCATATACTCGTATATGGTCCCCCAACAATAGATAAATCCCTAACTCGCCAGTTCAGGTCTTATTACTTGAACACGTCTATCTATTTTATATTAAATTTCATGAAAAAGATAGTGATTTGAACGAAACTCTGTAAGAGGTTTATACATTTATAATATTATATACATGTAGCGTGTACTTATTTTATCACTTCGCATTAAATAAAAATATTTACTTCATTACTTACACAACGTAGAAACCATAACTACTTTGTGCGATACACTTAACTTAAGTAGCATTGGCGATTTATAAGAATGCCGGAACTACTTCTGGCGATTGACCTTATCATCTAACGTTATATCCTCTTATCGGAAATGTGACATAAAGTTGGTAAAGCTGAATTAAACCTCTTCCAGACTGGAAGATGTAAAATTTATAAGAAAAGAAACTACATATTTTATAAACAAAGTGTGTGGAACTTTGAAAATTAAAAAAAACGTTTGTATGTTTAAGACTATACGACAACACTCAAAACTTCATGAAGCTGAGGTTAATAATACGAAATACATTTTTTTTATTCCATTACTTATTCTGTAGTTACAACTGGGACGAAACGTACAGCCCATCAGCCACTGCCGCCGGTTCTTAAATCTCTGAAATGCTATTTAAAGCAGTTTTGAGCTACGTTTAATATGTAAGTAAAGTATTTGATTGGAGAAGGAATAATACAATATGTATAAAATAGGTTGGTAGATAACACTTATTTCTTTGTGTTGTGTAGAAGACAAAAATAACTGTACAAGGCACAGTGGGTTACAGATCCAGTCCTTTACAGATAAATATATACAATTCTGTATCTTATTAATTTGATCTATCTTGTAAGATTTAGCCAACATTTTCGATTTAAGCGCACAAAAATATGTTTGTTACGACGTCACATCACTGACATTTGAATTCGTTGGCTTTTCTCTACAACAAAATGTTTGTATTATATATAGAAACCTTCAAAATCTGTCGCAAAGCGTAAAGACTGCGATAGAGACTTCATATTGTACTATGAAACGATATATCGTTTTTTATAGCCATATCTTTCATGACTCTAGTTACTATTCTTTTCGTGTGTAAACTGATAAAAATGTATTATTGCGTCCGTTGTCTGGTGCGTGACCAAAAGGAATTATATAATCACTATCTTTTACGCGTGACAGGCATAACAATCAACGTAGGCATTAAGCAATTTATACCACACCCTTTTTCGCTTTTTCTATGAATATACATATATATTTTTTTAATTTATATATATATATATTAAGAAAGATTTATGTTCGTCGATGTACAGGTCAGAACTTTACTATCTCAGTTTATTCAATTCCTAATATTATTAGGTCACATTCACCCTCATGTATTTGTTTTTTCGAATCCACTTAGGTAAAAAGTAAAAGCATGATCTGTAAGAATCTTACGTTAAATATTTAATGGTTTCTTTCGGTATGATAATTTCATTATTTCGTTATATATGGCATTGGAATTTATTTTATTTATTTATTATAGTGCTATATTAATCTCAATTGTTTGGTGATCCTCTAAACTCTATTTTCTTAATATTACTTTTTATAATAAACTGCCTCGTTGGCGTAGTGGTTAGCATGTTCGACTACAGACAGAAGATCCTGGGTTCGTGTTCCGGGTCGGGCCAATTCGAAATAGAAATTGAATTTTCTATTTTCTCAATATTTCCCCGAAGTTGGGAAGTTGGCGGCGTGATCCACCCCCGTGCCTCGGAGAGCACGTTAAGCCGTTGGTCCTGCGCCTGATCACTCTCCAGTCGTGTCGGATTTCCGTCGGAATGTGAAAGTTATTCCTTAATAAAGAGTACACTTGTATACTATGTCTGCCATTGCGCAGTGGAACAGCATGGTGGATCTATACTCTAAAAACCCTCTTTCATAAGAGAGAGGAGGCCTGTGCCCAGCAATGGGACGTTAACGGGTTGCTACTTACCTTACCTTTTTACTTTTTATAAATTTATTACTGTATTTTTTTTCCAAAATGAAATAACCGCTAAAATATTAAATAAAAGAGGTAATATCTCTTTTAACATGTAATAAATTCCTCTCCGCCCTGTAAAGATGTAAAGATTGCTTATCATAAAAGTGTCATCTATAATCCATCATGCCGAATTGCATATTTCGTTGTAAGGGAAAATTCGGACGTCTTTAGGGATCATACCCGGATGTCATTAAGATATAACTTTGATCGCAGTTAGGAATTTTTTTGGATGAAATCGCTGAATTTTATCGCCGCTTAATAACTTGTTATAATGTGACTAGTTCTATCAGAATACTATTCCAACTTCTGGCTGTATCTTCGTTGCCATTTTAAACAATTAATCTAGAAAATAAGCTTCCTAGTAGGATGAATAATCAGGCGCCTCTAAGTTTATGTTTATTAAAAAAAATATGTATATGACTGTCGTTTATAATGGTGATTTGTAAACGAAAATGTTAGTAAAGGAAAACAGCTACGAAACTGTATATGCCGGAATTATAGGATATTGATGTTTTAGATGATGTACAATTCAATTTTTTTAAAGTTTACTTAAAAACACAGGTCTAGAACCATCTATATTTCGTTGTATTATAAACCAAAAAAAAGCAAAACCAGTTACACCAAAAATGTCATTAGTAGATTTAAAGTTTGTTTAAAACTGCTTTCCTGTAAGATTATTGTAGTTTTCTTTAGACGTATGAGGGTAGAATATTTCACGTTTTGTGCATCGTTTTTTGCGCTAATTAGTTTGAAAGTTAGGTAGTTTTAAAATTTACAAATAACATCTGGCATTTTATTTGCCACTTGTAATTTAATAATTTAATATAATATTTTTATTTTATATTTATAAAATATAAAATAAAACTATTTCATAAGTTTTAATAATTTTTAATACTGAAAAATAATACGTGGCATTTTTTTGCAAAATGTCATTTGATATTTCAATAAATTATTTGTATTAATTTTCGACACTCTTCACAATTTAATGACAAATAATTTCATTAAATTCCTAATATACCTTCTTTTTTCCCTCTTAGTCTTGGAAATAGTAGTTTTCCAAAGTTTCACGCACTTTTAATTTCACTTATTATGTAACTTTTTTTTGAAAGCGCGAAAAAGTTGAGATGTACAGACTGTTTCATCGCAAAGTTGCACAATTCAATGTACTGAAATTTTAGGAATTGAATGTAATCTTTGTAAAATTTATGAAATCATTGAACTGAAATTTTCATTGTTTCTTATTCTTGGTATACATGTTAATTTACACGTTAACATATTCTATCCATTTCTATGGAATATTTTTCAGAATCCATAATAAACGGATTGTATACAAATGTTGTTATATAAGTTGTATACGTGTAGCTAAGCGGATCAAAGATGTCACTTAATGAGATGACATATTCTCTTGTTTTTTAATTGACATAATTATTTATGTATATCAATTTTATCAGGGCAACAGATTTAACAGACAAATTTAAATGATTGGACAAGAACGACAGATTCTGGTTTTATAATAGTACAATAAACCTTGAATGTAATTTTTTTAACCTAAACTAATATTATAAAAAGGAAACATTTTTATTTCCATATGTAAGTATGCACGTGTATATGTATATATACACAGTCTTACGTGTGCTCGTAACGTTTTCACACAAAAACTACTGGATCGATTTCAAAATTTTTTCACCATTAGTAAGCTTCATTCTCGCTGAGCGACGTAGGTTATATTACTATTAAAAAAATAGGGATCTCTAATAAAAATGCATTAATGTAACCCGAGGTGTTAAAAAATTAGTCACAAAAAATCTGTTACCGCCTGCATTACGGAAACTATTGATGATACAACAAATCATGTTCTACAATATTCTTATCTATAAAAAAGTACGCTATATCATATGTCCAACTACTGTAGTTATGCCACTATAACTACTTCTCTACATTTTAAAAGTTGACAAAAGTGCCGACATTAATCAAATCATCTTAACACCTCTCTATTAATCCTTTTCCTATTAAATTTAATTTTATATTAATAATTATAAATAGGACATTCTCTACAAAAAATATAACGAATTTAAAAATGTGAATCTAAAGAAAACATTGTATCCGATGCGTAAAATTATTTTACTACCACAAAAATAACTACGTCAAATGTGTAGGGAAGTTCTAAGACAATAAAGTATAATAAATAAATCTTTTCTCCAATATTATAGAAGAAAGCTAAAATTACTGGACCAATTAAAAAATTCTTTCAATACCTGTAGATTGTTTTTAAATTCACTGATCTCGGACAGTCTACGTAAATGAGGTTACGATTTAAAAAAAATATTAGTTAGATATATATTCGTTGTAAAGTAAAATCTCTATAATGATTAGATTATGAATGTAAGTGTGTATATAACAATCCGAAGGGAAGTATGTTAATAAAAAAAAATCTATAGTCAGACTTATACTATAGTAGACTTTCCAGTGCCACGAGATCGGTATCTAAGCGGGTGCAACTGCGGGGGATTGCTATTATTTAGGTAAATTTGTTTATACAAAACTATCTGTACTCGGCAGGGTCAAATGCGTAATTCGCCATCCAGTGGATCCTTCATTTACTTGAATCCATCTGAATATACATAAAAAAAAATCAACTAAATCGGTTCAGCTGTTGAACATGCACATACACACGTTCAGAAGGAATATATATATATATAGATTTATACTACCTATAGATTACCAGGAGAATGACAGTATCTTGAAACGTTATAAGATTTAACGGACTTGTTAAATCTACAGCTATTTATTGAAGACGTCTTAAAATAAATTTAACATTTCTTTCGTTTGGCACAATAAAGTTAAAATAATTGTTTGATAATTTTCCTAGTTCACAATTTCTCCCTGTTATGCTTTGTTACAAAACATTTATTAAATATTACACTTCCATAAATAATATTCATATATTAAATTTACAAATTTTAAAGTGCTTAAATATGTTTATTCTATATGTCTAGCAATGATAAACTAATCTGCTGATATTAAAAAGCCGAGGAGTTTGTTTGTTAGATTCTACGTGATAATCACAGGCACTACTAGTTCAAATTGCAAATTTATTTAAATGTTACAAAGCCCACTTATTATGTTAGACCTGACATCAAGTTACGACCAAAAGGAATGCGACAAAGTTGCGCGGGTCTTGTAGCCTAAAATACATAGTTTAAAACTTGTTAATGTACTGGCTTTTCTATAATTTTTTACATACATGAAATGAAAATGAAGTAACTCTTCATTTTTTTAATTTCAGAAATTGCGAGGTTTATATTTTCATTATGTTCTTATTCATTTTATTCTGATTTAAGAAGTTATTTATAAACAGAGACAGTCTGAATGTAACCTAATTGATTTTCATGGAAGCCTTATTATATATCTCGTGTTTATCCAGCATAACGTGACAAAGATTAATGTTTTATATGCCTAAGCCGTTTCCGAAAGGTGCTTTAGGGAATAATTCGTACCCACCCACTTTCTGAATAATTGACGCAAATAAATTCTACTTTCAGAATGTTAAAAAGTTGTATCGTGAGTATTACATATTAGCTATTTAATACTCGCCATACATCAATGATGTATATAATACATATATGTATTTCATATTTGCACGTTGTGCATATATGTTTAAAATGCCAATACATTCTCCGATAGTTGCTTAAACATTAATAACCATTTCAAGTTGGAACATCATTTGGAATAAAATGTACGCAATTTAATATTCAATTCTCTTCTTCTCACTGCTACAATGCTGTGAGGACTCGTTTCGTTAAGCGGGATCAATTTCCTAGAGGAGAAAATTCAGAAAAATGCATTTTCTAATATATCTCAGTCTGGAGTGGTGGGTTCGGCCGTGGCTAATTGCCACGATATCAGCAAAGACTTACCGCCAAGCATTAAATTGCATTCAAAATACTACGCTATGTAGAAACCATACGAGATAAATAAGTAAATGCCATATGGATTTGATTAATTAAGATAACTCGACCGCTGTGAAAATAGCATCTTATGTAAATTGAAACTTCATTCTAAAAATGAATCTCGCATTAACTTGCAAATGAACTCGTTAAAATGCTAACCAAGTGCAGCTGCACTATTTATTTTATTATAAATCATTTATGACTTTATTATAAAATATAACTATAAGTTACTACTAAGATAAATTGTTTCGAATTTACTAGGAACAAATCTACATATAATTAAGTTAGTAGCAGCCCATTAACGTCCCACTGCTGGGCACAGGCCTCCTCACTCATAGGAGGAGAGGGTTTTTAGAGCATAGACCCATCACGCTGCTCCACTGCGGGTGGCAGGCATAGCACACAAGTGCACTCTCCATTCCTTCACTCTCATTAGTCCGATGTGACGGTAATCCGACACGACCGGGGACGGAGGCACGGAGGTGGAGCACATCGCCATCAACAGAAATATTGAGAAAATCTTAATAGATTTATCGCTTTTTGAATTCGCCCTACATGGGGCTCGAACTGAGGACCTCATGTCTGTAGCCGAACATGCTAGTCACCAGACCCATGAGGCAGTTTCTATATACATTGATGAAATACTTTCTTTGTCCATTATAAATTATGAATATACCTAATGTGCCTCGACCTTGACGACCTCACTGTCACAGGGGTGCGAGTACTTGCATTGTTAGCAGAGATCCCGAGTTCGACCCCGGTAAGTTAAAGTTATAAAATGAAGTCTTCTAAATTATTTCAATCTAGCCTTATTATAGCATTTTCGCGTTTCTCAAATAGCTTTTTGTGTGCGAATTGTCGGGAATTAGAATTGCCGTGGCCTCAAGGGAAAACGTCTAGCGAAGTTACAAGTTTAATTATTATAACTTACGTAAAATGTCATGGTAATTAATTGCAAATAAATCTAACATTATAATTAAAGAAATTCAATCATACTCTTAGTACTTTTGACAGTCTTTAGACGGCCTCGGTGGTGCAGTGGTGCGGGTACTCGCTTTGCCAGCAGAGGTCCCAGGTTCAATCTCAGGTAGGCCAGATTTAGTATATTGCATTTTCTATTTTGTCTGAGTCTGGCCTGGTGGTAGGTTTCGGCAAATGGCGTACCGCCAAAGAAAAGAGATTTGTGTTTCGATGTGATGCGATATAGATACCACAAGATATGCATTGCCTCTTACTAGACTAGCGCGCTTCCACGTTAGACAGCATCATCTCTTACTGTCAGACATGATCTCAGATAAGCGCAAACCTGTCAGCAATAAAAGAAACTGGCAATAATGCAAAAATCGTATCAGACTACTATACTCACTAGCTCATCACCAGACCTTCAAAATTATTCGCGAATGACTTGGAATTTTGTACAGTGGCTCCTTTGGCAACATAGACGATCACTATGTACGGATTTCTCGATACTCCTACGGGATTAAGAACAACACAGCAGACTGCACAGTGAGTAGCTAGTATTTTTAGGTGCCAATGAGCTCCCTCTGAATATTTTAAAACGCACGAAAAAGTTGTTCCTAACTGCATAAATTCTTTCACAAGAACCATATAGATTTATGTCTGCGATATACTCCTATACCTACAGGCCATATCGTCATATTATACGAGTACTTACATAAAATGCTCTGTCTAAGTTTGTTGTAATCTCTTCTCATAACAAAGCGCGAAAAAATCCTCTATATTAGATGCATAGTTATTATCTGCTATAATCATCAATGGTATATTGAAACAATATTTGACGCTACAAAACTGCTATAGAGGCCTACTTGAATAAAGAAATTTAGAATTTGAAAGGACACCCTTATTAAAAAAATAATTGCTGTCAGTGCTTAAAATATAAAAAGTGGATTGTAAGAGAATTAGTACGTTTTTCGCATACATGTACTACGACATGAATTTCCAGAAAGTAAAGAGGTCAAGAGAGTGACGTAGAAGTTATTACAGTTTCCTTTGCAATGCAATCTAACGCTCTACGAACGTAAGAGGCACACTTTACACATTTGTTTTACGGTAAAGTTATTTAAAATGGTAGAGTGTGAAAATAGTTTTTGACCAAGTAGTTTATAATAGTAACTTTTTATTATTAAATTTATACTTTTAATTCACACTCACATACAATACATATCTTATTCAAATTTTATTCTGATCACTGAACTACAAATGCATTATTTTAAAATTGTAGTGGATATTGTAGCACTTGATGTTAATTCCATAGATAACACCTAAATACTGGTTAGTTAATTCTTTCAAATATTTTTTGTGGTAAATTGGATAGCGTCATGTATTGAAATTTCACATAGAAGGTTTATAGGTTTTGCATATTAGAGAGATTAAAAAAGTCGTGCTAGATGGTGTAGGAATTGACTTGAATAATTTTTTTATCGCTTGATGAAGAATAAAAACACTTGTTATGTATTTAATTCAGTTATGATGCTGAATAAGAATCATGAGCACTATCTTTATACGGCATACAAAAAATTTTAATATATTTAACAATTTAAGCGGATCGAAAAGTGAAGATATGCTAATCACTAAAGGAGTATTTTGTCAATACAAAGAAGAAATAAAATTATAAGAATTATGGCACAATTGCAGATGAAAATTAAATATTAATTATGGATTTTGGTACACTACCTACGTGTTAATAATATTCCATTCTTAAAATTCCTTTATTTTACTTACAACACTAAACCTAGAACCCTGGATCTCTCGATCCCCACCGTCATTTAAATGATGGCGAGTAGCGAAAGAGCATGTTGTGCTACTGTCTCCTTCTGCGGCTGATCATCCTGATCTCATGACGCGGAGGGAGCTGGTGAAATGATTGAGGGAGGCGTATGTGACCGCTTCGACCATTCGCAGGAGAAGGCCGGGAAGAAGGCGAGAGGCCCACGATTGCCGTCGCCCTCCTTAGTGGTGCTCCAGGCAAGCCACATTCGGAGTAAGTTTTCATTGATCGGGTTGGGCCAAAACGGGCACATCGCTGGCGGGGTTGCGAATGTCTGTCAATCGCGTTCTCGTGACCCGGTCTCCGAGTGATGTAGAAGCACCCCTGGGTTTTAGCCGGTATGAGTACGACATAACCTTTAACGTCCTCCCGAATATTCCAGCTATCCACGAGGATTTCCCAGGGTTAAAAAAAAACTTAACCTAGAACCCAATCTATTGCAAAAGAGCCATTTAATTTATTTGACGATTTGCTAGAAAGACTACCATTATTTTAATACCTTCGTCTAACTAGACAAAAGGAACATTTCGGAAACTATCTAAAATAGCCAGATTTAACTTAGATCAAATTAGGTCAATGTAGCTGACAGTGGAGATATCTTTATTGATTTTAACTTAAAATCTAACATTGTTTTCCGTCAATAAATATCTATCTCAAGAAAAGTTTCGCTCTTCCAAGGAAAAAATATGTCATGAAAAATTCTGCTATCTATATTCTTGGCTTTTTACAAATAATAAATATGTACTTTAGATTAAACGCCTCAGAAATTCATTCTAGCTATGAATACTGATAAATATTAAATACTATTTGATTTCCACGCGATATTTTTCTTCACTAAAAATACGAATGTAAAACTTTCTAACTTTATGTAAATTCTAAAGAAGTCTTAAATACCATATAGTTTGTTACCTTTACTGCTTTTATAATTAAATTTAAATCAGGTAAATAGTAAAAGTATCTACTACAATTTAATACTTAATAGATTTTCGATTTGCGGTATGTATACGTATGCATTAAACTCCATAACCTTTACTAGTGCTCAACGAAAAGATACCCTACCTAATTACCCGACCTATATGTACTTTTAATATTATGTATATTAAAATACTTTCTTAAAATAAGTGTGTCCATTTTGTTTTCATTAATTGAAATGCCTAATTTCGAATTAGGATTTACGAAATTTATAAGCCTGATCAAGTACTCACTTATGTAGGACTCTATTTCGAACTTATAATAAACCTAAAATGTTCCGTATGTTATTGTTATAGCAAATAATCTCTTTAGATAGCGAAATCAATGAATCAATTAATTAACAAGTCCGATGCAAACATCATTAACGCATTCATTCATGCGTGGGCGTTTAAATCTTGTTTTGCATACTCTCGTTTTGCGAAGTTCCGTGTGAATAAATGTTTAACATAATTCCTTATACATTATTAGTGTATTCATTTATGTTATTAAATTTTAACACTGATATCGTATCGGACCGGGGAATATTGTAGAAAAGGTAAGTTGTTTTCTCTTTATTATTGATAGATTAGCAGCAGACTGTAATTGCACAAAATGGTACAGTCTGAGATGGAGGCCTGCTACCATTTGTAACTCACACAAATTACCAAATGCAATTTCTTACATCTTTCCACCCGGGTATCAAACCCAAGACCTATGCTAGCGAAGCAATTATTTGCATCATTGTGCCAGCGAGGATGATACATAATAACTTACGTTTACTATATTCTCGCGCACTATTTTATCATAACGAAATATTGTCGAAAATGTCTTATTTCGAATAGTTATCGGTAAAAAAACACAGCTGAATTCTATACAGGTTTTTTAACATTATGATATTACTATCCGACGTTAGTATGTTAAAAATGGTTAAGTAGCGTCCCAATTACGTCCCACTACTGGGCACTGACCACTCACTCATTGGAGAGAGGGTTTTTAAAGCATAGACCCACTTTCACCGAAAAGCACAATGATGGATGGGAAAGGACAATTTAGCTCAAAGATTTAGGGATATTGTATACTGGCAATTGATTAATTGTTTCTCGGAACGTGTTTTCGATGCACGCCAATTAATTGAAATAAATTAAAGTCTGTACTTTTCAATTTTAAACTTTATTACATATTAACACAGAGAATAATAGTATACATTAATAATCTACTCTCCTTTAGAATATAACATTGTACTAAAGCTGTCTCTCCGAACAACGGTTTCCATAAATCAAGTAATTAACATTATACGTGTCCATATACCTACCGTAGGTATGAACAACGTATTTGTGCGTAAGTGAGTAAATCGGGATGGATCGTTATTTGCACATTCGCTTCACAAGGTTTTATTTGTATAATTATTTCATTAAATACACTTTGCCTAAATCAGTTTACTGTGATTCAAATATTCCGCATTGGTAGGAAGTGTCGCATCGGAAAGAATGCCGAATATTACACTACCTTTCTCTATGTTTTTAGTGATGACGACTATTTGTACTTGGTTTTATTTATTTAATATGTATATTATGTATTGATTTATAATCTATATATTGTGCGGATTTTATGTATGTAAACGTATATGTATTAGTATGTAGAATTATTTTTATGTATGTGTATATTTTTTAACGAACACCACCTACCCTCCTTACTTTAAATAATCTCCCTAACCCTAAGGTTGCCTGGTAGAAATCGCTAATAAGCGATAAGGTCGCCTATTTGTACTACTGGCTAAGTTTTGTTTCGTGTATTATTTGTATAATGTTGTGGTGTACAATAAAGTATATTCTAAATATTCTAATTCTATATTCTTAATTTCATTTGTGAAACTTAACTTCCATAGCATGTTTTTACTGTGGGAAGCTTTTTTAAGAAACATGTATTTTAAATATTTGGAGATATATAAAACTAAATGGTTTTTTGATATCGCGGTATTAAGAGACGAAAAATATTGCAAAAATACTCGCAATTTGCTTTGTAAACTTGTCTACAGCATATATAGTCAGTTAAGCAACCGAAAAGTGGAGAATTAATAAGATGCAAATAATATACCAGTGTTTTTCTGATGACTAATGACTTTGAGATGACATGTTTTGTTACCTAATAATGCCTCTTAAAAAATATTTATTTTTCTGAAATATTTCAACTGTTCGAGAAAAATTGAGGATAAGTGTAACAAATTTATCTAGTGTAATTAACAATTTAAAATTTTGTTCAGTTTCAGCAGTGTTCAAATCAAATTACGACCAGTGAATAGCTAATTACCACCACTTTGAACACAAATTGCTTGAATTAGTTTATTGGAAAACAATTAGTGTGCGCGCTTATAAAATGTAACAGATTGTTGTTATACCTTAAATAGGACGCGCATTTAGATTCATAAACCATACTTAGATAACGTTATAATGTATAATATAATAGCCGGTACTCGAAATAAATTCTATGCGGTGTGAAGGAATAACATATTTACGCATTTGTTATAACTATTCTCAGTGTTGTTACCCGCGTAATCTCCAATACCACAAGAATAACAGAAAATTCGGAAAAATCAAATCGAGTTTCATTTAATAATGTATTTAATTTACCTTTTGTTGTTGTTATTATATAAACACAGATATATTTTCTAACACCTAGCTATAGTTATAGTTTGCAATCTTTGTTAAACAACATTGAATAGCAATTTTTATTTTAGAGAAATCTAGTCTCTTTCCCTGACTTTGCATCGTGGGTTAGCCATATATAGCATGCAACAATAAAACAACTTTTCATGGCAAGATATTATGTGTCAAGAATTTTTGAAACTTTTGGTGCGATGTAGTGTTAAATTTATGTACTTAGCGTGTTATTGAGTCATAAAGCTTCGGGGCATGGAGGATATAAAAGATTTTAGACATTTTTAATATAATATTATTATGCTTATTAAAAGTACGCATTTAATAGAAAATTTTAAAACACACATTTTTATATTTATGACCATCAATAATTTTCTAAGGAAATGTAATATAACAAGCGATAGAAAACAAAAATATTTCAATTTTAAAACACATCACAAATCCTCATCGTTGGTGATTTCTATATATCATTAGTAGCATTAATGGTCCAGCAAGAATGATGATATTCAACATTATGCATTCTTCCTACAATTAACTCCTTAGCAATCAGATCCACTGTAGGTTTTAAATCTCCTAAAAATATTTATTAACAGAAGTAAACTGGAAGCTTGCTATTCACGTAATAAACAATAAATTAAAGTAATTTATACGTTACTGAACGAAATATCATTTTATATAATCCATCCATTTCATATTGTTTAAAACAATTACAACTTAAAATAAATTTACACTAGATATAAGCGACGAACTAAGTCTTTTCGATGTAGTCGAAAAAGAATAACATTAACGTGGTTAAAGCCACAAAGTGGCATGTATTCACTAATATTACTCTTTTTTTTTTTGTTTGAGAGAATGCTACTTATACTAGCATTTATGTAACACGTTACAGGTTGCCTAAAACTAACTAACATTCCAAACTAACATGAACTCTGCTTGTAATAACTATATATATTATTAACTAGCAATGTCCCGCGGTTTCACCCTCGTAGATACCGATCACGTGGTATATAGATTTATTTTCCTTGACAAAAATGTTTTATTTCACTTAGTTTTTAATTACAACGTCATTTACGTAGACTCAAAAATTCTCTACAGGTATTGAAAGAATTTTATAAATCGGCCAAGTAATTTTTAGCTTTTTATAATATATAGTTGACAACAGAAATTCAAAATGCAAAACTTATTTCTATAATATTAGAGAAGAGATTTATTTCTAATAGTTTATTTTATCAGAACTTCCCTATGCACAACCATTGACGTAGTTTTGCTTTGTTTTGGAATTCGACTCGGGATACGTCATTCTCTTTAAGATTGACATTTTAAAATTCGTTATATCTTTTGAATGGAGTGATGGAGATCCCATTTAAATAATTTAAAAAGTATTTTACAGGTATTGTAACGGTATTTAATAAAATTTTATAGGATAACGATAAATACAGAGGTATGAATAATATGGTTTGGTTATTGTCGGCAACTAACTTTTATAGTGCAAAAAAGTCGATTTAGTGGCATAACGACTGTCTCATTGGTTTAGTGGTTAGCAAGTTCGACTACAGACATGAGGTCCTGGGTTCGATTCTCAGGTCGGGCCAATTCAAAATCGATATTGAGTTTTCTATTAAGATTTTCTTAATACTTGCCCGAAGTTGGGAAAATTTAGCGGTGTGGTCAATTCCCGTGCCTCGAAGAGCACGTTAAGTCGTCGGTCCTGCGCCCGATCTCTCTCCGGTCGTGTCGGATTGCCGTCACGTCGGACTATGAGAGTAAAGCAATAGAGAGTACACTTGTGGACTATGCCTGCCAATCCGCAGTGGAGTAGCGTGGTGGGTCTATGCTCAAAAAACCCTCTCTCGTATGAAGGAGCAGGCCTGTGCCCAGCTGTGGGACGTTAATGGGCTGATACTTACCTGTACCATAGTGGCATAACTACAGTAGTTGAAGATATGGTATCATTTTCCAGATATTAATACGTTCCATAATATTCTAGATTTTTTTTGTTCTCTTATCAATAATTTTCGCAGCGCACGCGATGATAGATTTTTGTACACCTTGGGTTACATTAGTGCATTTTTATTAGGGATCCCTATTTTTTTTTGTGTATGAAAGTAAAATAGTCTATCTATATATGTTTCCTCTTTATAATATTAGTTTAGATTGGCAAGCGTCTTCTTGTGTTTGTATTTAGAGATTGTGTGAACATTGGTGTTTACGTGCACTTGCGTATGTTGTGTCATGCGGTAATGTATTTTTTTTTAATATTTTGTAGATCAAAAATTTGTTCATTTTAATACATGACCTCATATGGAGTATAAACTACTGCCAACGATGCTGTTTTGAACCACGTTATAGTTATCCATAAACGACTTCACCGCTTCATCGGCTATTGTTTTGCATAGTGAAGCCATATTACGCAATATACGTGTAGGACGATTGCCCATTTACCCTTTGGAAATCTAATACACTCGTCTAGTAATATCGGTTATTTCGGTCCGTGTTTTTGTCCAAGTCCGTCTTCTATTTATATTCCACTATGTCTGGGAAGGATTTAGTAAATTATTTCGTCTCTTTTTATATACACTATCTAAAAATTCTATTTCTATGAAATATATAGAAAATTTTACTGTTTACACGCCGAATTTTTGCAATTTTACATGTCGATATGAAATCCCTTATAATATATATGTAACGGGTTACTTTATTACGCACTTTTTACTACCGACAGATAACACGTCGTCTAAATGAACACAGCAGGAAATTGAGTAATATATTAAATATGAGATAACTAATTAAATCTTGCAAATTCATAAGTGTTTACATAGAGAGTTTTTCAGTTTCAATGTATCAAAATGCATTTTTTCGTAATAAGTTACCACACGAATTTTGAATACCACATAGACATAGTAAAAGTAACTCATCTTATCATAGCATATCTTCACAGGCGTGCGCTTTCTACATTATAAGATTAGAGAGTAGAATGTGAAAAAAAATTATGTAGGAGTTTTTATTCGCTTGCTAATATTTATACTGAACTTTTCATAGAAGATAGTTTCAATATTGTAAACCGTAATTTTTCCTAGGGTAATCTCGCCGTTAATATCTTTTTAAACGTTAACTTTGTTATTTGGTATTTTCCTTTAAATAATTACGAAACACTAAAAGAAAAGACTGGCTTATGCCTTGTACATTGTAACATAGAATACTGCCAAAACCTATCAGCAAGGTTTGTATATGATCCTGACCTTAATGACCTTTTGGACTCTTTTACCAAACTTATTTGCGTATGAATAAATAAAATTGCAATGTCTCTTTGGAAAATCGAAAAAAAATTACATACTATGACATTCACTAACAAATTATATAGCAAAAGTTTCAACATCGTAAGTCCATTTTCCAAGATTGATCCCGAAATATTTATAACCAAGTGCCTAGCTGGGATTGTTAGCTGTGTAACATAATATTTCGATTTACATAAAGTTGTACCCCATTAAGATCATAACAAGCAAACAACCATTTTTTATGAATATAGGGATAGTTATGAGTTTAATTTCCGTTT
Source organism: Elymnias hypermnestra (assembly GCA_015832385.1). NCBI lineage: Eukaryota > Metazoa > Arthropoda > Insecta > Lepidoptera > Nymphalidae > Elymnias > Elymnias hypermnestra. The sequence goes on along the minus strand of JACTOM010000014.1, from coordinate 867,850 downwards.
AGCAAAATAATCTGTGGCTAAGTTTGCAAACATGAACCGGCGGTGTATACGACAAAGCCCAAAATCGGATATTGTGTTTGCTCGCTGCCCCACTGCCTCTTGACACAACGTTATTGGCACGGTGCCATCCCTCGCCGTTCAGTTTCGCACATATTTGTCCTCAATTACCCACCTATTGAGTTGGTGCTACTTTACTTTTACCAGATTGCCAAACTGGAACCGTATCTGTCGGAAAAATACGACCAAACTTTATATATTATTACCATACTGCCACGATTTTACACGGGCAGTTATGCCTATGTATCTATTTGTCGCCGGATCACGTCATTTCGATGCTTTAAATATCTGGATTGGATTTCAAATTCAAATCCTTAAATGGTCAAAATAACAACATATTTATTTGCAGAAATATGAATCTATTATACAATATCACATATTTCTGCCATTTGGCGTGGAAACTGGGCCCGTGGGGCTCGGAAGCAAAAATATTTTTTAAAAATCTATTTGAACGGTTGCTGGATTCCACAAATGACCTTAGAGTTGGCTCTTAGGACTTCTGACAAAGCATCAGCTTTGCTATACAAAGAGGTAATGTTGCCAGCATTTTAGGAACACACCCCTATATTTATTTTTTATACGGCTCATTTTAGATGCGGCTTATTATTTGATTTAATAATATATTTATATTCTCGTATGCAATTGAGTCGTCGTCGTCGCTTCAACCGATGGACGTCCACTGCTGGACATAGGTCTCACGTAATGACGTCCACAAGGGCCGATCTTGCGCCGCCTGGCTACAGCGGCTACCAGCGACCCTTTTTATATCATCGGTCCACCTAGTGGGAGGTCTGCCTACACAGTGCCGTCCGGTGCGGGGTCGCCACTCCAGCACCTTCGGCCTCCAACGTTCACCGGTCTTTCGGACTATGTACCCCACTCATTGCCACTTCAGGTTCTCGATTCGTAGGGTTATGTCGGTGACTTTGGTTCTACTACGGATATCTTCATTTCTTATTCGATTGCGTAGAAAAACTTCGAGCATAGCCCTCTCCATCTCACGCTGAGTGACTCTGAGCTTCCGCATAAGGCCCATAGGCAGCGACCACGTCTCAAAACCGTAGGTCATCACTGGCAACACGCACTGTTCGAAGAAATTTGTCTTCAGACTCTGAGGGATATCGGACGAAAATGACTGGCATAGTTTCCCGAACGTGGCCCAACCAACCACCCAACTTTCTCGAAATTGGACCCACCTAGCTGGGCTATATGTCCCAGGTGTATATATTCGTCAACAATTTCGAGAGCTGAATTCTCAACGATGACTGAGTGTGGCGGTATATGGATATTAGACATAAATTTCGTCTTATCCGTGTTCATTTTCAGACCCACCTGTTGAGAAACTCTGCTGCGGTCATCGAGCATTGTATTGAGGTCTTCGAGAGTCTCCGCCATAATGACCACGTCATCGGCAAACCGTAGATGAGTGATGTACTCGCCGTTGATGTTGATACCCAGTCCGTTCCAGCTCTAAAGGCTTAAAAAGGTCTTCCCTCGTCGCAGTGAAGAGCTTTGAGGAGATAACATCACCAAGCCGCCTGCCAAGCGTGGTGATTATTGGCACAATCACAAATGTAATTGAGTATATGTAATTTATTTCGTTTATAAATTATTTTTTGTTATTTCTCAAAATTATAAATATAAATAAGAAATTAATGAGATCAGAACACCAATTGTAGGAATATGAAAAATGTAGCTGTGTGTGTTTAATCAGGCTTTTCTCCGGACTTTTACAGGCAAAACTTTATGTAATTTTCTAACTTGCTATATTAGACTTAGAAATTGCATGTTGCTCGTTGGAGGACCTTAAAACTGAATAGCACTGCAGATATATACCTATGTCCAACTCTGATATTAGAAAATGTAGAGATAGGCTTAGTTTATACGACCTGATCCACACCACTGTGGGGCCACCATGCCAAACCACAACATTTATCCACGCTTTATTCATTTCCCATTTGTTTACCCTACGATGTGTGGAAGCGTCAACCAAATTGACTACCACCCTTTTATTGCGGGTCACTTAATTATGATTAATAGCTTTATAGACAATCTATCCAACGTTATTTTGGTATCATAATAACTTGGCTAACAAATTTTCAATACACAAAAGTGATAGGTAATTATAAAATAATAGTTGCAACAGAGAAACGTTTTACAATTCCTACTTTTAACTCACACTCACCTTATACTTTGTCTAAATAATCAATTATATATTAAGTACATTTTATTCATCGAATTGATGTTAATACTATTTTTTCAAACATCAATTTATTAATGCTTTGTTTCTCTTTATGTATTGTGTATAATAGTGCGGGCTGGATGGCATATGAATTTACTCAATTTTTTTCATTGCATGATGACATTTTAAAACAGCTTATTTAATAAATATACCCGTTATACTTTTCTGATAAGTCGCCAAAATAATTTGAAGGTACGCTTTACCCTAGTAGGCCCACTTTGTAGTCTACAAAATTCAGCCCGTTGGTAATGAATCAATTACTGCGATTCATTACAGTTATAGGATAAGAAAAAACTTTACCTCAAAGTTAATCGTCTATTTGCCGCATATCGCATTACAGTAGCTCACCAGAACTGTCTATGGCTCGCATTAGCCGACCGTACAACATTTTTTTTCTCACTCATTTAACAATTTACGAAAATTTCACTTGCATCGTGATCTCATAAAAGCACAAAATGGTTTTCTAGAAAGCTTTTAAATAGTTTAATGATTTTTCAAAACTGTCCAACGCTGGAGTAGAATTAAATTTTTACTATAAATACTATTCACACTTAAAATTACTATAAATACTATTCACACTGTATACTTGCACGAGAATTTCAAATATTCACTTGTGATGCATAAAATAACAATGAACCGCCATTACGTAATTAAATATATTGTATACGAATAACTTGTACACTGAACAAGTATTTATGCGTGGCTGAGCAACGGTGATTAACATTTCATCCGCATTTTACACGGCCCCATTTGACAATTTGTAATGTTCAAATGTAAACACCCTCAATGCGATGATGCGTTAAATCATACGATAACATATTCATATACTATTTAAATGAATTTATATATATATATATATATAAAAGCAACTCTGTTTTTCTTTGTTATCGATAAACTTGAAAACTATTGGACCGATCGGCATGAGACCATGACCATTCGACGTGCAATTAATTGTAGAAGGTTTTAGGCTATTATTTTTTTTAATTCCATCAACCCTTTACGTTACTTCACTTGAACGCTTATAAACGCGTTTCCACACACCCTCCCACGCATTCACCCACGCACTCCTATACATCCACCAACGCACTCCCAGCATCCACCCACGCACTCACATGCATCCACCCACGCATTCACCCACGCATCCACCCACGCATCCACCCACGCACTCCCACGCATCTACCCATGCATCCACAAAGTTGTGACATGAATTATTAGACCGTTGTCTATAGCAACAGTTTTGTTAATTCATTTATAGGTTATGTAAATATGGCATTCATTTATGCTACTATCTTTTGTTTAAAAATTATTCATCTTTCATAGGTTATGTAATGGTCTCATTTATTTACGCTATCTTTTGTTTGAAACAAAAGGCAGCGTAAATAAACAAAAAAGATTCTGTGTGTCATTTAATCGATTGTGCTTTGTTTAGTATTTGTAAAACTGAAAGCTGCCACATTCCAAAACTTTTTGACAGAACGAAGTCTGCCGGGTCTGCTAGTACAATATATATAAACTCATCCTGGCCGAATTGTGGCGGATCTTTTAATGAAACAGCCCCTTTTCTTGAGAGATAACAGAGTAAGAACAAAATATATCCAAATAAGCATAGTGAGAAAATTACCAATATAATTTTATAGATTATCTTTTTATATTTAAATTTTGTTTTTACTGTAATATGTATATACCTAGATGATCTACAAACTACAGTTAAAACACTGCCCTACTGCGGGTTGAAAAACTACATATATACCACAATTGTTTCTGTGATATGCGGGTTACTTCACTATGTATTCCTTCACCGATAAGCATAATTATTCACACAAGTTTACTAAGAGAATTTATTGGTGCTTGCCCAGGATTCCAATCCGTGACCCTTATTAATTAGAAACTATGTGTGTATGCATTATCTATAGCAACTAGGGCATCATGGCCTAGTGGCTACATATAATGCACAATTGATGTGGGTAGACATGGTTCCCAGCTTTATTCCCTCCATCACATACTCCAAGATAGGTAAAAGGACAGGCAGATTGAAAAACGACTTTATTTCTAAATACCAGCTAGACACTGACGTAGAATAAAATTTTTGGAAACGAACAGAAAAATGCTGTACGATTTTGACGTCATCTATACAATTAAACATTAAATTTAACTATCTTTAAAAACTATATGTTAGTGTAGGTGTAGGTTATGAATTAGTGTAGATAAAACCAACCAGAACTAAGAACTATTACATGAACTGGAAATAATGTGAATTCACGTTGACGGTTTGATCTCTATAGTTAAAACAAATAACAAATTGACACGAATGCCGATATTTCGTTCGGAATATAACAAATCTAGTTTTTATTCTACTAATTGACGTACATTATGGTCTTTAATTACTAAATAACTTTTGGGTGTATTGTTCTGTAAAAAATTGCGTTTATGAATAAATTCCATTTCCCAGGCTCGGTGCCAATTCAACACTGCAAAGTACTACTCGAGAATCTCAATAGCAGCAAGTCTCAGTGCAACGGCGCAGAGCTACACTCAGCTATGAATCGTTTAGTGACTTACTCCAAACGTGCACATGAGCTTAATTCCACATTTGCGGATTGTTTATATTATATATGAATACGCTCATAAAATATATGAATAAAATAGCTAACAGTCAAAACAGTCTCAAATGTTTAATTAACAAATAAAGTTACTATTTTAAGACATAGAACAGAAATTGTCGAATATTTAAAATTGAAGAACTAGCAATTGTAAAAAAACTATTAAAAAAGAAATTAAATAAAAATAATACCGAAGTTCTTATGCTTATTATAATTTAGACCATAATCTGTAAAATATGAGTCTGCTTTTCTAAGCAATTGTAAAGAATTTTTTTTTCTTTTCTGTTGACTAATTATCCATTATATATCGCTGATACCTCGTTTCATTATACATTAGCTGAACAAGATCCGTAAATATCGCTAAATTTGAGTCCAAAACTGGACCCAAAAGTATTTGTAGCACATGGATATATAAAAGGCAGCTCCACACATATAAAAAATTATACAACAAAGTAAAGTTGTAACACATTTAAATAACACATTTGTTAGTTCTTTATTATACTAGCACGTAGTGTAATTACCGTGTTTCAGGTTCCCGACTTCCTTCTAACAAAATAATAATGCCTTACATTGTTTCTATTTGAGCCATTTGCCGTTACAAAATTAAACAGAAGTACATATTACAGCATTTTCGCATTTCTCAAATAGCCTTTTGTGTGCGAATTGTCGGGAATTAGAATGCCGTGGCCTCAAGGGAAAACGTCTAGCGAAGTTACAAGTTTAATTATGGTAACTTACGTAAAATGTCATGGTAATTGTAACTAAATCTAACATTATAATAATTAAAAGAATTTCAATCATACTCAATTATTTATATACTTTATAATTAGAAGGTGCATTTGAATCTTTAGACGGCCTCGGTGGCGCAGTGGTGCGGGTACACGCTTTGCAAGCAGAGGCAAGATAGGTAAGGTAGGGCAGATTTAGTATATTGCATTTTCTAATTTGTCTGAGTCTGACTTGGTGGGTGGCTTCAGTTGTGGCTAGTTGCCACCCGACCAACAACGTCTTTGTTGGTACTTTACTGCTAAGCAAAGAGATTTGTGTTCAGGAACGATGCTGTATAGAAACTATAAGAGGCGAATTGATTCTTTACAGATTAACGCACTTCCATTTTGGAACTGTATCATCACTTACCAACAGGTCTGGTAACAGTCAAGCGCTAATCTGTCAGCAATAAAAAGCCGCATTGGTGTCGTATTACAAGTACTCGCTTTGTTAACATATGATAATAAAATTGCATTTTCTGATTAGTCTTAGTCTGGAGTGAGGATAAAATTCACTCGAGGCTCGTGACACAGTACCGTTGCGATACGATGTTCCAAATTGCGTTGCGATACGGATTTCCAAAAACCGTAAGAGATAAATTAGTTCTTTCCAGGTTTTAGCACTTTCATCTTAGTTTACTTCATCACTCACCACCCCGTTACAATCAATCGGCAATCTATCAGCAATTAGATAAAAAATCAAGCAAAAACGCTATATATATGCAAAAAATGAAATAAATAGGAAACTATGAGAGTTCTCTATCGAGTGTCAGTTAATACTATTATAGAATTGTTTATAAAATACCTCGAAAGAAATTTATAAAATCGAAGATTCTGATTAGGCTTATCGAAAAAAATTTGTTAATTTTACTTTAACTTGGACACCTTAATTTCTTGCTGCTTTTTAGAACATCTTTATTTACACACAATTTTTGTATCTTGTTTCAAGAATTTGAAAATTTATAAAAAAAATTAGAAATATAATATATCAATGCTTATTCCATGTTAGTAACTATAGAGTATTTGAAACCGTCCGAAAGAAATTCCAAGGGATTGCAAACTGAGAAGTCTCTTATCTATATTCTGTTTAAAACAACATTGAAACTAAAACAGACTATTAACTTTACTGCTTGATATTAAGATGACACTTTAGAGTTCAGGATCTTTGGTGTGTCTCGTGTTTTTGTTGTTTATCTGTATACTGAAGTTAACTTGGAAATTGCTTATCATTAAGTCGACCCCATTATATTTAGCACCTAGTTTCCGCAGTAATTTTAAAGTAAAAGTAACCTATGAAGTTTCTTATAATTTTAACCATATTTTAATGCAAAAACTGTCGTAATTGATCCGATAATTTCAGATTTTTTTGCGACTCCAGCGATTTCTAGCAATATATAGAAAATGATATTGCTTCATTTGTCTGAGGCTAGATTGGAAGGAGTTATAGGCTGTGGCTAGTTACCAGCTTACCAGCTAGGTTGGGCTGCGCATAAAACGTGGCTTTCCTCTCACCAAGGGAGCATTTCCATTTCAGACTTTATCGTCATATAGGTACCATCAGGTCAGGATACCGTCAACCGCTAACCTGTCAGTAATAAAATAAGATAGTTGTTAGAGAAAACACAAAGGTACACATATCATTTATTAATATTTCTGTTTTAGTCCGCTTACGGTTTAAATTGTATATGTAGATACATAACTTGTATATGTATATGTGAAAAACTGTTAGTTTGCATTGTAAACAGACGCTTGAATTTAATTTGTTGCTATAAGCATGGGTATATATACGAGTAGTTCAAGTGGAGAGATAATATTAAATTTTGAATTAAGCACTTACTTGAGTTATGCGTAGGACGGTGAAACATTTGACCTTTCATTCGGTTCAATACGTTGCGAACTATAGAATATTGGAGTTATATACCTAAACTTAAAATAGTTTTGATTATACAAAATGGCGAGATGGGAAAGCATAATGTTGTTTTAACAGAAACTACACTTTCGAAGATTAATAACGTGAAAGATGAAGAGAGAGAGGAATGGAAAGGTAAAGAAGAAGAAAGACACAATACAGAATAAAAGATAGGAAAAGAGACAGAAGGTGTCTGTTATGATAAATTAACGATTTTTCGTGTAAAGAAATGTAGATGGGCATATATTTTTCTTATAGTTTATGAACATGACATTGTTTGTTTCCGTGATCCAAAGTATTCAAAGATTCAAGTAATCGACTAAATTATATACTAATCGCTATAATTTATGCAGATATGATAAGTAACTCCAACCGCAGTAGGTAAATCCTTCCAACAATATCATATTGCAAGTGATTAAATATCCGTAAAGCTCTTGAGCAGATGATTAAAAAATTGATTACTACCACGGACTGTTATTACTTGCAGTGAGGCGAAATTAAATTCTAGCGGAACTAAGCTACATGTAAATAAATCCTATACAAATAAACAAAATCCAAATTTTGTTTCCAATATCAACACTATGGCTTTTTATTCAATTTATTCTGCGTATCTTTCTGCTAGTTTCGACGCCTGGACCTTTAATAAAGGAATTTCACTTGCAGACTTGTATATCATAAGGAGTAATTGAAGTCAATCTTTCTAATTTTGTTTTATAGCTAACAGGTTAACGCATGATTGTCAATCAATAACGCAAGATGATGACGAATCTTACCCAGTGATTATTGCCGACATAGTCTAAAACGGAAGTGGTTATTTACATCACATGGTTTCAAAACAGCGTCTTTCCAGAACGCAAATTTCTAGCTTGATGGTAACATTTATTTACCGGTAGGGTGATAACTAGTTCGGTCAAAGCGACACACCAATTCAGTCTCAGACAAGATAGAAAACGCAATTTCATAAATTTATTCTGCCGGGAATCAACCAGGGACCGTTGCGAGCGAAGCAAGTACTTCCACCACTGCGCTAGCAACGCTTTCGTAATATATTTACTAAAAAGACAAAATGTTAAATGTATATGTATGTATATAGAGCCAAAGTGAACAGCGGGTGAATTTAGGAGTGAATAATTTGAACCGCTACTAGTCGAACTAGTTATGTCCTATAATTTCAAGGTCAAAATACTAGTACTCGACGCAATCTCTGACCTTTTGTGACGCAACCATTTGTTTTTAGGTTTCAATAGCTATTTTGATTAACGATTCCCTGCCAGGGATGTTTAGCACTATTTTCTCTTTCCTAAATATATGATTCTATTTTCTAAGCTAAGCATAAGTTTGATTATGATGATTATACCAGCTTTCGCGTCGCTATCACTTATTACCAGTCACAGATGTGTAGTAGCACATTTACTACATTAAAATGAACTTATAAGGCGCAAGCAATAATTCCGAGCGAAAAAGAAATAACGTGATTGAATTTTATGTTTTTGATAAATGTATGTTTAAACGTATTTTGCTATAAACCGCTATAAAACTTTTACATGATTAACATTTGTTTGACAAAAATTTATCACTTGAAAGTTCTCGTTACCGTAGAAATTTCAGAATAGAATTTCACTAAACAACTAAATCACTTAGTAGAGGAAAAGGGGGTAATGTGAGTATTTGATTTAATGTGGCTAATTCAGCGAAAACTCATATAAAAATTTAATCATAAAAAGCAAAGCAGCAAAGTTTATTGCAACTGCCTGCAAACATAATTTACTTAATTAACTATCATTAGAAATAATTTTGAATCCATTTGGCAATCACCTTTTGATGATATAAAAGTTAAAAAACAGCTTTGACTCTCATTGCAACGTGCAGATAATGATGGTCACCCCAGGGGCAATCGGAGTCAAAGAAAATCTAGCACGTATCGCAGATATACCCTTGCCACAGACTACATGAGGTGTATCTGAACCAAATCTCGTTACTTGTACTAGGCATATGTTTCTAGCATCTTCTGCGTAGTCGTCCGCATCGTCCTAGCATAAGCCGTCAGTGCCAACTTCTGATACAGAAATTTAGTGCGTTTCTTGTAGCATTACGCGCTTTACCTTTTCAAAACCCTTCTTCTGTATTGTAGTCTTTTCCATGACATTTACCCTTTCATCTGTTTTATTTTCTTTACCCTATATTTCTTCAACTTCTTATTTTCAATTTTCTCACTTGATTAGCAGTGCAACTATTTGAAATATTTCCCTATTTGATAATCAAGTACGGCTTCTGTGTCGAGACTACACATAATGAAGCGTCCTATATGAGGTCTTTTCTGGGTAAAACTTTTTTTATCCTCTTTGAAGACTTGAAAATGGAATCCCCTTAAACTTATAAGCATTTATAAGTTTAAGGGATTTCCTTGTAAAAGGACCCGCATTAATAAGCTTTATAGCTCTTTGCAGGCTATCAGAAGACAATTGTCCTGACTCGTACTATAAAAATATTTTATGCAATTCAAATAAAAACACCCTATCCTGATTGTTACAAATAATTACAAAGAATTATCCAAGTCGTTTCAGTGTTTCATAATTGGTGAACATATGCGATATGCAAAATGTTTTTTGTTTAATATAATATAGATAAGAAAATAATAAATAAGATGCCTTATAAAATATTATGTATATTATAGCGCTTTAATACCTTTTATAGGTCTAAAGATATTCATAGCATTATCTACGTTACATACCCATACAAACTCAATTTTAACCTCACCTAATATGGTTTCCGTGGTGTAGCGGTTATCACATCTGCCTAACACGCAGAAGGCCCCCGGTTCGATCCCGGGCGGAAACAATTCTTTTTCTTTTCCATTATTTGAAGTTCCTGATTTATTAATAGGAATTTAAAAGAAATGTATGTCAAATTAAAAGAGCAGCGCCGTTTTGTTTGCCGAGTTAAGTGTAAACAAAACAAAATCAAAATCCGTTATTGCAATTATTTGGCTAATGCGGCGTGCAATACAGTGTAATAAAACCAAAAATTATAACCATACACATTTAAATAAATTTACAAGAGATGGGGGCGAGAATAAATCAACTCTTTGCAGGCGGCTTGGACTGCCGCATCTGAGTATATTTTTTTTTCGTTGCGAGAAGTTGTTCAAACTCCGAAAAAATGGTAATCTGTTAGAGCAAGATCCGAGTATGGTGGGTGTCGAAGACATTCCAATAGTAGCCCATCTTACGTTATTGTGAAGCAGCAGCGGCCTAGAGCGGTTGACCAATCTCGGTTAATTAGCAGCTAGTTCTTCCTTCACGGTTTGGAGTAGTCGAGTAGATATAAGATATCTGCCGTAATCTGTCGTAAACCTGAAGTGAACGACACCGGCGCTATTCCACCAAACACTCACAAGTTCAGCGCTACATGGTTTTCAGACTGTGTAGCATAAATGCTGAGCTGGGTCCATTTTCTAGGTTATGCCACACATCGCAGGGTATTATAAAATGTACTAAAATATATTGTGATGTGTGGCATAATTTATAAATAAAGATATTTTCTTTAACTTTTTCTGAGTCAATTTTCGTCTACAGCAGGTTTTGACATGGTCTGCGGGGTTCAGCCATTGCGACGAGCACTTCCTGTAAAGATCTGAACACGGCCCAGGTTTCCACCGAATCGAAGGCTTTCTCATAGTCCACGAACGCCAAACAAAATGGCTGATTATACTCCTCAGTCTTCTGTATAACCTGCCGCAGCGTAAATATGTGGTCTATGGTACTAAAGACTTTTCGGATTCCGGCTTGTTCGGGAGGCTGGAAGTCGTCAAACTTGCGAGCGATACGATTCGTAATGACCCTCTGGAACAGTTTATAGACATGACCTATAGGCAGCGCAATAGGTCTATAGGTCTTCAATAAGGTGTTGTCACCTTTCTTGAAGAAAAGAACTACCACGCTCCTTAGCCAGGCCTTTGTCACCGTGCCTTCCAGGATGACTGAATTGAACATTCGCTGAACGAGCTAAACGATAGGCTAGTGGAAACTGTCCATATGGTTGGGATGAAATTTTATAAACCCCGTAAAAAGTAAACCAAGAGATTCGCAGACCATACTCTTAATCTCATGGAACAGAGACATGCAATTAGCTTGCAGTCTACAACAGACGCGTCCGCATACAGGCAGATCAATAGACAGATCTCTAAATCGCAAAAGCGTGATGTGCGTCACTTTAATGCCGAGCGTATACGAGATACCATAGAACGCAGTAAAGACACTAAAGTGTTCGCAAAAGATCTGTCTATCGGTCAAAGCCAGTTGACGCGGCTAAAGACTCATAACAGCGAACTCATTGCATCTGGGCCTGAGATTCGGAGGGAGGTTGAGAGTTTCTATGGACATTTGTACACATCGACTTGCAAGCCTATTGATAGTTTGGCTAAAGATCCCCGTGCCAAACAGACCCGGCATTATACCGAAGATATATTATACCGGACGTCAGCTTGTACAAGATTAGTATGGCTCTCAAACAGATGAAGAACGGTAAGACACCGGGTGATGACGGAATCACAGCAAAACTCCTGAAGGCGGGTGGGAAACCGTAAATATTAGTATATGGAAAACATGAAATATTAGTATATGTCATGTTTGTATATGCCATTCATGTGCGGTAATAAGCGACGCCAAAGAAAAAAATATTTAAGAAAAAACAAATGAATGACTGTTTTCAAAACTCAAATGTACCAATTAAATGAATTTATAAATTTCAATTTGGAATTCTTAACCAAAGATACCAAAAAGGATATTTCAGATCAAAGTGGTCAGTACCACAAAACGGTAATTTCATATATAAGGACCTAATAATTGCAGAAAATTCTTTGTATATTTTAATAAGGCAAGGTTATTTACCTTTAGCGTGTACCTGTTGAACACAGCCTATTCACAGGAGATATATTTTGGAGCTTAGGTCCACTATGCTGCCAGTAGGGAATCCATTTTTTTCAACGAAAATCTCAATGATGATTTAAATTTCTAATAACACACCGCTGCTTTGAAAGGAAAATGATACTATTAAAATATAAACTTGATTATTATGTACATAGAAATTGTAAAAGATATAGAGATATTAGATTTCGTGTCAGCATTATTGACGATAGTGTAATAAGACACGAGTTTCGAACAGATATCGGGTTGAAAGTGGAATCATTAAAAGTTTTCAACTCTGTGGCGGCTATGCAACTCCCGAGCGAGTTACACGACAAGTATTATGAGAAGCTTTCGCTAATCGGACTTTCCATAGAATATCATGTCTATTTATAAATTGTATACTATCTTTATTGTTATTTCTTAACGGGTACATATACATATCTAAAATGTATGACATAAGACATTAAAATGTGTAAATACTAATTAGCTTATATTACAAATTTCGTTTTCGGTGGCGATGTAGCAAAAACGTTTGTTTTTCTTTGTATTAGTTCTAAGAAACAAGTATTGGAACGTTAAATAATATAAAGGAAATCCCTAGCCATCTTTCGCACACTTCTACAACATTTTAAGTACAAAATACTTCTTAGCCTTTAAATTTAAGCAATGATAATAAAAAATACGGAATTAGAAGAAATGGAAAGCAATTTGAGGTGTATTCAAAAAATACGTAGCACTTAAATTACGCGAGCCTAGTTGGTTCGAGGAAATCCGTTTAGTGTAGTCTTCTTTGTACGACTCAGCTGATTGCAAACCATTTTTACGATTGCAAATATCATATCTGTTTGGTTGGATTTGCGATTTTTTCTTAAAGGTGCTTGGGGTATTTTAAAATGAGCAAACCGGATCATTTAACTTTTGCGTTCTACACGGAAAATCTGCGAATGAAACTTTGGACAAGATTTACTACGGCCACTTTGGTTTATGACGTGGAAGATGTTTTATATGCTATGGTTGTTTCAAAAATTGTCGCCAGTTAGATTGAAGATGATGAACGCCCTGGCCATCTTTTCAGGTCAACTGATGACTTACATCGGAAGCTTTATAACGAAAAAATTTAATGTGCATCGTCCAAATGATATACAAAATAAGAAGTGTTTACATAAATAACAAAGGCTTAATCATTCTTTTCAATACTGATGACCAAACTGTTAATTTCAGGTCGTAATAAACATTTATGGTATTTGTTCGTGTTATTTTGTACACTCCTGTATTACTATTTAAAAACATTTTCCTTTCTTAAGTAAAGTAAAGGTCTACGAGTAAATAACATTCCCAATTGCCAAATAGAGTAGAATTGATTCCCGTGTGCATTAACTTTGGTTAAAGCAGTTTTATTTTACTCGTGTGAGTGCTAAAGGGAAATTGTAGTTTTGTATGTCACGATAAATTTTTATCGTTTGTTTTATCGTCGAAGAAGTAACTCTTCTTCGATGATAAAGCATGCATCTTTTAAACTATGTTAATGTTGTTTATAAATAACCATATTTTATATATTTGTCAAATATATAAATATGTGAAAAATATAAGTAATTTTGCATTTCATGTTGAATTTCATATAAAATTATCATTAAAAACCATTCGTGGTTTTCGTCTTCACCTTGTTTTCTTGTGTGGCGGCTGTTACTTCAGCTTATCGGTTTATTTAAAGGTATACTTTATAATTAAAATGGTATATATCAATTCTTTTCTTAAATTTACTTAATAATCACATTAAAAATTTGAATAATAAGTCCATCTAGGACGAACTTTTTGAGGATAGCAAAGAAAAAACTTTTATTTAAGTAGTCTAGTGAGAGCTAATTTTTTTTTGCGATTATTTATTAATTATATTTAATTTTGTATTTGAAGTTGAGTCGACGAATAAGTATTTCGTTAACCATGGAAAATATAATATATAAATGTGTATAAAGACAGTGTGTGTACTAATAGTAGCAATTGAAAAATGTTGTATATTAGTGAATTTAAATATTAATCTGTCGGAGAATAAGAGAGAACGGAGAAGCATAAAGCACAGGGGCGTAGGGTTCTCCGCCGACATCGTTATTAATTGGATCCATTATTTAATTTCTTATTCTGTGGGCGTTCGTGGGTAATGTTGGTGCAATTAAACACTTTATTAATTAACTCGGATTATAATGTTCAATCACTTAATGTTCCCGATATCAATTTACACAAACTCATTAACAATAATAGCAAGGAACGCGACTGTTTCAAAAGTCGACTGATCCGGTCGACCGCCACTCGAGAACTGCCGAGAGATGCGTCGGACTGCCATTCCTGGGTTCTTCTCAACTTTAGTTGAGGGTTGCGGGCCTCGAGGCAGTGCCTCCTTACCCGGGCATCTTCCTCAGACATCAATTTGATGCCTGGTATTTTGTTTTTCCCGCAATCATACGGACTGGTTCCCGCTGGCTACGCTAGCGGGTCCATCCAAGTCAATTAATTCAATGGTCAAGTCCGGGTATTGCCACTGATATTGCGTCGTCATCGACAGCAGAAGCTTACGAGGCAGGGGACGCCCAGTGTTTCCTGCTCTTGGTTGCTGGCTGGCAATGCCGAGGAGGTGTATATGTGGGGAGTTGTCCGCGTGCCGGAATATACTCCTCGCCAAGTTTCGGACGCACACCTCCACGGTACTTACTGACTCTGCCCCCCACGCCGATACACAGATGGCGTAAGCGTTCCACAGACTATATTACACACGGACCAGCGATCCACAGACTCTTGCAGTCTGACAAAGCAATATAAACTTTTATTTTACTTTAATAATACTTTTATTTTTTCTGTATTAATGTTAGGGTTTGATATAACGTTATCATGGTTAATTGTATACGAACATTATTATATTTATAAATTGTAATATTATGATGTGTTGATATTTTTATGTGTCAAATAAATATCTGTTTTTAAAAGCAATATAAACACAATTTGAAAGTTAATTCAACATTTATTAAAGTGAATATTTTAATTCCTTTAAATATTTATACATATTATAGGGATTAACTTGCTAATTATTCTTCGGTCTATGTCCTTTTGGGGTCTTATATTCTAGCTATAATAATTTATTAATTAGAAATTTGGGTCTCATCAAACATTTATAAGATTAATTATCAATTTAACAGTATGTAATAATTTGATGTTGTGCACAATAGTTACAAACCAAATATACTCAATTTTATGCTCAAAATGAAATAATGATATTTTAAGAAAGGTTTCTGTTTACTTCCAATATTATTGAGCCGGTGTTGATTATATTGCACACCATACCATATCACTAATTTTATATATAAAAATTAGGGTCGACTAAATTCTTTTTAATAACGTAAAAAAAATTGAGGTCAGTAATACTTTCTATCTATATTCTTCAATGATCTAAAATTCGTTATAAAGACTTTGTAAATTTATTAGTAACGTAAATATATATATTTGCATTAGCTCTTAAGGATAGTTGTAGGAGGATTGAAAAATTTGTTAATTCTATGAATTCCATAAATTACAGCTGGTTATGTTGAGGTTATACTGCATTATGTATACTGAAACCTTTGTCAGCTTAAGAGCGTAATGCTCAAAGATCTTCTAATGCAAATTAGAATCCGTGCAAAGGCAGCAATGATTAAATGCATATCGGTATTCATTAGTGTTATAGGCAACCTAGATAATATGATTTACATCTCCTTGGCTTCATTATTCTATTACGAGAACTGTGGTTCATTGTTAACAGATTATAGGATTTGATACTACTTTAGTTGTTTACATTTGTTTAATTTTCTTTTTAGGGGCTTTTGTCGTCTAAGCCTTGTTTTTAACGTTGCGTAATCACCACGGGGAAGTGTTGCGGGTTATACCGGAATCCTAACGGAACCTTACCTTACTTTTGTCTGAGTTTGGGCTGGTGGGAGGTTTCGGCTGTAGCTAGTTACCACCCCACCAGCAAAGACATGTCGTAAAACATACAAACTTCGCCTTTCCGACACCAAGCTGTTTAAAAACCATAAGGGGTGAAATATCTCTCACCAGCAATACGAAAGCACGCCATACTTTAATGTTAGGCTGTATCGTCATTTACCATCAGACGAGATTAGATACATGTGCTTGCCTGTCAGCAATATGCAATTTTTTCATTTTAATGTGGTATTATGGTATTGAGATTAAATTACAAGGTTTTATACAAATCTTGTTGAAACATAATCATTAAAAGTTAGAAACTTCGCGATGCACATCATAAGACAGCGTCTTGCGATAACTTAAAGTTTCTTTTGTTTCAAATTGTAACTTGTATAATAAAATTATATGGAAGTTACAATCCAAGTTAAAATTGATATATATAATTTATAAATAGTGTATATTTAATAAATTATAATGAAAACGAATCATAAAAATCCCTGTGAAATTTTACAATTACCATAATTAAACTTATTTTAGAGTGTTTTAAAATAAAAGTCAATAAATTGCTTTGACGAAAATTCTAATGGCTTTACATATGTACAATAATGAATATCCTTTACGCGATACTTAATCCATGATTCCATATTTACAACTGTTCTTATTGGAGTGAAAGAGAATGTTCTTTTATTGCGCAGTCGTACGCGACTGATATATGACTTCGCCCACGTTGGGTATCACATATACATGTAGAGGTAGCATAGCTTACGAGATAGTTATTTTCTTTTAGTAGATAAGGTAGCCACCGCCGACGTCTCTTAATAACTATGACCATAACCAATCAAATAACACAATTCCTTAATTTTGACTCGACCGATTTCCCAAAACGGCTGGCAATCAAAAATTATTAGGTGTTGATATCCTTAATTAAATAATAATAGCATAAAACATAAAATAGCATATATTTGCAACATTTTCAGAAACAGTACTAATATTTATACAATTGCGACCAACTTTTTTCAGAAACATAATACCCTTATAGATTTTATTATCGTTATTTATGTGGTATTTTGGTTTTCTATTATAGATATGTTTATAGCTTTCGCTTTCGTCATAAAACTTGTTAAAAATGTATACCTGTAACATTTAAATTGCGCTGTTTTCCAATTGAAAGATGTAACAAACTATTTCCTTCATAAGCATGAAGGAAATAATTTGTTATATGAGAATATAAAATATGTTTCTATCTTACAATTTCGTTGGAAATATGAAAAAAAATTGGGGACCAGAATACTTTTTGTTGTTTACAAAAAGCAATGAATGACACAAGCAAGATATTTCCGAAAAAACTAGATTGATCGATATGAAATATTTTAATGAATTCTAGTATTTATAACTGGGAACAATATGACTGCAAGCTTAAAAATTTGTAATAAACGAAAGGAGTCTCTCGACATTTCAAAGTTTTTATTGTATACAATTTGAAAATTTCCATCTTCCCAATTTATAGGCAAGTACAAAAGGAACACCAAATTTAATATTCCATTGGAATTCGGTTATAACTTTCAAATATTACGGGCTTACAATGTCAAATATAAACTCTGATTTAATAAAGGGATTCACGCAAACAATACCTTTAATTAGAAGGTATTTTGGTACAAATAACATTAGTTATTAATAAATAGCTTAAAGACTTAATATGCATATTAATCTTGTTTTCAAATTTACCTTCGTTTGTTAACTAATGTAGCAGAAACGCACGTTATAAGAGAGGGTAAACACACAAACGTTTGTTATGAAAATTTTAATGTAACCTTCATTAGGTCTTAAGTAGTTTTAACGTAGTAATTTTTTAATAAATATTAAAACTAACCATGCATGATCCAATTTCTAAGTGCCTTAGTAAAGTGAAGTGTGTCCTTGTTTCCTTACTCCCACGTTCTATTCCCGGTAAGGCAAATATGAAATACAATATATTGTAAATAATGAGCGCGTCCAGATGTCGCTTCACCATTTTCTTTCTTAAAAAGGAGCGCTAGATTTGTTTACCTTTCGACCTTTCCTAATGGTAAATGATGAGACAGTCTAAGATAAGCTTGATCTTAAAAGAGGTAATTTTATTTTTGAATGGTTTTTACAAAGCATTGTAGTTTTACTTGGCAACAAGTCTTGC
Organism: Elymnias hypermnestra; assembly: GCA_015832385.1. NCBI lineage: Eukaryota > Metazoa > Arthropoda > Insecta > Lepidoptera > Nymphalidae > Elymnias > Elymnias hypermnestra. Next base: position 849,250 of record JACTOM010000014.1, on the reverse strand, counting down.
TCGTAGGGCGGTAACTAATTGTGACCAAGTCTTCGGTTTTCTAATTTGTACTTTCGGGAATCGAATTTTGGAACCTCGGCTAGCAAGACCGTTTCCAGTAAATATAATGCTAATAGAAACTATTAGACGTTAATGTTTATCATCACCTCTTAATATTTCTGTATATTGGAAAATACTCACTTGGAATCGTATTTAAGCGTTAAACTCTAGACATGAAATTAATAAGATAATTAATAACAAATTATAATTACGGTTTATTGCTACTTTTCCCGAAGAAAACAAATTATGATTGCATGAGAGTTCAAGGTTCGCGTTTTACGTCAAATTTACGAGGCAAATACCATTGTGAATGCAAGGAAATGCAAAAGCAGCAGCTAATGTGATTTTTCGTGATTTATGGTAATACTATTGAGATTCGCAATTCATGGAGTAAAAATGTTTGCTTACATTTCCAATTCAATATCAAGTTCTTCCCTCTGTAATCGTATCAAGGGCATCAATATAGCATTCAGCTTATACAATCTTTAGAGACTTTATGTACTGCTTAGAAATTGTTATTTTAATTTTTATAAACGCCATTTACATTCTAACGATCAACAGTTAAATTTTACAATTAATTCATTATCTGTTCTAATGTGGTGTAAACTCGCAATAAGATTTTAAACATGATGTTAAATAAGGCTTTATTACTTTCTCAAAATAAATAGGGATCTCTAATAAAAAATAAATTATATTAACCCAAGGTGTGAAAAAATTAAGCACAAAAAATATGATATCTCGTTCACTGCGAAAACTATTGACGATAGAATAGAAAAATGTACAATTTTATAAAACCTATAAAATACTTTCCACTTATTAAAATCGGACATTCTATTCAAAAGATATAACGAATTTCAAAATATCAATATGAAAAAAATAATGTATCCTGAATTTATTTTGCTGACTCAAAACAAAACTACGCCAAACAGGGAAGTTCTGAGATAATAAAGTATTTCAAATAAATCTTCTAAAAAGATGATATTATGATAATAATGATAGAAAAATATTCAAAGGCGCATACTCTGGTTGTGGTGTTACAATGTTGGGTTTTGTCTGCAATAATGTGGATAGTCGGGCGAGGAGACTTACGTCAGGTATTTTAATAAAATATTCCACGATATAATTAGTTCCTTCGTTATTAATTTCACTATAATAAATCAACACTTATAATTTTAGACAATTAACAAAGTATAACTAGATTTAAAACATTCCAACAGAACATGTGGGCGCGTGCGCACTCTGTGAAATCCAAACCAATAATGGCCACCACCCCAGCGCTCGGTGTTATGTCAGCTGTCAACCTCAAAAATGTCAAGTCCGATTCGATTGTAAACCGATTAACAATCTGTGCGCCGTCATATTATTACATTTGAATTTTTGTTTCTATTTTTAAAACTTAAGAACAATCAAATTAAAGATTATTGGAGTGATTTAAAAAAATCTTACATTACCTCCTTGATTCAAGAATGTTTCAATACCTGTAGAGTATTTTTAAATTGATTAATGTCGGACTTTCTACGTAAATGACGTTACGAATTTTAAAATGTACAAGTAAGATATACATTCGGTGTAAAGTAAAATCTGTATATTCATAAGATTATGAATGTAATCTGAAAGCAAATGATTGAAAAGTAATTGAAATACAACTTTTATTTACCAAAAATAATCCTATGGTCCGAATTAATAGTATTTCTACTGCCACAAGATCAGTATTTAAGCGGGTGGCACCGCGGCGCTTTGCTAGTTAGATATATTTTAATTTGTAGAAATCGTACAGTAACTTTTTTAAATACAATAATCTATGACAGCATAATCCAATGTTCTTCTTTTAGTTTCTACTAAAAGTTGACATTTTTCCAATACATACAATAAGGTCTTCAAAACCCTCGGAGATGCTACCACTGTATTCAAAGCCGACGTAAAAGCTGCGAAGATATCTTTCTATGTATTGAAAAAAGATGAATGCATAGAATTCTTTTTTTTTTTTAATTGAAAAATTGTTTATTTCATTACACAAACTATATACAAAGACAGTGTTGAGATCTCTTAGTAAGCACAATAGTACCTGTGTCAAGAGGTCTCACTCTTCCATAACTAGAATAACAAAATAAACGAAATGCTATACGAGTATATAAAAGGAAAACTATTAAAACAAAAACTAAAACTAAAGTGTACATGGTGTGTGTGTGTGTGTGTGTGTGTGTGTGTGTGTGTGTGTGTGTGTGTGTGTGTGTGTGTGTGTGTGGTTGTGTGTGTGGTTGTGTGTGTGGTTGTGTGTGTCTGTGCGTGTGTGTACGATTCCACGAGAGAATGAGCTGATGTTGTACATGGATTTAATAATGTTAACTTGTTATTTACATTAGATCAGTGGCAGCAAAAGAGATTCCGTGTCTTGGTAGCTCAGCGATTGAAGCCAAGCAATTAGGGTTTTTTTACAATCGTAAGATTTCAAACTATAGATTTTTAATTTTTTATTAATTTTATTATATAGAAGCGACGCTTGTTTGATGTATTGACGGCTTGCAAAAACCGTGCGAGTTATTGTTATAGGGGCCACAGCGTGGCGATTTCTTTTGTTCGGAAGGAAGGGTTTGTAAGGAAGAGTTTTGTGTAGTCTTATTAAGGTGTGAAGTATATATAACTGCCTTACTGTCAGCAGATTGCATTCAGAGTATAGCTGTTTTGTTGGGTATAAGTAAGGTCGGAAGTACATAACTTTTAATAAATACCGCTGAGCCCTTTCTATTTCAATAAATCTCGTTTTTGCACCTCCGCCCCAGACCGGTATGCAATAAACAATGATTGACTGTGCTAAGGCTAAATATATTTGGTTTAATAACTTTTTGGGGGCAACTTCGCGTAGAGTTTTAAATATCCACGTTAACTTTCTTATTCTACTGGCTGCAAGTTCAACTTGGGGATACCAGGATAAGTTTTGGTCTAAAACAATACCTAAATATTTTGTGACTGCTACTTTTTTAATAGTTTCACAACCACAGTTATTATTAGAAACTTCACCACATTTGTGTATCCTGATGCTGAAGTCTCTATTTGGTTGAGTATTATTAGTAATAGAGAAGCTAATAAAGTTAGTTTTGTCTATGTTAAGAGTAATATGTTAGTTAGTTAAGAGTAAATTGATTTTCATTTTTTTTATTTATGATAATTATAATATTATACAAATTGAGATTCCATTTAAATATATCAACAGCGCTATGGTTGTGTCACCTACCAAAAAAAAAAACATGAGCTTATTATCATATAATTATGCCATAAAATATTATTAAACACTAATTATTATAGGATTTTCCGAATCCAAAGCCATCCATCATGTTTCATGACGCTAAGCAGAATCAGGTTATTTATCGTCCAACGTTTTTTTAGGAAATGTCAACTTTATGCCTTATAAATTTAGATAATTAGCGTAAAGAGTGATAAATACATCTTAACATTTTGCTCTTGTACAAAATTAAAATCCATGAATGATGTAAAATATCCTCCCATTAGTGTCAGAGAGTGTTTCATTAAAAATGATTAGGTATTTCGTTTTTCTCTCGTAACGAGGGTACAATTTAAACTTAGAAAGAAAAGGATTTTATCAAGATCAAGATAATCATTTGTCAAAAAAATTCACCCTCCTCCAGTCAAATAACTTAAAAAACTTAACGAGCTGGTTTTAAGGTCTCGCCTTGACACCAACCTCCTTTCTTAAAAAAAGAGAGTTTCTAGAGCATCGACCCACCAGTCTTGTATTGTTGTTGGTGGGCTACATATGGCTCCGCAATTCGTAAGTTCCCTCACGAGATTTTCACCGAAAAATACGATAATAATTTTTTAACATAAAGTAATCTCATATCCTTTATAAAGAGAACTTGTGATGACCGTCCAGGTTATTAACCCGTGCCTCTTTGCAAGAATGATGTCCATCCATTGCGTGATCATCGCTTTTGATAACAACTTGATTCGTTATATAGACACGTTTAAAAACGTTTATTTTATGTTATATTTGTATATCTTCTTTACATAATTACCCGTCATGATAGTATTACAGTTCTATCATCAATTACAATATAATAAACGGAAGCATTATAACACCCTAAATAACTACGAGAACTAAACACTAAAATAAAATTACAATATCAGAGCACATATTAAGATTTTATAGAACAATATCATTTATTATTTACATATAAAGAAATTTTAATATATTCCAAACAATTAAATTTAAGATAATAATTTTTTAAGTTTGCGTTTGAGTTATGTATGACAATGTACAAATTTTATTGAGGTTTATGATGCAGGTGAACAATATGGGCTTTCAATCTTTGGAGCAATTGATAAATGTTTCTAAAGATCGACGAGAAAAGATTTTCGATTCAAAATGTGTTTGTCTAACCATATAAGTGGCAGAACTGATCGTATTGATGCTTCGTGAAAATAGAAAGCGTTTATTCATATTGCAATTTACATCAACTCTGTCAAGCAGTGCTTACCCTCAACTTTCACATGATTACTGTCTCCAACAGCAAGTGTCGTAAATTCTTCGACCCAGATTTTCAGTTGAAATAATAACACATTTAAAGTAATAATGAACAACTACACCGATTACAATTAATGACTATTTTAAATATACTTCTGGACACATCTATTGGCCCACCTTGCATTTTCAGCTTCGTTTGGTCCTAGCTAAAATTTTATATTAGGTCGAGCAAAAAGTTTTTATGCAGTTTTGAACCTGGCACATTCATAATTTCATTCAATAGTCTTTTTTTGAATTTCGAACACAGAATTTAAAGAAACAAAAGACAATTTGGAGCCTGTTCGTTGTTAACAAACAATCGAATACTAAAAAAAACTTGATTTTATTGGTTTAAGTAGTACGTAAGTAAATTTATTGGTTTACTCGGATTTAATTCTTGAAAGTGTGATTTTTCTCATTGGGTTTGCAACAAACATTACTTATTCTTACCATTAAGGTAAGGTTCTATCAATAATCAATGGATACTTCGCCTGAAATCGGCGCCCAAGCTGTGGCACTTATCCAGGCGGGACACACCCAACGAAATGTGAGTGTTCAACTCAATTTAAGTCGCTCTGCGGTCCGAAATGTTTATTCGCGGTACCTAGAGACGTGCGGTTTTGTTTGTCGCCAAGGAAGGCCATGATCTCGGATCACAACTGAAAGGCAGGATCGATTCATCGTGACGACCAGCTTGAGAAATCGTCACCTTACCTCCATTGAGATACAAAACCAACTTTGCGACTTCCACGGAGTATCTGTGAGCGGTCGAACAGTTCGGAGAAGGTTAAAAGAACGCGATATGGTACTACACAAGCCAGCTAATGGCTCCAAACTAACGCAAGCCCATCGAACAGCGCGCCTTCATTTCGCGCGCACTCATTTAAATTGGGCTCAGCAGCATTGGAGCCGTGTACTCTTTTCTGATGAGTCTAAAATTGTGTTACATGGCAATGATGGAAGGAAGAAGGTCTACCGACGTAAGGGGGAGCATTTTGGAGAATGCTGCTTTGAAGAGAGGGTTGCTTATGGCGGTGGCTCATGGACTGTCTGGGGCGGTATATCCGCGAGCGGTAAAACTCAACTTGTTTGATTGTTACGGGACCACGGCCGCCAACATTAAATGCTGAAAGGTACATTCGTGAGTGCTTAGAACCTCACGTGATGCCATACGCGGACTATGTGGGCCCAAATTTTCTTTTTATGCATGATAATGCAAGAGCCCATACGGCCGGCATCGTCAGGGAATATCTTCGGGGTGTGAACATCACAGTTATGGACTGGCCAGCCAGAAGCCCAGACATGAACCCCATTGAGCACATGTGGGACGAGCTAAAAAGACTTGTTAGGGCTCGTCAGCCAGTTGCCCAGACGATGCAGGAGTTGAAAACTGCCATAGAAGAGGAATGGGAGATGATCCCCCAAAATTTCATAGAGCGGTTGATAAACTCTATGCCTAATCGTATGAGAGCTGTGGTAGAAGCCTATGGAGGCAACACGCGTTATTAAATTAAACCTTTATTAAATTGAACATGTTTTTTATTCAATAATCAAGTGCCTTCATCAAGGCGCATACCCGACTTGTTAGGCGTAGCTCCATGTCGTGTGGTATTCTGAATTCAAATTTAAAACATTACGATCGAAAAAGATGGTAAAAAGTACCAGGTTTAAAACAGCATCAATAGTTTTTGTTCAATCTAGCAATAATGTTTCGGTAGGGGCCATCGAAACCCAAACTCTAAGGTGGGCCAATAGATGTGTCCAGAAGAGTAGATAAAAACATAAGATATAATTATGAAACTCATGTTCCGAATAGAATAATATTATTTCTTGTCACTTTGAATACAAGTTTATATCTGTTATGTTTTCAATATTCGGAGACAAGGTGAGGTATATACGAGTAGACAGTTTAATTAGGTTATATCGGCTTTTATGAGCTCACTATCCAAAACTTTCTATCGTTTGTGTTAAATAAAATGTATACAAATATATGTCCTTAACGAAAATACTAATACATTTATTCTATTCTCAAACAAAAATAGTATGTTTAAACTAAACTAAACTAAACTAAGACTAAAAGTCCTGAACGATGGATATACTTTCTCATAAACCAGCTTTAACGATTCTGCTTTCACAAAGAAAACAGTGAAATAAAGAACAGTAATAAAACGTGACTATATAATGATATTGTATTAGGCTCTCTGAAAGGGAATTGTCGAGATACTAATAAAGAGACATTAGGAGGAAATGGTCCGGCGTGAAATGTTCAAAGAAATTATAACTTTTTATTATAGTACTTGCTAATAAATAATATGTTATAAGCGATAAGACCAACAATAAAATAAAAACTTTTATCTGTTATTAGATTGTATGTAACGTATTGCTTTGTATGGTATATTGTTTTCTGGAATCATTGCAATCGAGTCACATTTAAGATTTATTACAACTGAGATTTTGGCCTATAGAAATATTAAAATATAAATGAAAGGCTTCAGACTACTGTAGGAAATATTCTTTATTGTTGCCAAATAACATGCGTTATTTACAATTTGAATTACTAATTAAATAACTTTTTTCTAAATATACTAATCTCTAGAAAAAAAGATTTATATAATAACTAGAAAATCAAGTCTTCAACTTATTATATGAGAAAAGCATATGAGCCTTTTATGTGAGCTTTCAATAAATACCAAATCAAAATATCTTTATTCAAGTAGGCATATTACAGCACAAAAACGACTTAAAATCTAATGTTACGAGGGTTCCTTTGCGCCCTGATCCGAGAAGAACCCACAACAAACTCAGTCGGGTATTTTTTTTGTTACCAAGATCATTACAATATCCTATTAGTTCAATATATTTTAATTCAAATTAGAGCAATTCGTTCACTCCCACGCGATCCCATCTTCTAAGAAATCTTGCAACTTATAATACGATTTTTCTATCAACTTTCTTTTAACAAAGACTTTGAATCTATTAATTGACATCTCCGGAACGTCTTGTGAAAGTTTATTATTGAAACGTTTACAGTTACCCTTGAATGAGTTGTTAATTTTATGCAGCCTACTAGAATTTTTAACAAGATTGTTTTGGTTTCATAAGTAATATGATGTGCATTCACTCTTTTTATTAAAAGAGTCAATGTTTTTGTGATATCATACCGATGTGTAACTCTTCGTAAAATCAATTTTATAAATGAATTAATATAATAAAATTCTGCTAACATCAAGTGTCATCCACTTTAACGAATTTTAACTAGAGCATATATTTATGTAACGAGTTAACTCGCATTTTTGACATTTTGACGTTTATGTAATTTTAATAATAGTATCACTAATTAATTGACTTAAATAGATGATTTAAAATGAAACGATACCTATTTCAATATGATGCTTAAAGAGCATATCATTAGTAACTTTCAAACACTGTCTTATAAAATTAGAATTCTATACTTAAAACTTTATACATAGGGGGCTGTCAATACATATGTATATTTATATAAAAGATGCCGTTACAATAGACTAACTACTCGAAATTAATTCGTGGATCAACAGTAGACTCTGAAGAAAAGTGACGCCGGATCGGGTTCTATAAAAATCAAATGGAATCAATGTTCAGCAGTGAACGTCAGTTGAGTCTATGACGACTACAAAGTAATTAGTTCATTTCAATCAGCAAACAGCAGCTTTAAAAATTTCTTAATAGTAAAACATGTTTATTAGTTATAGTGAAACAAATAGCATATTCTTCGGTATATTTGTGGTACATGTTTTATTGAAACGTCTGTACGTATTCACCTCACGTCCAAAGCGAATTTACACAGATTGAATTCGTAAGGGTCCGATTTGTTGAAATAAACAATAAATCTAACGCGATATCGACTCGACTTCGATATAATTTACAATAAAAATCTCGAAGACTTAGTCGACTACGAGGACGAAAGGCTTGGACCATTTTTTTTTTAAGTTACCAAAAATTTAAGCATTTCTTTGTTTGCTTATTAAGGAAAAGAGTATATATATATATATAGTGATACATAATATAAATGTGAAAGCTTTTATTTATATCTATACATTCACAATAGATTAATTTTATTGTGGGGGACAGAGTGGTTATATCGTTTGTACACTCAAAATATCTTTATTCAAGTAGGCCTATTACAGCACTTTTGAATCATGAAATTTTTTTTTTCCACACAATAAATACGTACTCACAATAATTAGTAAACAGTACGCCTGATGATGCTATTAAAGAACGACATAAAATCTAAAGTTCAAGGCGCACTCTTAAATGATGCTTCACCGGACTATAGAAGATGCCCAATTTCACATATCAAGCGGTTATTAAGACAAGAAAGCATTAAAAAATGGAAGACGCGCTATCAAACGGGTGAAACTGCTGCAGTCACAAAAATGTATTTCCCCGATTTAGAGAAAGCATATAAAACAATAGGCAAGATAAACCTTACCCCACACTTAGTCCAAGCCTTTACCGGACACGGTGGCTTCTCCAGCTATTTACACCGTTTTAAATGCAAAAACACACACGAATGTATTTGTGACCCCAATGAACACGAAACCATAGAACATCTGTTGCCCAAAATATGAAGCACAAAGGACAATGTTAGAAATAGAATTAGATATTAAAATAAATAAGAGTAACGTGACACATATACTAGAAAGTAATAGGGAAAGAGAGATATTTTAGCATATTGTGTTAAAATAGTTTTAGATGTAAATAGTCGAAATAGAACCAAGTAATTTAACATAAGACGATATATAGTGATGATATAATTAGAATAATACTAGACATACTTTATTTTACTTATTTCTTACAAATTCTTCTTGAAAATAGGTTACAGTTTTTGTTATGCTTGGGTAATAATATATAAATGTAGAAACGTTGTTGAGACCCAATATGGTCACACAGCATAACATTGTTCAACGATCAAGATATAGTTTTATTTTAAGTATTAGTACTAATAATAAGCCCTAGTATATAATAAGCGTTAGTTATTAATTTGTGTTATACGTATTAGTTTAGCAGTGCTAGCTTAGTTGTATTACTGATATATATCTTAATTTTAATTATATTAAAACTAGAATATGACGATGTAATTATGCGATATTTAGATGTACAAAGTCTCCGACCCGTGTTGGAGGGCAACTTGAAATTTTTATAAA